>JAUMHP010000062.1:7089153-7102847 GCA_032361065.1 Enteromius trimaculatus | reverse complement strand
AAAAAAGAATACTTAGAATGCCTTCAATCAAAATGTTTAGTGAACCTACCTTCTCCTCAAAGAATGGTGAAAATATTATTCAGTTTCCACAAAAATATAAAGCAGCACAAATGTTTTTAACACTGATAATAAGAAATAATTTCTTGAGCATCAAATCAGCAATTCACAAAGATTTCTGAATGTCATATGTAAAATTAGCCTTGGGGAGCATAAAAGACCTTTTATGGTCTGTATAAAGACCTTAACATTATACAGTAGTTCATATTCTTTTATCTCATTGCTATACTAGATGTTTAAAGAAATGAACATTTACTAAGATAATAAATGATGTAGAAGTATTGTTCATTCTTCATGTTAACTAATGAACCTTGTAAAGTGTTACCTTTTTTAATCTCTAAAATTAATTTTATGGATTTATCTGTTTCTGTTCGGGGAGCTCGTTTCTCATTGGTTCCCATTTTTTTGGGAACTGAAATGCTCTAATACGGCAGCTTGGCCAGACTAACTTTGCTTGTGAAAAGAATGTAGCGTCAAAGGAAGTATGAGCGGGCCCAGGCTAGTAAATTAAGTGAATTTTGCCTAAAACAAGTAAAATTATCTGCCAGTGGGGTATGTAATACATTTTTAAAAGGTGGATGAAACTGCATGAAAGGTCCTTTTTAAAGAATCTATAATTATTTTACTTACCACGCTGGCAGATAAATTTACTTGTTTAAGAAAAATGACTAAATATCTTATGTCATTTTGCGTATCTAGTATATGCACTAAGCAAGATAAGCCAATTTTTACAGTGTATCTCAGGTGTCAGCAGTTTTTCCTCACCTTCCTTTGGTTCCGATGCAGCAGGGTCTGCCGGTGATGACACAATCAATGTGTGGCAGGTTAGTGTGGTTCCCTGTGCTGGATCTGGTGCATATCTGAGAGAGGAAAAGAACATATATCAGTATTAAATTGAAGCAAAAGAATTAAATGCTGTGGTCATGTTGGTCACCAGTCACTGTAGCAAACTCACCGGCCACTTAGTGATGTCATCAGGCCACTCGTGAGGAGTAACTGAGGCAGGCTCCAGACAAATCCTAAATTATAAATTCGTAAAATAAGACAAATCCACAGGAGACGTGAATGGGTAACAAATCAAAGAGGGTTATAATTGTACCTGGGGTCTTGATGGCACACAGAGCCATACTGACGCAAATCCACCCCCAGTTGTGGAGCACTTGGGTGGTGAGGCCACTTAACCCATAATGCCAGTGTACTCTGAGAACATTACATGGACATTAGTGTAAAAATAGGTTGACATTACTGTGGATACATGTGGTCACACAGAAACTGACCGAGCACTCCTCCTGAGAGGTCTGCACACAGCCTGACTGGTCGTTGCGGACGCAGCAGGCCGAGTGCCTTTCACTGTTCTTCTTCTCCTGAATGAGCTGGTGCACCTCCTGATCCTGACGCATGCAGGGGGAGAACTTAGCCCCGAGGTGAATCAGCGCCTCCTGCAGGCCACAAACAAGAACTGCATATTAAGCAACCGCATAGCAGATCTATTATAGTTTAGCATTATTTACTTATCATAATAATATTTATTCATATTTTCTTTTAGTTAATTTCTAAATTACTTTTTTTGTTTATAAATATTTCTATATAACTGCATTTCTAAAAAAAATAATGATTTACCTTTATTTTGATTCTAGTTTTAATTTACTAATTATAGAAGCTTAAACTTTTTATATTTATAATATTACTTTTACTTTTTACTAAAACAATTACTTTTGGCATTTCAGAACTTCTAGAACAACAAACTGCTTTTATTGACCATGTACACAATTACAGTAATGTATACATTTACCGAGCTTGGTCCAACCCAGAAATTTTCTTGCTGCATGAATTTGACGTTTTCATAAACTCCTTTGTTTCGTAAGACCTACAACAGACATAATCTGTTACACACCATATCAAACAGACGCACCGTGAAACAAAACACAGTGTTTTACTTACAGAATCAACTGTCTCATGTTGTGAAAAGCCTACAGGTGCAATGCCGTAGATGGAAACTGCCAAGACAGTAATCAGCAAATGGACAAAGGTGATCCAATAAGTGAAGAAAGGCCTGTGACAAAAAAAAAAAATTAAAAAAAAAAAAAACACCAATTCATCACCCTGTACAGATACCTATCCACACACCATCTACATTATTCATTTTAAAAGCTCCCAAACACAATATGGTTGTTAATACCTGTGGTCATTCATGTCTTCTATCTGTTTCTTGACATAGCTGTCAATGCGTTTGCGGTATGTGCGGTTGGTCAGTCGGCCCACCATCCCAAGCCCATAAGGACGCTTCTCCTTGGCAAAGAGTTTCTTAACAGGCACATTAATGCGCTGTCCACGCCGCTGACCGTTCACACTCACCACTTCCTGCCGTAATCGCACTTTAGGCTGAATCAGAGCACCATCCTTTCCCTTTCGCCATCCCCTCTCAAGAGGCCTGAAGAAAGATGGGGTGACATAAAAAATTTGCTTTTTAAAAAACAGACAGAAGTTCAACTAAAAGCGTTCAGAATAATATTAAAAGCTTAAACATCTTTGTTTAGGTGCATGTGACTCACAGCATTAGATGGCTCTGCTCTAGCTCTGTCCTCTCCAGGGCACTGCCTGTCAGGTCCCTCTCGTCCCTAGCTCTACAGACATCAGTTTCTTTAATGGCAGCTTCAGAAGGAGACTCAAACACCTCATCTGCGTATGTGGACAGTTCTTCATGTGCAAGTCCATCCTAAAATGACAGAATGGCTACATTGGATACATACAATGGATTCATTTAAGTGTACAACAAAAATAATAATAAAAAAATAATATAATAACCTAATTTCTTAGGTTAAGGGTGTCATTTTTTCAAATGTTTAATTAGTTTCCCAGCCATTTTCCCTAACCAAGCCAGTGTTGTTGATGAAAACAATAAATAAAATATAAATATTACAGTAACTGAAAAACTAAATAACAAAAATTATATTTATATAGAGTACAGGCCAAAATTTGGACACATCTTCTCATTCAATCCGTTTTCTTTATTTTCGTGATCATTTACATTGGTAGATTCTCACTGAAGGCATCAAAACTATGAATGAACGCATGTGGAGTTATGTACTTAACAAAAAAAAGGTAAAAAATAACTAAAAACCTGCTTTGCACACTCTTGGTATTCTCTCGATGACCTTCAAGAGGTAGTCACCTGAAATGGTTTTCCAACAGTCTTGAAGGAGTTCCCAGAGGGGTTTAGCACTTGTTGGCCCCTTTGCCTTCACTTTGCAGTCCAGCTCACCTCAAACCATCACGATTGGGTTCAGGTCCGGTCATCTGCTGCAGCACTTCATCACTCTCCTTCTTGGTCAAATAGCCCTTACACAGCCTGGAGGTGTGTTTGGGGTCATTGTCCTGTTGAAAAATAAATGATGGTCCAACTGAACGCAAACTGGATGGGATGGTAGGATGCTGTGGTAGCCATGCTGGTTCAGAGTACCTTCAATTTTGAATAAATCCCCAACAGTGTCACCAGCAAAACACCCCCACACCATCACACCATCTCCTCCATGCTTCACAGTAGGAACGAGGCATGTGGAATCCATTCGTTCACCTTTCCTGCGTCTCTCAAAGACACAGCGGTTGGAACCAAAGATCTCAAATTTGGACTCATCAAACCAAAGCACAGATTTCCACTGGTCTAATGTCCATTCCTTGTGTTTCTTGGCCTAAACAAATCTCTTCTGCTTGTTGCCTCTCGTTAGCAGTGGTTTGACCATGAAGACCTGATTCACGCAGTCTCCTCTTAACAGTTGTTCTAGAGATGGGTCTGCTGCTAGAACTCTGTGTGGCATTTATCTGGTCTCTGATCCGAGCTGCTGCGATTTCTGAGGCTGGTGACTCAGATGAACTTGTCTTCAGAAGCAGAGGTTACTCTTGGTCTTCCTTTCCTGGTGTGGTCCTCATGTGTGCCAGTTTCGTTGTAGCATTTGATGGTTTTTGTGACTCCACTTGGGGACACAACTAAAGTTTTTGCAATTTTCCGGACTGACTGACCTTCATTTCTTAAAGTAAAGATGGCCACTCGTTTTTCTTTAGTTAGCTGATTGGTTCTTGCCATATCAATTTTAACAGTTGTCCAATAGGGCTGTTAGCTGTGTAGTAACCTGACTTCTTCACAACACAACTAATAGTCCCAACCCCATTGATAAAGCAAGAAATTCCACTAATTAATCCTGATAAGGTACACCTGTGAAGTGAAAACCATTTCAGATGACTATCTCTTAAAGCTCATCGAGAGAATGCCAAGAGTGGGCAAAGCAGTAATCAGAGCAAAGGCTATTTTGAAGAAACTAGAATAGAAAAGATGTTTTCAGTTATACCTTTTTTTGTTAAGTACATAACTCCACATGTGTTTATTCATAGTTTTGATGCCTTCAGTGAGAATCTACCAATGTAAATGATCATGAAAATAAAGAAAACACATCGAATGAGAAGGTGTGTCCAAACTTTTGGCCTGTTCTGTATAGAGGTCACCTGTTGTGATAAAACCGCTCTCAAAGCCTCTCATTGTGGGATTCATTAATCATTTGTAAAATATTCTGCGGTAAATGCTATCTTCAATAAGAGGAATAATTCATGAAAGGTCCACACAAGACATGCTAAAAATGATCCTTTTGAGAATACAGTACACCCTTACCCACAGCCTTCAGTGAGGCATATTTGTTGAGCTCTTTCGCCGATTGCTGTTGCTCATAGACATGGGACAGCTGGCTGAGGGCTGGATACGGGTGCGTTTGCATCATGTTGTTTATCTGGCCGCCTTCTGCAAACAAAACAAAATATTGTTTAAAGGTTGCATCATTATTTTGTCTTAATCTACTGTATTTTCTTAGTCATCCCTAATAATATGTCTTGCTTGCTGCTGAGTAACGTCACTTGGGATTCACTCGCCACTGATAACAATAGAGAAACAGACACCTAAAGGCTGGAAACATAGAGTAGGTTGCAGGCAGACGGGAAAAGAATCAGACTGAACAGATTCGATAACGAGCTGTTTGATGTGTTTATGCGGCTAGTGTCACAACCCGGTCCAATCTGCCTCCTGTGATGTGACAGTCGAAGAATAAGCGTTGGTATGTATATACAACCGGTCCCATTGATTTCCTCCCTTGACTTCCTCTGGTTCATAGAGATGAACTGTCAGCGGTGAATGACGATCAAAGAGGTGTAACCTGCGTGGCAGAGCTGTCAGCACAGAGCTCCTGTTGTGACTAATTAATCACTTAGCCCTGCAGCAGGGTTGCTGACACACGTCTGTACTGAGCGCGTGCAGTGAGTCATTCCACACCAGACACAGATTACTGCTCAAAAGAGCTTCAGAAAACACTATAGACTACTGTACACGCATTAACGCTTAGTATGCTTGTGTTCTCTAATAGCTTTGTCAAATAATAACAGATTTTTTGTTTTGCCAAAGCTTGTGTGAAAATATTATTCATTTGCTAATAGCACATCGTTATTTTCAGTTACGTAATATTCAAAATTGGATGACTCGGGGAAACTGATACTGAACGCTTTAAGTGCACAGACTCATACTGTGCAAGCTTCACATGAAAGTCTTGACTGATGTGCACTACTGTTCAGAAGATTTATTTTTTTTAATTCATAAAGCATGAATTAAGAAAAAAAGATTTCAAATGAATGTTTTAGATAAATGTTCTTGTAAACTTTGTATTCATCAAAGAATCCTAAATAAAAAAAAAGATAATTAGAGTTTCCGCAAAAATATTAAGCAGAACAACTGTTTTTAACATATTAATAAAAACAGACCAGTGTATTAGAATCATTTCTGAAGGATCATGTTACATCAGAGGAATAATTTGCATTGTAAAACTACTGTTTACTTACAATAAAAAGTACAATGTATTTCATATTGTATTCTATAACGCTTTTGCTGCTATTGAGGTGTGGGGTACTGCTAAGGTTGGAGACAGGTTTGGTGGTTATCTGAAACTAATAACAGATTAACTAATGCAGCACTACATGCAGGTATGAAAGTACAATAACATGTATGTGAACAATAAGTACATTGTACCAAATGATTAATTTAAATGTAAGTACACAGTATTCAAGGCCATTAATATAAAATGATTAATTCTATATGCTCGTGTTGAGCATAAGAGACTTCTTTGAAAAGAATACATCTTTTGAAAATGTCTGATTCTTTAGTTGGAGTCCCAATTCTGTCCCCTTAACATTATTTATAATTTCATTTTAATCCAGTTTTAAAAGTCTAAAAGACTTTTATTCAGCCTCTTTAATTATACAGTTTTTTCTATTACTGTTTTCATTACTTTTTTTTTTTTATATTTTCTTTAATTAATCTTACATTTGCCAGAATTTTGTTTCATTATTATTCTTAAAAAAAGTTATTGCCACATATATTGTGTGTGTGTGTGTGTGTTTAAGTGTTCAAGTGTCTTAAATTCTCAGGCAAAGAGCAAAGGTCAGTTGGACATTATTGAGTGGGATAAGTGTCCTCGCTCCGGTCCTCAGATCTGTGACCTATTCCTTGACCTCAGGCCAACTGTAAATGGTGAAATGAGCACATAAGATGTCAGCGGTGGACCAAAACACACTATATATTTCAAGTTTGGTGAGGTCAAAAAGAAACAAATAAACTTCCCAAAGCCAGAAGAAGCACATATACAATAATAAGACATCTCTTTTTTTAAAGAACATTTGTTGGATTTTAGTCCAAAACGTTCCTGTTAACCATACATGCTGTTCATTTTGTACACCACAGATTTTGCGGCCTACTCTTTTGAAAATTTGACAGAAGTAGCAGATAAGTGGGAGTGATCCCATGCTTGGTTCTATTCAATTTCCTGGGTATCTTAGTGTTTGTTTTGTTTTGTGTAAGAAGCTGACTCATCTCTACTGGGAGAACTTCCTCCCAAGTGTTTGGTTGCAAATTGCCTTTACACCATCTTCTCCTTGTGCTATCGCTCTCGTCATGGCAACACAAGCATTTGTGCTCTGTTTGCGGAGCATGCAGCCAGTCTCTTGTATGGTTTCCACCACCCACGTGCTAAGCAAGCTCAGTGTTCGCAATTGATGGGCCTTCGGTGTTTGTTCTCGTGTTTTTAAATACCCCATCTTTACTAGCCCACAGAACATGGAAACATTAACACGCATTAATTAGCAATTGTTATCTGCTGCTGAAGAGAAAGATGGTTTGGTGGGATCACATCCAACTTTGCAATTAATGGACTGCAGGTTTGGTGGAGCAGGTTTAAATGCAGGCATGTAAACGGCCCATCACAGCCCACAGTGGATAATCCCTGTCAACTGGATCTAGTACAGGCCTGTAGGGATGATTCTAGGATTTTATTGTGCTCAGACTCCAAACTGAGCATGAGCTCAGAGGAATTTTTCCTTCTTGTGGTCTGAGAGGTTGCGAGCATGAATCTTGCTCAACAATATGACAATATATGTCAGCCAGTGTTTATGGGAGGATTTGTTCGTATTTTATTTTATTTTCTGTGACACATCACTAACAGCTGTGTGATGCCATGCCTATATATCCAGGTCTGCTTTGACTGGAGGGAAGGAGGCTGGTGTGAGGTTTCATCCTGAAGAAAAGATTCAGTGAAATGACAGCTTACAGCAGTTGCTGTTTTCAGCAAATTTGAAGAGAGATCACAGTGGTGACAGCTGAGTTTGTCACAGTTGAGGTAATGAGTTAAAAGAATAAATATAGTCTATGCAAACATGACTGCTAAATTTAGAGAAGTATATAAATAATGTGTATGTATCAGGACCCAACAATAAGAATAGTGTACATCTTCCTGCAGAGTGTATGAATTTATAATTAGATTTTGTATAATATAGTTTTTTTTAAATAATGAGAATTTTAGATAGCTATTTTTAAAGAAAAATAAGGGAAGACTTCTCACTATTAACTTACTGTATTAACATATTGACAATTTATTAGTACTTATAAAGCTTAGTACTTATAGTACTTATTAGTACTTATAAAGTGCTTAGTGCCTATATAGTGTTCTTCATGATCATATTCTACATCTAATAACTACTACCTTACTAACTATTATTAAGCAGCAAATTTGTACCTTAAAGTGTGAGTGTGAGTGTAAAGTGTAAAATTTTACCAAAATAACAGATACATTAGCCCACAAAGGCAAAATAATATAGAGTAGCTGAATTTACACAGATGACCCCATTAAATGGTTACCCATCTGTTATGTGGCTGTTCTGGCAGTTAAACTGCCTACTGTTCTTCAGAAAATCTTCCAGATCCTGTACTGTCTTTGGTTGTCCAGTATCTTTAAACCCTGTTCAGCACAGATTTGAAAAATCTTTTCACCTTGAGAACAACATAGTGGACACAACTATTACAAAAAGAAGCAAACATTTTCTGATGCTAAAGATAAAACTGTGTATTAAAAGCATGGGGTGAAAATTGAACAGTATAGATGTGTGTAATTCTGTTTTGCAAAAGATAGTTTAAAACATACTGTATTTCAGTGTTATCATTAAAAAGGTTTTAGCCTTCTTCTCAGCCCTTAATGCATCATGTAGTTTTCACAGTGAATATTTGCTCCTTTTGTTAACAATGGATGTGTATGAATCAAACATATTTAAACTTTTGCTTTGGAAAATCTATATTTGGCAAGAATGGGACCAAATTCCAACTCCAAAACTCCAGAAACTCATAACCTCGATGCCCAGACATCTTTGAACTTGCTACACCATGATAAATCTGCACCCATCCCAACTATTTTTTTCAGAATAAAATTGATCAGTTTAAAGATTTCTTATGTTATCTATGTTCTACTGTGAATTAAATATTGACTCATGTGATTTGAAAGTCTGTAATATTCTTAAAATGATGATAATTTTGCACAATCTGCAAGGTGTGTGTGTAAAGATATGACCACAGCTATACTTTATTAAGGGGCAGGGACACAATTTATTACTTTTTTTTTTGTATTTTAACTGACATGATTAACTTGACTGCACTATTAATAACACCCATTCAAACAGACAGATAGTAGCAGAGGTAGAATAGAAGTATAAGCTGCTCAGAGAAAGTTAGGCCACAATTCATTTTAAATGTGAGAAGAGGGCACAATCGACTGAAACTGCTGTGGATGAGCGATAGAGAAGCAGAGTGTGTGTATGAAAGCTGTTTGCTTCTATCAGGATCTGCTATTGTGCTCTAAATGGGCTGGCCTGAGGATGGCAGAACGTTTGCTTTCTTTAAAAACGAGGTCAAAGTTTTTTAGTGATGGACCTCTTTCCTTTTGTGCAAAGCATGACAGGAGAAGAATGATAATGTGTAATTTTATACACTACTTTTCTAAAGTTTGGAATAATAAAGATTAAAATGAAAATGAAGTCACTTATACTCACAAAGGCTTCATTTAATAATTAATAATGAAAAAGAAACAAAAAAATAGCATTATCGTGAAATGTTATTACAATTTAAATCAAATGTTTTCTTTTTTAATATGTATATATATATTATCTGAATTATTCCAAATTTTGTAGATTTTCCTTTTTTTAATATAATGGCAAAGCTGAATTTTCATTAGGCATTACTCCTGTCCTCAGTATGCATGAATACTACAAAAAGAATCACAGTTTCACAACATATTTGGCAAACAATAATCCACCATTACTAATAATTAAGCAACACTAAAAAATGTATTATAACTGAGCACCAAATCAGCATATCGGAATAATGTCTAAAGGATCATGTGACCATAAAAACTGGAGTAATGGAGTAATGAAAATCTGCTTTGCTATCAAATGACATTTTATATTGTATTCAAATGAAAAACAGTTAAGTTTTTAAGTTAAGTTGTCATAATATTTTAATATATTTCTATTTTTACATGAATAAAAAAAGACTTTAAAAAACATGAAAAACTGATTTCACTTGACCATGACTGGAGGTTTAAGAGGAGCATTAGTACTGCTAACTAACATGATCAAATAGGTAAACACTGTTAAAAAAGATCAGTTTTTACACCAAGGGTAGGACGACAATACAGTACACAGTATAATCCTTATTAAATATCCATAAATTTGCCCACACTTTTAGAGAGTGTGAGATTGGACTGCTTGGTGTTATAAACACTGATGTCCTCATTATCCACTCCATATGTGTATTTTCTCCCTAGTGCTCATTAGACATGCAGGATGCTGCCTCTCATGAGAGAACGCCACAAAAATCCACACAGAGTCATTACCAACAACCTACAAATGTCACCGTATTGTAGCGCTTCAAACTGCCTGAAAGTCAGACATAAGATGAAGCACGATACATTTCAGATCCACAGAGCTGAGATGAGAAAAAGTGTGAATTAAAAATGAGAAACAGGCGGGCACTCCAAATGAGAAAAGCATGGGAAAATTCGTTTTTTGAAAATATGGTGTTCAACAATAAGGTTCAGATATTTTCCTGTAAACCCACAATATGATAAAACAGTAGCAATTTCTACATATGCTGTATATATAATGAATCTTTATGTAAGTGTTTTTTTTTACTGTGTTAGTTGTTAATTCATAAACTTTTGAAGGAAAATTATGCTAGCTGTTACAGATTCATTGTTACATATTCATGTTTTTCCAAATAATGCTCCCTGATGAATTGTTTTGTCTTGACATAACACAGTTTATGCTGATGTAATGGATTAAATGAAAAAATGCAACTTGACATTAATGGAAACGATAACACTTTATTTTACGGTTACACCTGTTGCATATTAGCATGCATATTACTAGAATATTAGCCCTTTATTAGTGCTAATTAGTTGCATATTAATGCTTTATTCTACATCCCCAATCCTCCCCAATACCTAAAAGTAACAATGATCTTACTAAACTATTAATAAGCAGCAAATTAAGAATGTATTGAGGGAAAAGCCAAAGTTAATAGTTAACAAGTGTTGCTTATTCTAAAGTGTTACCATGGAAACATTATAAGTGGGAATTTGAAGTCCATTCGTCTTGTGTGAAAATTATTCAGATAAGTTTAAATAAACAAAAAGAACAAAAAAGAGATCCAATATATTTTAGAGGGACTACCCCATAAAAAGATAATCTCTAAAGAAAAGAAAATAATATATGCCTCTATAAACATCTGTCTAGATTACAAACAGCTAAGTGATCATTTTGATGGATGCTAGGAGAAAAAAAACACTGGATTTGGTCTTTACTGTATGTTCAAGGCCACATAATGTATGTAGGTTCTGAAGGTAATCTATTACAGGTTTGAAAAACAACTCCTCATATCATGTAAGGAAAGATCCAGGCACCACCTGAACACCACTGATAGTCTAAAAGCTCCACTGAGTCAGATAAAGAACCACCCAAATATCATTCAGCTAACTAAATCCCCTTGAAAATAACCCGTCTTTTTTTGTAAGAATGCAACGGTTTGCAGAACAGCGTTCACCTCAGTCATGCCACCCCTGTCTCGTTCCAGCACTCTAGTTAATATTTATTGGCCTGAAAAATAGGCTTTTATTAGATGTAGCACCTTAAGTTATGCATGGGTGTTTTCCTTCACGTATCTGGGTCAGCAGCCTCTTGTGTGTCTAAAACAGCAGATAAACACTGCCAGACCTTACTCTGCTGGACAGTGCTGTTATAATAGGCCGCATGATATTAAAGAAAATGATTACACTTTCGTTTGCCAGCTCTTACTATGCAGTTTCTGATGAGAAAAGTCAAAATTGCTTTGCTCTCCAGGAAACACTAGAATCAAGAGGATAGCAATCAACTGAATGGGACAGCAGACGTGTTGTATACAGTACGTGCCCTATGTTCACTGCAGCTGCTGATGTCACCAGTTTGATTGAAGAGATCCATCAGTCCTTGTTAGGCAAGATTTGATCACCCTTCCACCTATGATTGTGGTTTTGTGATAATGGCGATGTTAAAAGAGACTCAATCTTATAGACCTATATCTGGAAGCTTTTTTAATGTTTTTTAAAACTTTCAGACAAAGCATTCAAAGGTCTCATTTAATGATTTATTTAAGTATTAGAATTTTTGTTCATTTTAAATGTTTCCTTGCATTTAAATTTGAATGGCAATTCTGCTTTCGGTTCAGTAAATCCGAATTTATAAGGCATTTTCAATTAATGTACACAAATATCCCTTACTTTGTCATCTCTGGGCATAGCTGACGTTAATAGCATTAGGCAAATAGTGCAGAATTTTATGAATAAGATGCAATCTTACGCTTAATTTACATAGAAAGCGCAAGTTTTTTTTTCCTGCTGAATAGAATGACAATTTAAATACTCATGCCACAGCACTATTTAATAGCGCAGAGTATTTAATGGTTGGTTAAACTCTGTCACACTGGAATACCGTAAGTGATGCAAAAGTGACGCAACAGTGACTTCGCCCCGGGATCTTGTTTACATTGCTAGACCAGAGTAAAAGCCACACACATACAAAATTTTGAGATTTCTGATGGTGGAGAAAAACATGTTTGCATCTGCTTTACCATCTGCCTGTCAATCAAACCTATGCCACCTGCTTGATATGCCCATTTATTACTATTAATACATTTACTACGATTTATCTTTGTGTAACCATCCGCTGCGTCTGCATCTGTCTGAAAATCCCCAGACTCTTGGTCAAGGTTATCACAAGGCACATAGACTGAGAACAAGTCAACAATGTGACTATAAGATACCTTTCCAGTTTCTCATTAAAGATGCAGGAGGGTATTTCGGGAGCTGTACAGCCCTCTGGGATGGAAGCGGCAGAAGGGCATCTGAGCTTGCAAGTGATATCTTCTGCAAATCAGAGAGGACTATTCTCTGCGTGTCTCCCTCTTGCTCTTGACATTAGCAAAATGCAGCCATGGCAGGAAGAGGGAAGCACAGTGATTGCCAGATGTCAAGTATTGTTGCGTGTGAGTTACTCGTTGCCCTTGCTGTGACAGTAATGTTCTGACATTTTTGTTGTATGCTTTGGATATATGAGGTCATGTAAGGATATTGTTCATATCTTTTTTTTTATCTTCAGGTGTTTGGGAAACTAGAAACATGACAGTTTGAATGTGATGGATAAAGCATGAATTTATCAGTAAATATTCTGAAATATAAAACAAATTGGGCCTAAAATAAACAACTGTATGTCAGATATTAAGAAAGTTCAATTAACTTTATGGTTTTGTTTTTGAAAGAATGTTTTTTGCAGTTGTCTTGGGTAAAATCTGCACTAAGAGTAAATGTAAACAATTGTTACTGCATAGTGATATTTCTAACTGGTTTTATTCTTAAAACTGACTTTCATTGGTTAAAACTACTGCTTAGTTTTTTAAACTGGACTGCAAGAGACTATGCAAAAAAGTTACTCCTACAGTCACTACAGTAAACAACAGCAAATTACATTCATTCAATAATAAGAGTCTTAAATAGCTAAAATCATAATTTCTTCTTCTCCGCCAGGGTTGGGGTCAATTCAGGAATGAACTTAACAATTCCAATTCAAAGAAGGAAATGGAATTGGAATTGGAATTAAACAACAATTAAAGGAAATGGAATTGAAATGGAATTGGAATTACAGGAAGTGGAATTCAATTCAGGAAGAATTCCACTGAATTCTGTTTATTGCTGAGCATT
>JAUMHP010000062.1:7061026-7089053 GCA_032361065.1 Enteromius trimaculatus | reverse complement strand
TATATATATATATATGTGTGTGTAGGATACAAACACACACACACACACACATACACACACAAAACTAATGCAAAAAAACCCACATAGAATTTCTAAAACTTAAAAAGAAATTAAAATAACTATAAAAAATACTTAAAACAGCTAATTCAAAATATTAATAGACACTACTATTTTATATATACATACATACATGTAAATATTAATACTAATAACATTAAAATAACACTGACCCAACTTAGCCCAAGTTAGTTATTGTGAAACTCTTTAGGTCGATGATGCTAGCGGTGCATTTTACATTTCAGCCTGACAACAACTTAAATTATCACTCATTAGAACATTTTTTCAATAGACTTATATACATTTACATATATCAGCCCCTAGGTGGCAGCACTGAGACGGTCTGGGTTGTAAACTTTTTGTTTTGTTTTGTTTTGTGTTTATTTTCACCTTGGCAAAGAAGGAGGTGTCCAGTTCATCTGGGAAATCCACAGTGTCCTCATCCAGGAAACTAGCTGTTGCGAAACTCCGCCGATGCACTCGCCGAGTAGCACTTTCCCGCAGAGAGCGTCCCTAAAACCACCGTCGTTATAATCTTTACTATCGTCCTCAAAAACAGCATCATGCTTACCACTATGCTTGGTGTTCATATAATGAATAAAAATGAACATTACTGTGAAATTATAGATCACATGTTATACATCACAAACAATGAGTAAGATCCTAATGTCCTTTCGAATGCAGCTGTGCTGCTTCAGCGGCCAAGCAGGGGATTACCTCAACCTGCTCCAGAATATTCTATCGGACTAACAGCTGAACATTCCAGTGGAATTATCACAGCCATCTGTTAGCGTTGTTCCCGGTCTATAGCCTGGTCATCTGGGCTCAGGCACTAAATGGAACTGGGCCAAATCCACAGCCAACAAGTCAAGCCAGAGATAAACTTTTACATAACAGATTATGTGGGGGAGGGTAATATTTATTGCAATCTTTACAAGGACGTCAAAGTGAGCCTCTGAAGTAATCTATGATAATCACCACGGCTGGGTTTATTGCACGTCCGATGCCTTGTTCCAATGGCATTCACGTCACTTTGACATTAGGGGCTCAAAGGAGATTTTCAAATTTTAAGGAATGATTATTGACTCAAATCAAAATGTGTTTTTTTTTCTGAAAATGTCAGAGATTGAGTATGTCGCTTTATCTTGTTGTTTGTTTGATCAATGTTTCATGTCTGGGGGATGATAATAAAACTAAAGCATGATTTCCCTAGAAATCCTGGAAATGAAATCAGTTTTTGGAGCTATTCGGTTATATGCCACGAAGTAGGCCATACACAATGGTAGAAGACAGTAGCCTTTAACCTTTTTCGCTTTAAGGCCACCCAAATTGGGCAACATATTTCCTCAGGGATTTTTGATTCAATTATGACCATTTTTAAAAAATTTTATTAACATAAAACTGTGAATGATAATACTTATAAAAACTTAATAAATACATAAAAACATTTACATTTAATTAATTGTGATTTCAGATAATTAATTCCTCACCCTCAAATCCATAAGACCTTCATACATCTTTATAACACAAATTAATATATTTTATATGTCTTGTGCTACTTTCATGAACGCGCATCGATAAGAAGAAATTGTCGAATGAAGTCATTCTTATTAATTTCTTGCCAAAAAGTATTTTCATAGTTTCTCATAGCATAAAATTAAGGTTGAACCTATGATGCCAAATGGACCATTTTAACAATGTTCTCGATACCTTTCTGGGCCTTGAACCTGTCAGCTGTGTTGTGGTCTAAGGACGGTCAGAAAGCTCTCAGATTTCATCAAAAATGTTTTCATTTAAAACAAAGGCCTTACGCGTTTAGAACGACATGTAAAAAAAAACACAGGCCTAGTTACTGAGGAGGAAAAAAGAAATACAGGTTTATTATATATAATTAAATAATCTAAAATAATCTTGCTGAGGCCCTTCAGTGGGCCCTGGCCCTCTTGTTGAGAAGCCAATACCCAAAAATACGCAACATGCTTGCAACATGCTTTACATTGTTGTCTATCAATCGTCTCTTACCTTCACCAGAGCAGCAGCCGCTCTGAAGCCCATTTTGGCGACAGACTCACGCTTTCGTCTGCGGGGAGGTCGATTGAAGCCAGAGCGGGAGCTGGTGAAGGAGCACAGAGAAGCGGCACAGGGGGTAATGGGGGTCTGAGGTATACTAAGACCGTCCACTTCCTCTACATTACGGAACGCTCGACCCCGAGCCAGCGGGTCTACGATCTGCAGAAACCAACCACAAAAAGCCTAAACAGTGAGTCCTCAACAACACTAAATGCTAATGGGATATATTAATGGAATTCCAATGTTTTATGGAAACAGAGTGGTTTCAAATAGAATAGTTTAAGCTAACTTGGATTGAACCATTATTAAGGGATGATTATGTGTCCACCTTACCCTCTGCATGCCATGCTGTGCCGGGGGGACATATAGAGGAGGAGGGGTCTCAGTACTGGCCATGGAAAGATTGTCCTGACTGGGCAGGTCCATTTCGCGTATCACCTGAGGCTTCAGTTTGCCATAGCGCTGGGTACAGTGACGAAGGCTCTTCCGCTGCCACTTCTGAGTGGCATCCACATCATTGCTTACCCCAAACCAGTCTGCTGTGCCCCTGCAGTCACATTTATTTTTTAATTCTATTATTAGTAAATATAAGTTTTACAACACCAAGTGAGAGAATGGAAAAACATGAACAGATTTACTGTGCAATCTGAGTAAAGAGTCAAAACAAGTCTGAAGTTCTGAATAAACTAACCTCCTGAGACCTCCAAAACAACTGTGGTCGACTGCAATCATGTGAATTCACTCTTTTCGGGAGAATGATTTATGAGTGACCAGTTATTGAAATATTAATGTTATATTACCCCCTATGATTTTAAGGGGTTCAGCTGACACATATATTTGAAAATATATTAACTAAACCAAATATATTTCAGTTAAGATATAGATTTAATTCAAGATGTAATAATATGTTATGCAATATCGTTTCTCTTATCCAATATATGTATTTTTTTTTTTATATCGCTTCTAAAGTCAGCTTGCCTTATCTTAAGGGATGTTTTGATGTTTACTTTACTGGAAAACAAGATAAAAATACATTAGTATGTATCCCCTAACACACAATCCTGGACAGAGCCAAGTGTTTGAAGTGTGTGTAAACGCTGGTAGTATAGTGAGGACATCAGCAGTGTTTAGAGTAAAGGACACATAGTAATAACAGAGTCGGCTGTGCATCATTACAAGGGAGGCCAGCTAAGGGAAGGCCTTTTAAGGCAGCCGAGGGGGCACCAGCTTAATGTCACCCTCTTTTTGGAGGAATGGTTTGAAAAAGAACATTTTCAGTAAAGTCAACCAAGAAAATAACTTGAACTGTTCTGCTATCCACTGAATAACTGCAAACACCTTTACTGTAAACAATCAATATGGTGATGAAAAAAATCATTGCTAATCATAGCAATACTACAGGCTGAAAAAATACTTTAAAAAAAAAACCAAATGATAATAATTTGTTTTTGGAGAAAGCGAACTAAATTTACTGAGATGAATTAATAAAGGTACAACTATCAAAACTAAACCTAACAACGATCAAATCTATTCAAATATACTACATACGTATTCCATAGTAGCTTTTGACCCAAAAATAAACCAGGCACATTAACCAACCATAAACCACACCAATTTACAACCCTACTAAAAGTACACTTTCCAAAATCATGTTTATGCATTCACAAAACAAATTAAACTAATAAATTTAATAAAATGAGACATTTCTGTTTAAATAACTGATCTCAAAGTATGCAAAAGCTCAAATATTTGCTAAAAAATCCACATCACTCATAAAGAAACAGTGAAGCATTAAAACTATCCATTGACCTACCTGTCTAACTCATCCCAGGAGGCAAGGAAGGTCATGTCTGAGGTAGAGGGGGAACAGAAGCCTTCACACTGGGTGAAATATTGGCTTGCCCTTCCTTCTACCCTCTTATATCACATGATGTCAGAGAGACAAATAAGACATTTGCTTGATGTCAGAGTTCAGGCAGAAAGCCTGCTATACTCCAAGTAAGTCTGAAGGATCTAGACTTGCTTAAACGCTTAATGTGTCTGAGACCATACAGCAGTGATTCATATCCCGACAGCAACTCCACTTTACTCTTGCCGCCTACTCAAATAGTGTTTGAGGAGTGTGTGTAAACACCCAGTAAAATACCAGCTCATCTGACTAAAAGAGAGAGATCAGAGAAGAACAGCGAGAAAGAGAACAGAGAACGTGCCGAAACATGAGATAAGTGTGAGAACTGGGACTAAATGACTCAGTTTGCACAATTCATTTATAAGCACACACTTGCACAAACATCGCATACCTCAAACAATAACACAGTCCCCCATAACAGTCGATTGCAAATTAATTTGTCTTTCAAAAACCCCAGTGTTCCACATATTCACAATTAACTATAACGTTGCCTTTAATAAATTCCTAATATGCTGCTTATTAATAGCACTTAATGTAGTTGTTAAGTTCAAGTATTGGGTTTAGGGATGTAGAATAAGGCATTAATATATACTTCTTTACTACTAATAAATAGCTAATATTTTAGTAATATGCAAGCTAACAAGCAACTAGTTAAAATAAAGTGTTACCAAAATGTAAATGTAGAATAACTGCAATAAAATACAACAGTTCTTCTAAAGCTGAATAAATCATAATATATGATTTATGGCAAAACACATTTACAACCCCAGAAACCCTCACTGCTACACTGCGAATCGATACTCGTGACATCCAACCTGTGCAGAACAAAGTTTGCATTAATAAAGCATGAGTCACAATCAGCAGTAGAGTTGAAAACAGTCGAAAGAGGCCCACATAGCAGTTTTTTCAGCATTGTGAATAACACTTTCTGTCATGACATGTTCTTCTCCCACAGCTCAGATATTCTTTGAAGGCAGACACATGGTGGACTCAAGAGCCAATACACTATCATTTGATTATCTTAAAACACAGCCAAACCCATAGACGCAGATGTGAAGGCTTTGATGCGCTCCTGTTTTTGTGCAGAGGAAGAAATGAGCTCTTTTTCAAGTCTGTGTGTGTTCTGACAGATTTACAGCTGATAAGGGACTGTGTTATTTGAAGTAATTCATTTGAAACTAAGCGTGGGCGAACCAGATTAAAAAGTCTTTGAATGTTTCCATATATTGTTGAAACCAATTATTTTTGAATAAAACAGTTTGTTGAAACAACAACAAGCGCCTCTCAGCATTCTGACTGGCTCTATATTGGTTCCACGGTACCTGAGGACGATTTGAGGCAGTGACTGACGTCTGGGGGGTTCCAGACGTGAGAAACACTGGCCTTTAACCAGGACGGTGCTCATCTGCTCAAAGCGTACCCTCTTCCCTGTGGGACTGGAGGGGGTGAGGTGAGGAGGATCAGGAAAGGCAGATGGGAAAACAGGAAAAAAGAGAAAAGATAGAAAAGCAACCAGTTAGTTACAGAAGAAAAACAGAGCTGGAAAAAACTGAGTTGCGTTTAAGAAAGCTGACAGGGTCATATTAATTGCAGAAAAAGTTAACTAAAGAGGACAGGCTCTATATCATATGGTTTTGTAAAATATGAGCACAAGAACAGATGCTGAAAAAGAGATGCGCGCATGCAGTCAAAACTAACATAAACACATTAGCATGATTTACTGTGTGTCTCCTCACAGTGGAGGACAGTGGAAGCCATACCAGGAAGATAAAACATCCAAAGCCAATAAGATAAACAGTGCTTGTACTGACCAGGAGTCTAGAGAGCAGTCAGCAAACATATTCGTAACTTTATCTTTTATTTAGCACATATACCAGCATTAATAATGCATTAGCCTTTTAGCTCAGTCACAGCATAAACGCGTGACATTGTATCAAAGACTACAAAGTCAGCTTCATTGTTTGGTAGCTGGTTTTTAACTAGTAGTCTATTTAACCATTAGTCACACCAGACTTCAGAGATCAAAGTTGTTTTTGCAACATACAGTAGTGACTGGCTGACAAGTGCAAGATGAATTTTCAAAGGAAGCAAAAAAAGCTAATGAATTATTAAAGGCAGCATATGTACTAAATAAATAAGAAACTGGCATCAAAACAAGACTTTGACAAACAAGGTCTGCTTTTTAACCAAATTAACCTGAAATAAACAACGCTGCGAATACTATGCAATCTGTTATGCTACTGCTATGTTACTTAGCATTACGCTAATATAAATCTTAGCCATTATTTGTGGGTTTGCTTGGGAGTATCTGTTTGCTAGCCAGTAAGATAAGAAAAACAACTTAACCGGTAACTATTTACATCCACTCAGGCAAATTAGCTTGTGACCATGACACCCTGAAATGACCCAACACAACACTGCATTAGACAAAACACAACTATGCAAAGCAGTACATGCAGTATACTCAAAAAACGAATATAAGTAGTCTTAATAAACAATGATGAATTATTTATCCTGCTGCCAAGAGTGTTAAGTAGGCTAGCAAATGTAAATGCTATGCCTTTGCAAAAAAAAAAAGGGCTCAACTGATGCGAGTTTGGGACTTCGAATTGCAAGATTTAAAAAAAATTACCATGTAAAGCACAGAAAATGTCTGTAGGTTTGTGCGCAATTGTGTTTCTTCACAAAGTGACATCCTCAACTACTAGCCTGGCATACATAATACAGCACTTTTTAAGGTTTTTTTGGTTTTCACAACATTGATGAAAAAAAAATTGCTATTAATAAACTATTAATAAGCAGCAAATTAGAAGTTTACTGAGCCAAATTTACAGAGTCTTAGTTAATGGTTTGTTAAATGGTGAAAAACGGGATTTTAAAAAAGAAATGTGTGACCAAAAAGTCCCTCATGCTCACCATGGCAGAATTAAATACTATTTGAAATATTATACACTTTAAAAATGACAGTTTTCTATTTTAATATATCATATGCTGATTTGGTGCCCAAGAAACTATACTATATTATGATCAATATCGAAAACCTTTGTGCCAATTAATTTTTTTTTTTTCATAATCCTTTGGCATTGTATATGCCTTTGCTGTCACTTCTTTTGATTAATTTTTAATGCACACTGAAAAAACAAAAACTAAATTCATTCATTTAAAAGAAAAATGAGAATTGTTATGCTGGTAGTGTATATATGCTTTTGGATGTGCAGTCTTACCTTTTGATGGTCTGTGAGATGGAGGGTTTGCGCAGGACCGAAGGTCTGCGACAGGCGTTGGGATCGACCGGTGGGCATCTGAGCTGAATGTTTTCAGCAGGTACGCTGGCACTCCTCAGGTACAAGCTGTTACGCATGATGGGCTGTGGTGAATAGTTTAATATTTAAATGATTTTTTTTTTTCATTAAACAGAGGTAAATCTAAATATCTTGAGAAAATGTGTAACATTCAACATCCACCTGGACAAAGTTATGATGTTCCTCCACAGGATTCAGACCAATGGGGATGTCCAGTCTGAGCCAGGGCGGTTTCTCTCTCCGCAGGTTGCTCTTCCTGGTCTCGTCCTCAGCTTCGGCCATGTCTGCCGCCCCTCCCCTTACCAGCCAGCTGTAAGATCAGACAGGGTCAAATACACAGCTCAAACACACATAAACACAGAAATATGGGTAAACAATGCACACACACAGCAGCGCTGCCTTACATAAGACACACGCAAGGATAATCCGCATTTCCGTCTGGTTGTTGTGACATGACGGTGCACTGCTGAGACGGCAGTGTGCTGTCCTGCATCCACACGGCACACATCACTGTAAAACTACAGCTGCATCTGTGCTCTCTGCACCCACACCATTAATGCTCAGCTGAGCTATATTATCATTGCACCGTCTGACATTAAAATTGCCTTAAGAAATTGCCACGTGTAAAGATATCCATATATGGACAATACAGTAATTCAATACGGCCTGTCAAAGATTTCTTCACTTCAGTTAAAAATATGAATTGTGACTAAAGTGCACTGAGCCTACTCTTCCAGCAGAGGATGCAAATTCTCCTATTCTTTTACTGTTTGTGGTATGATATAGGGACTCACCCTTACTCATTCATTATGGAAAAAGTTTTGGTAAAACCTTCTATGCAGCCTGTTTTTATAATACATTATAAGGGTATTATTAAGGCATTATAAATAATGCATAATGCATTATAAAAAACCTTATAATTTGTTGTAACATCTCATGAATAATCATAAAACCCATAAATATTTACATATATGTGATTATAACTTAAGAGCATGATTATTTATAACACACAATGAACACCATATTAAATCTACTTCATTTATAATGGAATATGTCATATATTGACATTGTTTATTTAAGATCTGCACAGTACCTTATAACATCTACCTTATAGTACCTTATAACATCTTGTGAGTGGTTAGGTGCCGAGTGTTATTTGAGTGTTTCCTGTGAGAATAACATTGAGGCTAATGTGAGCGAGCTACTTTTCAGCTGAAAAATGACGTGTCGTTGCATAGTTACTTATCAACAGAATAAGATTCTAAATAAATGTGTCATATTACACATTCATGCGATCTGAAATCTGATTTTATGGGTGTTTCAGAAACAAAAAAAAATGATTGTTATTATTATTACCTATAAGTGGTACGTGTCAATTTTAAGTAGAGTAAAATAGATTGCGCATCCATTATAACTATGCATTATATTATATATATATTTTTATGATTATGATAAATTATCATCCTCTTTGCTGTAACCACAAATAAGTAAATATTGTAACACATTAAAACTATTATTGACATGATACAACATATTATAAAAGGTATTTATAATCCACTTTGCTTTTATTATAATGCCTTTAGAATACCCATATAATGTATTATAAATACAGGCTTCATAGAAAGTGAAATATTCATTAAACACATTAAATTAATTGAAATCCCATAAAATATAATCAAAATTAATATAGGATGTTGGCGCCGATAGCCTTGTGGGCAGTGAACCGGCATTCAGTGCTGTTGCGTTTTGGGTGTCGGGGGTTCGAGTCTCGGCTAGCAGACCTGTCCCGATCCCACCTCTCTAGCGCTTCTCTTCCTGTCAGTTGTGATCTATCCTATCTAATAAAAAAAATCTAAAAACTAATATAGAACCTTTTTTTTTAGATTATGATATTGCATTTCACCACTGTAAATCTAGGCACACCCATAAAGCATGATTCTCTACAAATAACTGAAGCACAGATTTACTCTGCAGGCTCACCAAACTTCAAGATTTCATAAACACATTTAAAAACTGTTAGCCTACCACTCTGTTGTAAGTGAAAATATAACGTTTCAATGCAGCAGATGGTCATAGGATAAACCAAAGCCTTTTTCTAATCAGTGTATAATGTTTTTTCTTAAATATCTGTGGCTGAATACTAAAAAAAAGACTATATCGGTACACAACCCATTGATTTTATTTAAAATTACTTCTTCCAAAAGATCCTGAAGCATCAGCCAAAAACGCTATCGGACGCCTCTCTTGACAAGCCACTCTCAGTGACTACAGTTTGGATCATGAAGCATGGCAGACGCACAGCGAATGAACAGCACTTTTTGCTTACGAAAACAAGGGCATCTACTTGAACAGAAAGTTAAACATAATCCTTCAAATAACACCCTTTGTGGAAAAAACCTCACCACATCCTACTGCAGACTATTTTTATCCAAACAAACACATTAAAATGTGGTTGTAGAAATTTCAGGTTTGGGCAAAAAGTTAGCACTGACCCTTATAGACCTACATATAAGCTTTTCTTTATATTTAAACATCAATACGCAGTATTTCCCAGAACTATTTCATCTTCGACTTTATTGTGTATTTGGAGCACATATTCGAGCACACTGTAACAACTGGCAAACGAAACAGATTCAACCCTTAAAATATTAGCTCTTGATTTATACAGTATTGTATTTTCCAAATGACAAGAATTGATATTGCTTTTACACAGCGGATAAAACCACAGCGACTGACTGAAAACAAGACAGAGGAACTAAGATTTTCCCAGAAATCCACTTGAATGCCTAACCTAATTGCTAGTACCATATAAAGACTTTCAGCAACAAGTAAACTGCAATAAAAAACACTCCAACTGCTAGCATGAATCTGACCTGATACACAGGATGTTAATCAACATGTTCAGAGGACTAAAAAAATACAATTGAAATTATTAAAAAAAAAATAAAAATAAAAAAACTGCTGTTTTTAAAGCAAGATATTTTCTTCTGTCTGTAATTCACTGATTAGTCACGGATAAGTCAATCCATTCAATAAAACCAAATAAAGCTTTACTTTTTCCTCATATACAGTGGAAGTGACATAAGGAGCCCACATGAGCTGGCTGATGTGTTTTTACCATAAATACAGCATGTACCAATTCTTCTAGAGAGCTGTGGTGTATAAAAACATTTATAACATCAAAAGCACACATCAGGGCCCTCAGTGTTCTTTAATTATCTGAGGCTCAAACACACTAAACAGTTGCATGCGTCAGTTCAGCATAAAATCCTGCGTCTTACTCACATGCCACCCACAATCAACCTTAACCAACCACAAATTAGCTGTTTTGTATTGGATTTACAATTCAGTGCTGTTAGATGCCATTGACAAACGTACAGTACTTTAAGGAAAAAAACTCAATGTACAATGCGAGGAGAAATAAGAAACATTTTACAGTATTGTTGCCTTGACAACGTAATAGCTTAAAAACTCCCAAAGGCTACCCCAAATGGTCCTGAATTACTTTCATTGAAAGGGGCTTGTTATGAACACAGAATATTTGTTAAATGTTCTGATGAATAATTAAAAGCTGCAATTAAAATCCCACTTCTTGAGGTCCTCCTACAGTGTTGGAAAGGACATGGGTGATGTTTTGACTTAGGCCAGATGTTGCAGCAGGACACTGAGTTGGTTTTTGTAGACAGGACTGGAAGGCAGATGTCCATGTGTTGTGATGACCTCATTTGGAGAGCACTTCCTTCCTGAGCAGGGAAGAGTTTTCTTCCACACATACACAATTCTATCAAATATGTGCTTTAAAGTCAACAAACCTTTTCTTAAGTCCAAATTTGAGAATGCCGTCTAATAAGCTTTGATTCAACCAGCAAGTATCAGAAATCTATGAATTTAGATGGTCAAAATGCTTACAGTAACTCACTAATCCATTGCTGACTGAATGGGACACACATATTTCGATGCCTAAAAAACGTTGGTCTTGTTCGAAACACTGGCTCAACTGAGTCAAATTCATTCCATGAGCAACAATAGACACAATAGTTTCTCTCAGAAAAGAGGAACGACAAAGACATACAGAAGCCACAGGAATCTGATCTGGGTTTTTCAACCTTTTGACGTCAATAGAAAGCTCTACAAAGCAGACACATTCAGTCAACTCCAATAACTGAAAGCCTGCTGTGATGTTTACTCAAGCTAGCGATCCAGATTTATATTTTAAACAGAGAAGGACTAAATAATCGAATTAGCAACAAGAGGTAAAGAAGCATCCATGTATTCTGTCTCACTGAATGATGGTTCCTCAGCTTTAATGGCACATTTGGCATCAGTAAACTGCTGGTGCTGAAGAACTTGCCTGTACGTTTAGGAATGGGCATGAATCCCGCTGATCCGGGCACGCTGCCTGGCAGAGCGCTCACAGCACATTCTGGGAAATGCCACACATACCACTGGACTGCTAGAGCCGTTCTGCACTATTTCACTGCATTTATTTTGGTTGGCCAATGAGGTTAAGACTGGATAGAGTCCACTATAATGACTCAGCTGACCTCTGCATGATGGGTCACCCTGCTTTTACAGTTACAGTTCGTCATCGGCACATGGACAATATTCTTCAATAAAAGACCATGGTTGAAGGGTCAGTGACAAACAGGAGTGCCCTTGATAAAAAAAGAAATAAAATCTTTCTATAATTGCACTAATTGCAGGAGTTCACGCTTTCCTCATAATGAAATAAGCAAATTTGGCGTGCTGTATGGGGAGCGAGCCGGGAGAGCTGCAAACTCCGAACCCTAATGGACGGAGCCCTAGCGTGGGCAAGAGTTCGGCGTTCAGCTCATTCACCGTCTGCCCCCGGAAAGTCGTGAACTAAATGGAAAACGGAGGAGAAGGGGTGAAGGAGGGATGCACGAAAGTGGGAAGCAGGGAAATGAAAAGCTGGGAGAATTTATAGTGAAGGGGAAATGACTTGATTGGGCGCGAATGAACAAGGGATGATTAGGTAACGGGCCATCAGCTGTGTATGATTACTCGTTCAGCGATCCTCTCGAAATTATGTTTAAACATTCAATTAATAATCGAGCATTGTCTGATGAAACAAAGTACACATAAGATATAGACAATGGCTATGCTGTGATTTTGGCTATATTTGCATGTAAATAGAGTTAGAAGCAACATAGTATCTATTTTAACTGAAAGCCCTGCTCCTCTCATCCTCTCGCTGAACAGAACAGATGCAGAGAGAGGTGTGCGCACGTTGGGAAAACAAGAGCTTGCGCTCGCTTGGCACTACCAGAGACTCGCTGAGGTTTGTTAAAGAAGTCTCTAGATTTGTCGCTAGTCGCTTTTAGGGAAAAATGTCACCAAGGGGGTCTGAAAAGTCGCTAAATATAGTGACAAAGTCACTAAATTGGCAACACTGATCTGTAGCGACAACAGACCGCAAAGAATGATGGCCACGCCTGGGCTGATGGGAATTGTAGTTCCCCCTACCTCCCACTTTTCTCAGAAGACCTTTCATTTTAACGAGTCATGTGACCACGGTAGTATCGGAAAAATCTGTTATTGCTGTACAATACCGTTACACTACTGTTTCAAGAGTTTCCACATAAGCAAGAGGATAAAGTTTAGCCCCCCCTGAGGAAGGCGTGAGAGCAGCTAAATGGCGGAGAGGGGGCGGAGGAGGGATGCGGAAATGGCAAGGTGTGGAAGAAAGGAGAACGGGCTATTTATAGTGGGTTGCAGGGGATTTGATTGGGCAGGTTTTATTAGTTTATTAGTTAATTAGTTTATTTGCAAAAACTTCGCTAAAACATGGGGGACGGTAAGTTCTTTTTATTAATTTTTTTTTTATTTTATAAAACTCTTTTATTTATCAAGATTATTAAACTGATCAATATGCTATTTAAAAAAAAATTCTTTTGAATTTTCTAATCATCAAAGAATCCTTTAAAAAATGATCACAATTTCAACAAACATACTAAGCTGCACAACTGTTTTCAGTGTTGCTAATTATAAAATATATTATATAAAATCTTATTATCATAAAAAAAAAATCAGCTTTTTAAAATTATTTCTGAATGATTAGTATCTAAAGATTTAAATGATTAATAAAAAGATTTATTTTATTTAGCTATTTTAAAACATCTCAAAAATCGTATTATTTATTTTTTGTTTAAGTATGAATTTCTTTTTTAATTTATTTATTAATTATATCTCAAGTCGTTGATGCTTACGCTGGTTGACCAGCTAGATCAACTCTAGACCAGCAAAAACCAGTCAGAAATTCATTTACAACAAGTCATCTATTCAGAGCCAACAGGGCTCCTCTGTTTTTCTATGCTAAAGACTCAACACAAATAGGCCTCCTTAAAGACTCTGTAAATTAAGAAAACGGCTCATTAAAACTCAATGGCTGTGCTTCAGCTTGATGCGGTTTGAAAACATCAGAATAAGTGTCCCTGGACTTCAATGTGTTGACAGAGTGGCACTGGTGATGATCCCAGAGTTCATGCTGGGAGAAGCAGAGGCGTTGAATGGTCCTGCTTGAAGACTTCAGATCCATCTTCCAACCTGCCAACAAACATCTTTCTGTCTAGGCTGCATCAGTCGCCAGCCAAGAGGACTTTCAGCAGCGCATGCCTAAACAACATGGGATCTCCATTTAAATACTTTCCAGGGTGATGGCCGCCTGGAGCATTTCCCACTAGAGAGAACTCGCTGTGTGGGCTGTCAGTATTGATTTGGGCTGTTAAAAATCCTCACTGGCTTTTGATGGAAATGTCAAAGCCGTGCTAATAAAGTGGCTCCGTGTCATTAATTCAGACAGAGAAAATGGCTCCACACTTCCATAACATCACTTAAGGGAAGAAAATCGCAATATTTCAGACACAAAAGCAATTTACTTCTGGAAAATCCCTTTAATTATGCATTAGCTCCCAAGTGAATCAGTCTTTGCAACTGCCAAAGAAGCTGTTTGAGAATAATATAGGTCTCAACTCTAAAAACAGACAAACCTTTAGCAGAGCGGCTGGTCTGGCAGAGTGTTTTAAACTTAATATGCTGTGACAGCACAATAATGGTTGAAAATGGAGGGAACTTTCAAGCCATATTCACAAAACCAGCGGAGAGCTTTGTTAATTTGGTGGGTTAGGTATTTCTTCAAGGGCACAGTAGACACACAACTGTAGCAGACTATGAGCTAAAACAGGCCAAACTCATAAATGAGTAAATCTGGCTATGAATGGCACAAAACCAGAGGCTAGCATTGCTTGCGTGGTGCTGCCAGGAAACAGCAGTCAAAAACCCGTAAAAGAGAAGGCATAATCCAGTCCCTGATTTACATACTGCAAGTCACGATGATCTAAGACTCTTTCGGTAAGATGGACACAAAAGTGTCAAACTTACTAGAATTGTAGGACTCTGGTATACTTATGGGTCAAAGACAACAGTATCTATAATAAAGAAGGAAGAAAACCTGCAGAAAATGTGCGGCAAGCCTTCTTTGTATTCATGCTGGTATCACTATGTTTTTAAAGCTGGGCGATAAAAATATAATGATAATTATTCCAATATAATTCTCAAAATGATGTATGTAAGAAAAGTGACTAAGCTACACCTGTTTGAATTCAGTGGAGTCATTTTAGAGAAAACAGATTTAAAGTTTTCTGAAGCGTTCCAAAGCAAAATCGCCACCTTTTCTTAACTATCATAACTAAATTAATAATCACAATATAGATCATTTTATTTTATCTTTGTTGTTATAAATAAGAGCCGATGCAAAAAGAACAAATTTAAGAAAGAAAAAAAAGTATAGTGTATTACAGGCGGCCTACATAAGGCATAGTGCAATGCATGGTTCTAATGCTAAACATCAGATATTCTTCCCCAACAGTTAACTAAACATTCATTTCAGATATAACTGATTATGATTGCGTGTATATATTTAGCCAACTGTCTGTATATAAGTGTATCAGAATTGCACGGCAGTTTCATCTTTATGTGGACGCTAGGAATAGTTGTAAGTGCGAAGACAGCGTGGTGGAAGGATGCTGGAAAACTGTCAAGGATTTCTGATAATTATTAATATCGACTTATATGAAAAATGTTATTGTGATATTTGTTTTAGCCATGTTGGCCAAGATCTATATGTTATTTATTTATGTTTACTATTTAAAAAAATGTTTTAGGTAATGACTTTGCAAAACGTCAAAAAGTCAAAAAATATAACAGATTTTTCTTGCAAAAAGCTTAAATATAAAATATTTATCTAATTTATAATGACTTTTACTTTTAAAAAAGTACTTCAATTATATAGACAGAAAAATACAATAGAAATCACTGAAATCCAAAACTTTGGTTATCAACATTCTTCAAAATATCTTCTTTAGAGAAAAACGTTTTGAAATAACATTTTTTGGACCAAAATCAACCCTAAACCATTTTTAATATACATTTTCACACCTGTCTTTGACCCACATAACAAATTATATAGAAATACCAAATGCGATAGTCTAGTCTTCATACATTTCTTAAAAATAACCTGTCTGGGCTCCATTAACAGACTCCTGTCTGCCAAGAGCTTTACTTTGGGATATAATTCAAAGAATGCCGTCTGTGTTCACATTGCAATTCCAGTGAGTCCAACACACCCAATTAATAGACATCTAAGCGTTCCTTTATACTGCAGAATCCCAGCTTCCATTAACATGTAACAACACGTAACACAAACAGGCTAAGCCTTGCTCCAGAATTACACAGCAGAACATGAATCGTGCTCATATAAAAAAATCTTTCAACCATACAGTGAAAACCGTTTCATTTCAAAGGAAGGCACAGGAATGATAATGAGAATCTGTAGCACTGCAGATGGGCAAATGGTGTTGTATTAGGGGCTATTGGAGAACTGTGGGTGGTTCGTCGCCTTTGTCTAGGAAGGGGCTGCTTTCACAATAGTGCTCATTATGAGGCATCTTCATGCTGTGAATTTGACATGAACACTTCCTCTGTTGGATCACACTGTATGAAAATAAAATGTTAATTGTACGCAGATGGTGCACGGGTTTGAAAAGAAAATAGACAATAAAAAGAAAATTTCAAACATCTGACATCCAAGATCAAATAAAGACACAACAAGGTCTCAAATCACATGAAAGCCAAATCCCCAAAAGATTTTTAGACTCTACAAGGGTTTTCACAGAAAGACGTGATTATTTCTGTATAAATTCTTGCCTTTATAAAGAGGAAAGATTCAAGTCATAAAGCACCAGGCTGCTAAAAGCTTTAAATAATACTTTATTATACCGCAACTTATTAAAGATTGTCAAATAGTTTGTCATTATTGTAGCTGTATGCTCGTGGATATTTACTGCTATTATAGATTAATATGAATAAAACCAAGAACTCTTATTACTGGCAGTAACACCTAAAAGGTCGCTTTCAAAAGGTCTTATATTAATTCCACAATATTTATAGAAGGAAAAACTAGATCAGTTCCAAACCCCATATTTCCAGGTAAAAGGCAAAAACTCATGGAAAAAGACACTGTGAAGGACTCTGAGGTAATTGCATCCATCCTTCAAGATTTTCCTTTTTGATGTATGAACTTGATTAAAGGACCTGCAGGAGGAGGTACAATTCTGCAGACTGAGATTTATAATGAAAAACAATCAATTTAATGAATCCCATGAAGCTATAATAGACTTAATTGTCTGACTTAGAGCAACTATGATGCTTTTTTCTTTGCCAATTTTGGAGTTTGACAACCCCTGGTTCTTTTCCACACTCAATGTATGGAAAAAGCTGCTCAGAAAGCTGCTAAACCTTTCCTTATGTGTTTCACAGCAAGAAAAAAAAATGATACACATTTAGATCAACAAGAGATTTGTCATTTTCAGGTGAGATTTAAAGCCTCAGTTACACATAAACAGTCATCCTTATGGAGGGATGATCATCTTTATCATTCACATATGTACAGTAACAAAGTCTTGAAGCCAAAAAGTGTCTTCACTGCCTTTTTAAAAAGCAGATTTTTCATCCTCATTTACGTGCATGGAGTCGAATGATCAGATATAAATCAGGTCATTGACAAGAGCCTAAAAGCCTCAGCAATATATGATGATGCACAGATTGCCTGAGAGCAGATGAATTGTCCTGCCACGTGATGTCCTAAGGCCCGGACATAACCCATGTCTCTGCTGCTCTACCCAACCACACAAAGGCTACTGGGATTATAAACCCCCGCTTGTTCAGGATAAACTCAAATCTTCATAGTTTTTCCTTCTCCAAGGCAAAGTGGAAAATAATTCAGCTTGCAATAACAGTCAAACCCAGTTCTCTGTTAGCACGAGGCCTAGAGATGTACTAATTAATGCAAACGTAACATCCTTTCAAAGGTGCCTGACAATGGACAGAGACTGGAAGGGGCCTGCGGTTTTCTGATAGGACCTGCAGGATTGAGAGAGACACGGAGGAACGGAGAAAGAGCTGGTTATGCACGCATGGGGTTTACCCGCCACAGTCTGCTCTTTCTTCCAAAATCAGCAGCCAGGAAACAGAGAAAGAAAGAGAGAATAAAGGTAAAAATATCACGAATCAAGGTAATTTGATTCTCCACAAGAGCTAGATCGTCAGTTTTCAGTTTCCATTTCTTTTCGTCATAATGCAATTCTCTCCACTTGTGGTGAACAATACAATGAATCCCCAATTTATTTTATCATTACTTCATTTCCAGGCACAATACACTGGTGCTTAATAAGCACACACAAAAAGACTGATCTGCACATGGCTAAAAAACGCTAAAAAAGTCTTATACAAATCTGCTGACAAAGTAATAATCTTAATAAGGGTGTTTTACTTTATTTACTGAATGGATTGCTCAAAAGGAATTTGGAAGTGAATGCACTGTGATCTGATGGTTCTTATGGCTCACTTTTTTGTATGATGACTTGGGATAGGTCTGGACTAGTCTATGCTTCCTGAAAGCTGCAAGAAAACTTTTTTTTTCTGCTACAGTATGTTGCACACACAAAGTTTTTATGCACACAAAATAATGTAAGAATGTAAATGGTTTATTCAATAAAATATCAAACCAAAAGTTATTTATTTTGAGGAAAAAAAAATTTTTTTGTACAAATCTGTGGAGTTTTGGGCTTAGCAGTCTAAATAGCAGTTTTATATTTTATTATATTAAGATTATTTTTATTTTTTAAGATTATATTTTCTGCCATGGCAAAGCTAAATTTTAAGCAGTCATTATTAAAATCTTCAGTGTCACATGATCCATCAGAAATCATTCTAATATACTGATTTTGCACTCAATAAACAATTTTCTATCTTAAAAAAATAAATAAATTTAATCTATAAAGATTCTATCTGTTTCTAATCTAAATATTTTGAACAAAACTCATCCTTTTTTTCCAATTTTCAATTCTTTGATTAATAATTCAAAAGATCAGCATTTATTTGAAAAAGAAATATAACATTATAAACTTATCACTTTTAATCAATGCAATGCTGAATTTACACCATTGCTGAATAAAAGTGTTAATTAAAAATACTTACTGACTGAGATCTTACTAACTGTAAACCTCTGATCACTAGTGTATATAATGCCATTATTGTCAATGTTTTCGAGAAGTAGGTAATTCAGCCCAATCATATGCAAAACTGATGAGTACACTGAATACCAAACACTTATGAATGAAACTGGAATCTGAAAAGATTAAAGATAACACGAGGTTGTGTAAGGAAGAGATTGGACAATATAACATGAGCTCAAGGGAGATGAATGACTGGAACAAACCTATACAGTCTGCATAATACAACACCTTTTCCTAGAAAAAGTCAATTGCTGTGTTTATCGGACAGTGACAAGCTATTACCAAATTGAGAGATGTTAGGCTATAGTGAAGTGTTGAATCCAAATCACCCAAGCTTATGATAAATCCACAAATGGGATCATACTACTCACACACACACAACAGCCTCATCTCAGGTCAGAACAGAGGAGTTTGCCTCACACTGACTGTAGCATCTCTAAAAACTCAAAAATACCAAATATGAAATGTATTAACTGTTAACATGCATGAGAAATATTTGCTTTGCAGAACAATATTGAAGTAAATGACCATATTTATGCAAATCTATGATGTATTAAATGAGATTTGGTGAGCATTGTAGTCACCAGATGGCTGAATGTTGGCCCCATCATCTTCACAAAAATCTGCACGCAGCATGCTGTCTCTGTCCACTATTGAATAACCATTGATTTTTTTGAGCGGGCGTTTTAATAGGCAGATACAACAAATGTAAATGCAAGTCAACTGGGAAGGAAACTGCACCTGTTCTTTAAAACCAGGAAACCTTTACAGCCCTGATGACTCAAGGATGTGTTCCTGTATTCCCTGGGTAACACTTTCACCTTCACGGCCACTTCAATAGCATCCACGGACTAAATACTCAGTGCTGCTGGTATAACACTAAATGACAGTCAGTAAAATAGAAGTGACATTTTTTTCCCCAGTGTTACTAGATTTGTAGCCATTCAAATAAATGAAAAGGAAAGTCAGATTCAACTGACTTTGCATGTGCACCTTGCACATTCATGCAGCTGTAACCACTAAAATGTGAAGCGACTTTCATAAATATGAAGACAGTTTCTGTTCTGTGTTAATTCATAGTTTACTGTGAGGATTTCAATACCCAAAAATAACTATATTTTGCATAGCCACATAACATTTTCGCAATAATTGCTCATCTATTTCATCTACAAAATTTGACCATATACCATGTGCTGTTTTTCTGTTCTATCTACTTGTTTTCTTTTTAATCATAATATATATAACCCTCTAACACTGGCTACAATGCATTTAAGTTATTTAACTATTACCCTAATAAACACAAAATACATAAAAAGAAAAAAAACATTTTAGCAACAAACTCCTTTAACATTATAAGGTTTAAAATGTATAACAGCTTGACCCAGTCAGACATATATATGTGTAATATTTCTTTTTTTAGAGCATGACAGATGGCAAAATACAGTGTAAAATATAAAACATATATTACATGTATTGGTTGACATAGGTTCTTCTGTAGTCAATACTTCTGGAACATGAAGAAAAGCCCCTGACTGAGGAGAATCCATGTCCATTAAAATGACTAAAGCAGTGACGCTCGTGGCACTTAATCCACCAACTGCAGATTAATTCATGCAGCCAGATTACAGATGCATGCAATCGCTTTGCAAAACCATTTTTCACAAGCACATATTTATGGGATGGCTCCAAAAACGTGAGCTCCATCATTTTGTCCATCACAGCACATTTTGGGGGGTCAGCACGCGTAGGTAGGCAGCTCACAAGTTAAGACGGACATCATTTTAGAACATTAACGTTACTGTAGCTGCGTAACGTAACATGCTCAATACGCTGTCATCTATGAAATGCGTTAAGGATGCATTCAGCTGTACGTGAGTTGGCACACATCCCACTCTTAAAACAACAAAGACGCTATCTGTTTCAATGGGTGCAACTTTAAAACAACTGACGTAAAGAGACTCAATGCAATAAAACCATACCTTCTGATGGACTTTCAGATCTTAGCAGCAGGGTTTGTTCATTAGCCGGCGTTTAGTGTGATGCACCTTCTTCGCAGAGGATGTGTAATGTCAAAGCATAACTAAACAGTACGGAAGCAATGTGATTTTACATAGTCAAACCCTAAATCCAAAGTTTGCAACAACGCTGCAGATAAAAAGCATGCTGCTCGCTCAGTAAATTCCCACACTGAAGTCACTAGTTCAGTTGCAAGCTGTAAATACGCCCACATGCGCTGAAACAGACAGAGTGGGCGGAGACTTCAAGACTTGCAGATGTCACTAACCAATCAGCGCCACTCATGGGCGTAAACAAAAGCCCACTGATGTCTTCTTCTAGCTTCACCGCAAAAGGATACAGAAACCGCTGTTGTGCGTCATTTATAGCAAGAAACAGCAAGAGTTACATTAGAGCAAACATATATTGCCTTTAGATAAAACTAAGATGCATCCCTATATATTAGTGCACATTTTCCTCATTATGCATTCGTAATAAAATCCTTCATTTGAAGATATAAAGCCTAATCTAATATAATTTAACCTTACGTGTAACAGCCTAGACCTAGAGGTATTTACGCAGTCATGATGTCAATTTGTAGGTCATAGTAATTGTTTTACCCACTGGTCATTTTCCAGTTGGTTTGGTATCAGTTAGCATTGCTTGATGAGGCTTTGCTCACTGCCACTGTGATTTTAAAAAATTAGTTTCATTCACAAAGCACTGAAACTTACTTCTTGTTGCAGTTCCAGATATTTTTATGATCAAGTACTCAGCAACCTGTTTTACAAATCTAAAGTGTGAAATATCATCAAATAAAATAACGTTACTTGATCATATTTCACATTTCTGTACATGAATGATGCCTAGAAGCCTTTTAGGTTTTAGGACCACAAACTCATCAGCTTGTACACATTTCCATGTATTCTTGCACATATATTCTGAAAATTTAGTCGTTAAATTGCACTTAATAGACCTGTGGTACCACAGAAATAATCTATTACAAATGACATTTTTTAGCATATGGTTAATAAAATATACAGAAGCATTAAGCTGTGCAATATACAAACCATATAGAAAGACTTATGCTATCCTATATGACTTTCACACTGATATCTGTTGATAAAATTTTTCCATTTGCCTTATTATGTGGAAAGAATATAATAGACACCAAAGCACTTGCAGTCGCGCAAGAAGAAATGAAGTACTGTACTTTAAAGGACAGCTTCTTGCGTCAGTGTTATTGTGTCGCATGGACTAAATGCCACTGTAATGAGATTTACAATGTGAGCTTTCATCCATGAATCCAGTTAGACTGTTTAATTCAAAGTTACTATAATTGACAGAGTCCTAACTCAGAATTTTCATTGTTATATTTGGACTCAATAACTGTAGCAACTATACCACATTGTTGCATAGAAATGTACCAAATTAGAGGATAATGATGGAAATCTAAAAAGAACACACACATTCAAAAGATGCAGGATAATACTGATAGTGTTGAAAGCAGTTTGAGAATAGTAGATGAGACACTCTTTGTTTGGCTACGAAACGTATGTTTCTTGGATGTGACCTCTGAATAGATATTATTTTTATTACCGGCAGTGACGTCTTTAATTCAGACAGGCACACTCTCTACTTGCATAAAAACATAGACATATTTGATGAGAGGAAACAAAAGTAAACAGAGAACGATAGGATTGTCCCTAAAGAACCAGACAGTGCTGATCCCTACGTTGATTGGATCTGCATGTGGATGCATCCTCTTCCCCTTCCTGAAAGTGAACAGCATTCCTCCTGCAGGATGGACAAACTTCCGCCTGGGATTTTCCACTTCTTTTACATTTATTAATTCACTGACAAACTCTTTAAAAAAAAAAATCGATAGAATTTGAAACCAATAGAAGAGGAATACAAGAGCATTTTAAATTACCTCTAGAAACGACTTCTTACAATACTTTTTCAGTTATTCTTATACATGTATTTACTAATACACATTTACAAAGGCCAGTGGAGAGCTCTGTTCTGTCCTTGTGTTCTGCAGATGCTCCTTGCCACTCAACCTTACACTTTTGTCATGAGGTGTGGAGAGCTTTGATTCTACACACTGATATGACTTTAAGCTACAAAATCAGCTGGAACAAATCAGATATGCAGCTTCACATAAGGGCACATTTGCTACACAGAGGAAGCAGAGAAAAGGAACAGATATCTTAGGATTGCCCTTGCAATGAATCAGTCCCTGCATGGGGGAGCTATCAGAGATTTAGTGTTCTGTGTTGATGAAGGAATGCAGGTAGAAAGAAGAGAGCGCCTACATGTCATTAGCTCTATCAGCATATGGAAGACATTATGTCCTGACCTGGGATTTAACCCTGTCTGAACCCTATGTGCTTTCTTGTTTTATGGTTCGTACTCATGCATCTCAAAAAACCTTTCAGTAACATGATGTTTATATATAAATGTTTTATCTCACATTTATTACTTATTTAATGACAAATAAAAAAATTATATCTAATAATTCTTCTCAGAATTGCAGTTTTAAATCCAACTTTTGAGGTATTATCTCAGAAATGTGAGATAAAAAGGTCATAATTACCTTTTTAATTTCTTTTTTATTCAGTTGCTGAAAAACGTTTCCATAGAATCAGTCTGAATCACTGTTCTGTGAAATGTGTGCTAACAACAATAAAAATGTTTTATCTTTATATCTCTAATACAATACATTGTAAGCAAAATGAACATTACAAATGAAACATCTGAGATAAAATATAGCCTTACTTGGGAACGTTCTCGTGCCAGTATACAACAAATGATTTGAATAATTGAGTAATATGTATCTAACCAATTATTATAGATATATTATCTATGTCTATCTATATTTAATTTTATTTTATTTTATCTTATGAAAATGTGTATAAATAGAATGCTATAAAAACATGAACTGGTATGATTGATATGAAAAATCTACTTTGGTGTAGGCCCTATATAGGCCTATATGACACGCGCGCAGTTTTCGTGTGCATCTAGTTTGCAAATGATATGCAGTTTTCGTGTATGATATGCATCCACCCCACATCCATAATTGCGTAGCACGTACACACCAAAGTCCATTTTTGCATTTCAATACCACAAGTTTGTACTATTTATACGCACTTTCACAAGATCAGGATATTTTGTCCACTTTTAGAAGATATAAAATATTATTATAATATTATATTTATATATTATATAATATTTTGCTATATTTATATATTTTAAGTGCTATAAGCTAAGCATCTGGACCCAGATCAACACCGGAATGTATGAATATATGAAGATATGGATGTATGAAAAATATCGATGTCTTCCAAGTGTGTCTATACAAAGAGCACACGTGTAGCTCATCAGGCACATGTGCTTCGGTTTTTCATGTGACATTTTAACAGCTTATACAAAAGCCATTGAGTCTCTTCCTCTATACAGTCAGTCATGTGTCACACTGTATTAAGGATTTGAGGTTAAATGTTGTTGTTGTGGCTTATATGTCTGCATCCTCACTAACCGATACTGGCAAGCTCTACAGTGCCATTTCTCCAGGCTAAACCAAAAAGAGAACGGAAATGATTACACGTCAGAAGGATAAGTGCTTCCATAGCTACCCACAAACTCTATTTATTAGCAGCAAATAAAGACCTAAACACTACTGTTAAACTCAGGGGCGCCAAGATGATGTTTCATAAACCCTTCGCTCTCTAGTTCATTAACTTGGGACTATAAACTGTTCAGAAATGCTTTTGGAATGCGAGAGACTACAGCGTGATAAAACAGATGATATTGATCCTAAAAAGACAATAATTATTTTAGAAGCCAAAGTTACAGTAGACAGTTCTTCACTAATGTCTAACCAACTAATGATTACATTTAATGTAAGTAAGGGAAATGTCAAGATAAGGAACAACTTAGATTAATGAAAAGAAAAAAAAAAAAACACCATCATGGTTCGGCCCTTTGTTTTTGCCAGGTGAAGAAAACCCGGTATTCAAAATACTGTAAAATAATGTAATAATGTAATATTTCGTAATGTTAGTTAAGTATAAGGTACAGTAGCATTGTTAAAGTATCATCAGATATTTCAGTGAATCGGAAAATAATAACATAAATATATATTTTTAGAATAGAAACTTTGATTTTTTTTGGAACATACAACACTAAAATAGATCATCATGGTTTCATCCTTTTGATAGGCAAAGCTTGCACCTGCCAGGGAATTCTTTTAAGCAATTTCTGCTTTATGCTCTTGTTCCTTTCATCTTTATCATCAGATCAATCATGACAGGACGAGCCTGTGAGTAAAATCCCAGCTTTTAGTTTCCACAGATATTATGGTTCCTTTGGGTGGACTGTGTAATCCCCAATACACTGTGCAGCATCTGGTTATGATTATCCCTTCAATGATTATAAAAATTAGATAACGGAAATACATAAGCCTGTGCATTCTGATGTCACCACACACACACACACATAGGGCGGGAGGAAATTATAGTATAATTAAAATTATAATATTTCCTTTTTTCGTTCACTTACACAGTTGAGTTTCATGTTCATAATGAAGCAGTTGATATAGTTCTATTTTGAACCTGGACACAAGTAAAAAGATCCTTAGTTCAAAGCATTTTGGGACATAGTGTATAGGCTATTAAGAAATTCAATTTTTTTTATAGCAGTTTTTAATATATTAAGCCACATCTCTAGGGGGAGAAAATGATTATTGTACAATTCAGCTCATATTTTAGGCACATCTACTTGCATGTACACAGTTCATATTTAATACATAATATATCTGGTCTTTTTTTATCATCTTCATTAAGCCAGGTTAAGCATTATGAACTACTGCAAGCAAATAAACAGTAACGTTCTGAACTCAACTGGTTTTGTGGAAGAAGCAAACATCTTTCCAAGAGAATGCAAACCACTTGAAAAATATTTTTTCCTCCTACCCTGATTGTCTTCATGTCCCTTTAGGGGCTCCGTACATAAATCCCTTAGATCTAGACCAGGAGTGTCAAACTAAGAATATTCCAAATCCGTAGCAAAGTAGTCAGGCAATCGCCAAACGCTATCCAATGGGAGACGCAAGAGTCCAGGAACAAGCGAGGTCAGAAACGGTAATTCCAGAACAACAGAGAGAAACAGAGGAAAACAAGGAAACGCTTACAAAGGGGGAATATCCACAAACAATGATCAGAGATAATACAGAGACAAACTGGGGTTGAAATGCACCTGATAATTAGACTGTGGGGCGGAGACAGCAATGAAACACTTAGGCAACAAACAAGAGGGGCGGAGACAGGAATTAAACACTATGGTAACAGACAAGGAGGCGGAGAGAAAAGTTAATTGACATGAGTCCATGGATGACAACAGACATAAAACACATAGTATAAGTCTGACGCTGGAGTGCCAACCAGTGAGCTGGGCTGGCATCTCCAGCTTGATCGTAACACCCACAGAGTTTAGGTAAGTATTAACCCAACTTTTTCCCTCCTAAGTTTACTTTTAAAAAAATAAGGCAATCGGTTACCAACATTTTTTTAAGTAACCTTACCTAATTAAATATTACAGTGTAGATATTCAAATGGCAGAAGAAATACGATAAGAATAAGATGCCGGTATGTGTATGTGTTGTTTGTTTGGGACTGTTTTCACTGGCAAAGCAAAAACAGACAATTAATAGCCAATGTTATATCTAAAATATGTTTACTGAACTGTTCTACAAAAGAAATACACTCCTAACGATTGGCTGAATCACTGATACTTTTTTCTCTTTTTACTCTTTTCTCAGACCGCTTAAAGAAGCTTCTTTTCACACACTCTAGTACTTCCTGTCTACAGTTTCTTAACACTACATGTTGCTCACCTACTGTACATGCCATGGCCACTTCAAAGGTTCCTGTTCTCTTGCCAAAGGCCCAGAGCAGGAAGCACAGCTGGCAGCTGTTCACAAGAGCACTGGAAGTTTTGCTTCTGCTCTCTTGTGTTCCCCTTTGGCCTTCTAGTTTATGAGGGGCCAGAAGGGAGTACTAGTTTACAGTAGTCCTCCACCTGATGACATGTCCATACTCCCTCAGAGAGCCTGACTGTGAGACCTGCTTGTTCCCAACAACGTAGCTGTATGACTCTGTATAATAGTACAATACAAAAAGAAACCGCGGATTGGTTCCTGTTATGCATGTGAGTCACTCAATTATTCCATTATTCATTTGCAACTGAAAGCAAAAGTGGGAGGTTCTCCTATAAATCACTGACCGTTAAAACAGACAAGAGCAGCCAGAAACAAGAGCTCTTTCTGTTTTTCTCCGGGTGGAGAGAGACATGCCTGCTGCTGATGTTTTTATCTAAACAGCAGTGCAGACAGTAAATCCACTGCTTGTCTCTAACTATACATTGACATATTATTCAGAGGAGATGTTCCAGATCCCTGGTGACTTACAGTATTTATTGCTGAAGTCGTTCCTCATCATTTTAGACAGTCTGGAGCATGAGGATAAGAGTATGTGTATGTGTACACAAAATGCAATCGAACCTGAAATGAAGCAATGCATCACACTTTAGCTAACAAACCATCATCGGCATATCTCTATTATGCTATTATGGTCTAAAACATAATAAATAAGTATAATCTGCTTAATTTGACCTTTGTGAAGTACACTTGTGACTTAGAAGTTTGCAATTAAGCATTTCCATTGAAAAGATGCTTTTCCCCCCTTCCTTTCAGCTTCTAACGTACTATGCTGACTCTCTAATACGTGCAGGAAATCCAAAAGCCTCCTCCCTTTTGTGTAGCTAAGAGCAAATGGCTTTTTATTGAACTTTTTGAATGCAAAGATCAAGTGCAACTGTGAGAAGGAACCCTCCAGAGTAAATATTTTAGATCTTTTGGATCCAAATAGACTGTATTTGATACTATATTTAACTCGTATTGCATATATGTTGTGATAATTTTGTGAAAATAAATAAAAATAGATACATATTTAAAAAAATAACGCTGTTTCATGTGTTTTTAGTAAAAGGAAAGACCTTTTATAGTTTGTTGTTCAGTTATATTTGACATTTAAATG
>JAUMHP010000062.1:7023286-7044181 GCA_032361065.1 Enteromius trimaculatus | reverse complement strand
TAGATAGATAGATAGATAGATAGATAGATAGATAGATAGATAGATAGATAGATAGATAGATAGATAGATAGAAAACAGAAAGTTAATCATTTACTCAGTTGTTTTATGGAAAACATTACTTTTATCTCATGATCATTACCAGTTATCAGATTTCAATCTTCAAAAGCATTCACGTTTTATCACCACACAACTTGTTTGAAGTACACACGTGTTTCCCCTTAATTCTACATCACCCCTGTGTACTATATTTTATGGCAATCTCTAAAATATAACAAAACATAATAAATACTTTATTTAAAAAAACACAGACACTTTTTGTGTGAACCTAAGCTGATTTTATACGACAAACAGTCGACTGCAAAAAAAAAAAAAAGGTTGTGAGAAAGGTCTAGTATCGTTTGTTTGCAGATGACACTTTGGTATTCTGTTATCTAATGCACCGGGGGTGGGATTGCATTGTATTGTGTAATTCCCTTTAGACACACTGTGTGTATTTCTATTCTGCCCCTTATATACACACTCTTAAACGCATCTTAAAGGCTACAAAAATCTTTTGGCTCTCTGACAAATTGCTCATTTTCCTCTGTTGTAAGTCACTTTGATTAAAAAGCGTTTGCTCAGTGCAATGCAAATGCAGTGCTACATGTAAATGCAGTCTTGTGTATGCTGGCTGCCACACTTACAGCAGTTTCCACTGACCGTTGTTATGAAGCAATTAAAAAATAAATGCCCAAATCATGACAAAAGTATTATTCATATGCATAACAGTTTTTGATCAGATGACTGATGTACAATGCTTTGGAGGGTGTAAATACTCAAACACAGGGTCCTGGGTCAGGGCCCCATTAGAGACACTGTCTCCCTCTACAGGAACATGACTAAAAGAGCATGATAAACTTCCAAAATCATTCATGTTATCCTCAAAATGCAATTTATTGGAGATAATAACAATAATCATATTATAACAGTAACGCCTTACTTGATGTGGTGTATCTTTCTGGCCACAATCATTGGGAAGTCGACTTCGAAGAACTTTTTTGGCATAATGTTTTCTTCCTAAACAATTAAGATGCATTTACTAAACACAACATACTTTGTTTACCAAAAATATATTATGGGAGTACCTTATTCCTTAAATATAAATATATATATATATATATATATATATATATATATACAGCTCTGGAAAAAAATAATAGACCACTGCAATTTACTCCTAAATCAGTATCTATTTGAGTATTCTTAGCTCTCTAAGCATTTCATGCCAGTTTTTGTTAAATTTCTACACAAATATACTTCATTCTGTTTATTGAGGTACTTATTTGGTGAGCACCTGAATCCAAATGCATGTAACAGGAAACGTATAAAAAGCACTGCTCATGTAATCAACACTTTCCTCTTGCAGTGTGACCAGTTGGATGGTAAAAAATGCTAGAAGTCTTTCAAAAGTAATTAGAAATGTAAAAATAAACACTAAACAAAAGAAAGGTTTTAAATCCAGAAAAAAGGCCTCAATCCTAGTTTTATTGGCACAAGGAACCAGTGAGCATTAAGTTGCTTCTATCCTTAATACTTCAAAGACGGCAGTTTACAAAAAATTAAACAAACGTGCATTTTTTGTATTGGTGTATTGGTGAGATCAACAGTTTTAAGAATAAAACCCAAGAGAAACTGATATTTCTGCAGTGGTCTCTTAATTTTATATATTATTATTATTATTGTTGTCTTCTTTTTGAATCTTGACATACCTTTAATCTCCAAAAAGTAGTATCCAGTCCTGCCCCAAGATTCACCACCTGGCAATCACATTGCGTCTTCTTGAGAAAAGCATCAATAAGAAGATTCATCCCTCTGACACGACCATAATAACCTACAAGACAATTAATAAAACAAATGAGCAGATGCAAACATTAACCAGCAGGGGGAGGTATTTAAACAACTTATCTTACCTCTGTTGATCTCAGGTGCTTTACGTTCACCTATTTGTCTCACAAAATACTGAATGTAGAGGTCAGTCCAGTAACCTTTACTCGTAGCAAACCTATAAAACAAAATGCAAATTTATTAAACTTATTGTATGTCGTTAACAAATAGTACAAAAGCGTTGCTCTTGAACATAAAATATTTTAAAAGCTGCAAGTATTGAGTATTGTATACAGCTATTCATGTTAGAAACATTGTTAATAACCACGACCGACATATATTACCCCCATTTTGATGATACAAAAGATGCTCAATAACGCAGTTATATGTCAGGTAAAAAGCACAGTACTTATAAACACGAAATTCAGGTTTAATAATTTTATTATTGATCACTGCACGCCGTGCTACCTTTTGCAAATCGATGCATCGTCGCAAGTTGCTCTGACTGCTTCATCAGCAGTGTCAGAATCTGTAAATGGCTGTTTGGATGCCATGGACACTTTTTTGAAGCAATGCTGACAAACACTGCGTTACATATACATGCTGTAATTGTGTGAACACAAATGCTAAATGTTAGCTTCGAACGAGATTCGAAAAACGCCTCAGTTTAAGATTGAACCCTTCATTGGCAAGGTTATCGACAGATACTTTAAATATATTTTCAAGCACATTTATTTGAATCAAGCATACTGAATTTCACAGCCGCAAAACTGGACCAAACGCTCCGTTTAACAATCACATGTTTACATCTACTTCCGATGACGAAACTTTCCCATAATACATCTCGAGGCGGAGAGCGGACTTTACTGCGCATGTCATTATATTTAATTCACATTTATGTGTAACATTCACATTGGTTGATGTGTAGATGTTTACGCGTATGATTCTGCAAATCATAATGAGTATGTTTTATTTATATAGTTCTCCGTCATTTTATTTATATATTGTTTACAAAAATGTTAAACCCCAGCATCAATTTCGTATATGATAACGGGAAAATGTCCCGTTAGCTACAGATGGATTAGATATTTGAGATTAGGAATATAAAAACACATATCACTTAAATATGCTATTTAGACGCGTGTCGCACTTAAAACTAGTTAAAGTATTAGTTAAGTTGTAGATTTTTGGAGTGTGAGCTGAAGATGGCAATAAGTGAAAGTGACGGAGACAACATTTTATTTTATTTCCTTTTATCAGCACAAATATTATTAGCTTTTACAACATTTCCAAAACATATAAAGCAAAGTATTAAAATAAATAGACAATAAAATAAATATCGTGACGCAAACAAGTAACTCGAGGTGATGTAAATGGAATAAAGACAATGGAGATGGTATATCTTACAAAAAGATAATGTTATATAAACTAAAATTTAATACATAATTATTTACGCTGTAAACAGAAAGTAAATTACAGTTATGGCCAAAAACTAAGAGGATCATTAAGATATAAAATTCCTGCAGTCCAAACCGAGTGTGTGGTCATCACAGACGGTAATATGAGTGGCTGTGGCTCAAAACCTTTGGAGCTGCCTACACAGACAGCATTTTTGGAAATCTCAGACGGCTAGTAATGGTGTCTGTACAGTGAGCGCACTAGGTGTCGGGACAGCCCCACTGTTCACATTTACGCCATCAGGATCAGCCTGGAGCTGTGCTGATCCGAGCTGTAAAACACTCTCAGTACCGACACAGATGCAGTGATCAGCCCGCTGCCATGCACTTCCACTCTCTCCCGTAGATGTCACGGGCTGGCATACGTGGAAACACCGCTCACTCCCGCTTCTGAGAGCAGTTGCAACACGGAGTGACATGAAACGAGCACCGCTATTCACCGGAGCTAACTTTTTCCACACTACTGTTTTTTTCTCTCCCGATCGGCTAGTTTTCTAGCTGCTCGAGCTAACCGTTCACCGGGCTGTTTTAATGTAATTATCCACACGACTTCACCATCGCGCTCAAGGATCTTTCGGCTCATGAGGCATCGACGAACACACTCTCCTCATCTTAAAAACTGGGTTTTGAGGCCGACGCCACTAAAATGAAGAAACAGTTCAATCGGATGAGACAGCTCGCCAATCAAACAGTTGGCAGGCGAGTACAGATTTAAAGTTTTTATTTGGTTTTGCCCTCTCACGGATGGGCACGGGCAGCTCTGTCATGGTTTGGTGTTGTTGTTATGTTATGTTGTCAAGGCGGTTGCTGCCTAAAACAAATCTTTTCGATCTGCCGCTTAGAATAACAGCAATTAGCTAAAGAGTCAACTTTCTTCGTTGCTTTTCGTTATATATTTAGATTAACAGTTACGTAAATGTTTGACTACAAACACAACTTTTAGCTACTTTGGATTTGACTAACGTTAGTTAGGCTGTTACACAGTTAGATTTGTTGCGGCCTCGTTACTATGTAATACTATATCTTAATGGGAGATGGTTTAAGATAAGTTGTCTGTTTATTGACGATTAGAGATGTCTGATTTGCAAATGAATCTTTCTATTGAATCGGATCTTCTTTGCAATGAATCGGTCGCATCTGTTCAAAAACTGGCATGGGCAATACTGAATCGACTGATCTATTCGTTTATGAGTCAGTGTGAGCAATTTACCAGTTAACGTTAGTTTAACAGCAAAGTAGCTAGCTAAATGGTAAACTTTTTTTGTGTACAAAGGTTATGCAGTTCTTTGACCACCGATTATTTTAGATGTATTACGTTTGGGACACAATTACTACTATAGTAAGACCCTGATCACTGTTATTAAGTTAGTTGCGACCTTATATGCCTGTAAAATAAAGTTTCTGATAAATTACTTGGGGCCAGTTGCATAAACATAGACTAATAACTAGTTTGTCAAACTAGCACTTGGACTAGTCTTGGAGAAAAAAAGACAGATGACCAACCTTTAATTTCCTGCCTGAGCAGTTAATAAAATTTGCGCGTGAAGACCAATTCGTTCACAAATCATTCTTTGAAAGGAGTTGGTCAGATGTGTTCAAACTATATTTGTTCACAAATCGATTGAATGATTCACTCATGAATCAGTCTGAACGGTTCTTCTCAGAAACGTATTCAATGAAAATGAAATTTATGTTTATATTATGACTCCGCTGAGTCAGGACTGAAAGAAACACAGCATAAAATGACAAAAAACATGTAATAGTAAAATATAGTGTCACATTTTAGTATATGTTACTTAATGCGTCATGTTGGAACAGAAGGTAATATAACTGCTGAATTATTTATTAGTTCGAAGAACAGAATCATGATGAATAAGTGCCTTTCATCACTACCGCACATATTCCGTCTTCGTAGGTACATTAAGATAGATCCCGGCTCTTTTTGAAAATATGTTTGTTTGTCAGCCAACGTGTCCTTTGAGCTCATACTTTGTATCCTACATCGAAATGGCATGTGCATTGTCATCACTTCTGACTCCTCTGACTGTTAATAAAGCCTCAAACTGCATTCTTCATTTTGCACAAGCTGCTTGAGGGTACGGGCCTGTAAATTCTCAACATACAGGGCACAGGTCTCTCGGGGAGGCGTTAAAGCTATAAATGCTGCTGCTTCTTTTTTTCCCCCTCAATATTTTGTTCACTTCAAGCCTTTTTGAGTAGGTTTACTAACCTTACCGAACTGTAACATTTCTAGCAGAGACTCTCTCGGTTGAACAGATGGTATCAGAGATGACATGGCTTTTACTTCAGTGTTCTAACCAATCATAGGGAAGCACCTGCCTATCAGCTATGCTCATTTAACTGGTGGTTAACCTGACCTTTAGCATCCATGTCTGCAGCCTCATTCCCTTTAAACGTGTGCAATCCGATCAGCCACCAGAGACATTTGGCTAGCCTGATGACAATGAGAAATGCCAGTAGCTAACTGTTTACTAGTGTTCACACTGAGCCAAAATGGGGCGAGGTCATCCCTGTTCGGTTTAAAAGAACATATCCAAGGTGATTTATAATTTTGTTGCAAAGTTTGGAATACCAGGAACTTTACAACCCCCTCGATTTTTCCAGGCCTCAGAAAATTACTGTCTGCTATAAAGAGGGCGGTACATCCACTAGACAGCCCAGACATTGTATTTTCACAGTATGTGAAGTGTCAAATTATACCTCTAAATGTAGATCTACATAATAATGAACTTGCTAAGCATTGTTTGGTTTTAAAGTCATTTCAAATATTAAGCGTTAGGCACAGTGAATGACTAATATTCATGACCCTGGATGCCTTGGCTCAAGTATTCATTCACATATGCCCATGGGCTAACTGAGCTGTTAGTGAAGTATGAAGCTCTTTAGTGTTCACTCTGTTATTAAATCACACTGCTGAACTGTTTATGATCTGACAAGGTCCTTCTGACCTGGGCTGGGACCTGTATTGGTCCCTTCTTTAGTTTGTGCATAATATATGGAAAAAATTGCAAAGGTAGATATAGCTTCTTTTTTTTTTTTTTTGGAAGAACTGCAGCAAGAATGCAGTAAATCAGTTTTGTTACAAAAGATGTTTAAAGGTGCCATAGAATGGAAAACTGAATTTACCTTGGCATGGTTGAATAATAACAGGTCAGTAAAAAACGGTCCAATTCCAACACAACACAGACTGTTTCGTAACAGTCTAGAGGCGTAATATTTACGCTCACCACATTTGCATATACCCGCCCATGCTCTAGGCCAGCCGGACCTGCGCAAGCGAGACGAGTCATCCGAAGTCCAAAGACGATTATGGCGAATCATCGTTATAAATGTTATGTAAGGTTGAATGCCTAATCCCTCCATCGTTCACGCTGGACAGTAGAAATCTGTTTGTGCTACTGAAATGAGCAACGCTGAGAAACAGCCAATCAGAGCAGACCTCATGAAACAGACTGTTTCATTCTAGGGCCGAATTCTAGGGTTGTAAATGCACCTGTAAAACTGCTTCTGGGCATTTTTCCCCCTTACCTAAGCTACATACATTCTATGTACATATCAGAGAACAATTTAAAATATTCTCTCAATGCATTCTATGGCACCTTTAACGGTAATGGACGCTGTTGTTTTGAACTTTCTTGGAAAAAAATTGATAATAAAAGAAACTTTTTTTGAGCACAAAATGAGTATATTAGAATGATTTTCTAAGCGATTATGCGCCATTGAAGACTGGAGGCTGTTAGAAATTCAGCTTAATCATCACAGGGATGAAGAACATTTTAAAATGTATTAAAATAGAAAAACGTAACATTTATAATAACATAACACAATAAAAATTTTCATAAAAAGTGGTCATTTGATGTGATTTCAAGTTTTCCTTTGAAGTTGGAGTATTATAAGCTGTTAAATTATTAGGGCTCGATCAAACAATATATTATGTGCGTCTCATAAGTAAAGCCGGTTCTTTGACTAGCGCTAAATCTACATCAGTCTCAACCCCAAAGAGATATTCTTAATATAAGTAAAAAAGACACCTAATTTAAACATGCTCCAAATATCTATGCCACTGTGTTGGAAGGTTTAACATCACTCAAATGTTTGCTCAAAAGTCAAAAGTAACTTTTATTCTTGCTAGTATTGTTGCTGCCACTGCCATGTTGTGGAGACGTGTTTCCAAATATGGTGAGGGGAGCAACATTCCCATCTCACTCTTAAGGTATTTGGCCAATCACAACACACTGGATAGCTGACCCATCAGAGTACACCTCGCTTTTCAAAATGATGGGCTTTGTAAAAATCAATGTTTCAAATTCAAGTTTACTCATATAGCGCTTTTTACAATACATTTCAGAAAGGCAGGGGGCAGAGAGGAGCTACAACCATTTACATTACAGTATGTGGAAAATAATGTGTTTTTGAACCTTAAACCTTAATATTGACCTTAACAAAATATTGCTATTTTTATCATCTTCATATGAACCTTTTAATTAAATAACATTTGAATCATAGTGTAACACAAATTTTTGACTGCAGGTTGAAATGTTTTAATTTGCATGAAAATAAACTGAAAACATCAAAGCCATTCATTGACTATTGTCTTGTAAACACAAACCTTTTACATAAGAGAGATTCAGCTGGAATTCACATCTCTTCCTGAATTTATTTTACGAACAATAAATCACTTCAGTGTGATGCAGAAAGCAGACTTGAAGCGGTTGAGGGTCGGACGGACGTAAGGGGGGGGGTTGTCGTGGTGGCTGGGCGCAGGGCTCAGCTGCTCCCATGGTTCCTGTGATTGTGAGGAGGCAGTACACTGTGTTCAGCATGCAACCCCTCAAAGGAAATCTCTCCTTATTCTTTTTTTAAACAGGAAGTCGTACTGAGGAAGTTTCATTTCTATGAATGAAATCAAAGAATCAACTCTGAGGCAGATACAACGATGATCTGGGGTTTAAACCATGTGACCAGATTCTGCTTGTTGATCTAAATCACACGCTTGTGCACCATCCCAAGGCACAATGGTGCCACGTTACCTCACAATTTATCAGAAGACTAGAACCACCTGTCGGTTTGCTGAGGATGCAGATCTATTGTCAGCGCAGGCTTTTCACTGGGCTCGGGTGCTGTGTTTGTTTCAGCAAAGAGGAAAAGCAAGATTGTAGTAATTAAAGTAAAAGCATGGCTGTTTTAATAGACTGTTACAGAACTCAGCAGCCAGTGCAAAGGTTTTTACGGTTGCTATCTGCTCTGATCTGCTCTTCTTTATCAAATACTGTTGATATCAGTGTGTAATGCTCCGCTCAAAGCATGAATGGACAATATGCTTCAGGTTATACACTTGCCACTTCACTGAATATATGGATGTTGTCAGATAAATATGAAGTATAATTTAGTTATTGCTTTTAGGCTATTCACAAAATTTGAAGTTAGGTATCATTGTGGTACGAATGGGCCTAATTGGTGTCTGCGACTGTGGGGATCGCATTTAAAGTCATTTGTTTTTAAAATGAGTTAATTGATAAATAAAAATGTTAAATTACTTGTGCTTATAGCTATGATGGAGAACATTATGACACCGATATACTGAATGGCTGCAAAAATTCAGCTTTGATATCACAGAAATAAATTACATTTTTAGTTTTATATTTTATAGTAGAACAAATTATAAAATGTTTTATAGTGTTAATGTTTTTGCTTTTTTTGTGGGATATTCTTTATTTTGGTTTGCCATTTTTACTGTATTTTCGATCAGTTGCTAGCTTGACAGTGTCTGGAGAAAGCTCTGGAAACCATTTCTTTTCAGGTCTTCTTCGTATGTGACATCGAAAGCTTGATTCAGACGTACTTTCAAGATGTTTGGAGTTCAATCTGGATTGGTTTCATTGTTGTAGGCCCTTTTTCTTGTCCTCCTGTGTTAATTGGAAGCAGCTGTTCTTTACTGTCACGAGGTTACAACCATGGAGTCTTGGCAGAAGGAGGAACTGGGGCTGAGATTTGTGGGTAACATGGCAGACAAAAGGAAGACATGAAGTGGTACAGAATCGGACTCTTGAGCTTTGGCAGATGATTTTTTCACTTATTCAGACCCTGTATTCTGCTTTAACCACATTAGTCAAGCTCCTTTAGAAGCTAATGGTTATCATGTCTGCTTGATTGCTCCTCAATAATTACAATGGCAATAATTGTTTTATTACTTTTTTGATAACAAAAATTAACTGTCAGGTCAGCTTTGGTGACAGATGCGTCAAATTTATATATAAAAGATAAAGGCATGCTTGTGTATCAATTTCCATTTGAAAAATATGCTGTTATTTTAAATGTTGTATTTATTGAAGAATATCAATAACCAAAACTTTTGAACAAAATCATGAAGACATGAAGCATTTAGTTCTTTCTAATCAAATTAAACCCTTTTAAAATTAACACATGGTAAAAACAATTGTGTGAATATTCCTTTGAAAAGTTTTGATAATAATTGCATTTTTTTTCTACAGTTAATGTGGTTGTAGCAATTGTATTTGTTATTTACACAATTGTTTTATTTAAATGAATATGTAAAGACATACATTATACTGTGCAAAAGTACTACAAGAGTAGTATATTTCTCTTGTATGTTAAACCGTTCATCTGTGAAGTTTCTGTGTGTACACAGATATGATGCTAGTTTTCTCAAACGAAACGGAAAAATCCTCTTGAAGTGACTCACTGCATCTCTGGAGATTAAATTAATGTGCTCATGTCTGTTGTGAGATGCAGAGGCCGAAAATCAGCGTGAGCTCAGGTGTTTACCGGTATTTGAGTAGTAAACAAAACTGCGTCTCAAACCGCGAGGTTAATGGAACATGCAGGATTCATATTTAAACCGTCTTTTGCGTTTTAATATTCCCATACACTAGCTATATCATGATTTGATTTAAGTGACAGACCTTCTTTTATTCATCATCAAAAAAACGTTTCTTATGGATGGTTGTCCTTTCAGAGTTTTCGTGGAAACCATATGACCCTAGAACTTGAACTATTTCTGTTTGCTCTGTGTCTTGTGTTTTAAAGAGTTGCATGGGTGACATCATGTCACTGTGGAACGTATGCGATACAGAAAGGTGCCGAAATTTGGTACCGATTTGATTTAAAGGGTTATTTCTGTCATTAATTACTCACCCTTGTGTCGTTCCAAACTTATAAGACCCGCGTTCATCTTCAAAACCCAAATGAAGATATTTTTAATGATATCAGAGAGCCATCTGTCCCTCCGTAGACGGCAATTGAAATAATCCCAGATCCAAACACGTGGTAAAAAACACAGGGTAAAAAAGTCCATGTGACATCAGTGGATCAACCTCCAGTTTTGCAACGATTGTAGAACACTTTTTTTTTTTTGCGCAAAGAAAACAAAAATAACATCATATACTTAACCATTCTTACTTGCTTCCTCCGCCGTTTTAGAGAACATTACTGCGTAAGCGTACGCTTTCTTCTAGGCGCAAACAGCCACACATGTGTGTGCTTTAACCCAGATGTAAACAAGGCTGATTACGTCAAATATGTTAAAGCTTGCGTATACGGAGATACTCTCTAAAATGGTGGAAGATGTAAGTCACGGGAGAAGAATAAATTGTTATTTTAGTTTTATTTGCACAAAAATTATTCTCGTAGCATCGCAAAAGTGAGGTTGAGCCACTGATGTCACATGGACTGTTTTACTGCTGTTTTTGCTGCGTTTCTGGACCTGGGATCGTTTCAGTTGTGTTGCTGTCTATGTTATTTCATTTTTGGGTGAAATAACCCTTTAATTTGAATCGTACACAATTTGGCAGTTGGCAGAGTTCAGTACTCAACCCTACTAAAAATACAGATTTGCAATTAGCAATAAATTATAACTATCATAAAATAAAATGTTTATTTTAAATTGTGTTAATGTCACAATGTTTACATTTGACTGTATTTTTGAGTAAATAAATGCAGCTGTGATGAGCACGAGACTTAAAATTAACACAAAAGCTAAAATGTGATTATTTACAGTAATTCAAAGGATTTTTAAGGCAGTATTTTTACCTTTATGTTTAATGTAAATTACTGACTTCCAAGACTTAACAGTAAAACAGTAAGACAATTGCTGTCTAGCTCTTAGAGAACAAATACGATTTTGTGAGTGTACAGTGAAACTAATACTCCAGGCAAGCTTACACTATTGTATAACGTATGACATCCTCCTTGCATTCGAATGTTACGGTTGCCACAACAAAAGGTGCAGACACCGAGACACACACAGGAAACACTTTAACAATGTTTTTTTTGCCAGAGACTGCTGTATGCTAGTTTTTAACATCTACCTGTTCTCCGTTCTCCCTGCACAAATCAGTATATCTGATTGAACATAGTGAAATCCTTGCCGATCTTTACAGTAGCAAACACGTGGGTAACAAACACTAACGAATCAATAAAGAGTTCATTTACGAAGACGATCTGTAGGTGAGGTCACACAACCTGTCTCTAAGTCATTGGTCTGAAACAGTAGTGTGATAAATGTTTTGTGTGTCTGTGTAAGCTGTGTGAACTGAGCCGGTGTTGTCCTTTCACATTCTCTGTCTCAGATAGACAGGACATAATCTGTGCCATGGTCAAAGCCCTCTATTAGTTTACTATTAATAGGGCCTTAACTATTTGTTCACAAGGCTGACAGTGGACTGCTAAAATTCCCTGGGAAAGTAAATGCCTGTGACTCCCGTTTCAAACAGCTGGTTTCGTTAGACAGACTGTCAGCTGTTGGCTACTCCTACACTAGATCATTACTAGAGTCTACAGTGTAATTTCTAAGCATTATTTCATACTATTGGCTGCACAATGAATCAGCTACATGACTATTACAAGCTTATTTTTAACGATACATACGTACAATATATACAATATGCACTGTATGTTTTTTAGAGCGAAGCCTGACGCAGTGTACTTTCACCCGCAAGGTATGAGAAGTTGTAACATTACCAGTACATTACCGTGTGTGAACGCAGAGTGAGGTTATATGAGAGCACTTATGAGTTCAGAATGCGCTGAAGTACGATGTTTACTCTGCGCCAATTGTAGCATTCTGACACAGATGACGAATTTACTCTGCCGTTTATGGAAGTCAAAGACATCTGAAGTCGTCTGATATGATGACCGTATGATGCATAAATCTGAACGTTTGACACAGAAGTGAAAAATCAACAAAAACACTGACCATGTGTGGCCCTTCATGTTTACACCACTCATATTTGTAATTTTACGGGAATTTACTGGTATTACTGTGTGGAAGTCTGCAGTAGTGTCGCAGTGTGGTTTGATTCATGTTAAATGATGCGCCACACAAACTCAACTCGGCATCTGCTCTGAGGTTCGCTTGCAACGTGCATTTGAGAACCAACATGTTTCCATCATCTTTCAGAATCAAAGTTGTAATCAGTACTTATAAGTGCTTATAAACCAGATGTTGTCGACAAAAGGGAAGCTTTGAAGGTTTCCTGTTGTTTTTTCCACCCAAATAAATTCTTGATTTAATGTTTAGAAATTAAAAAATGAACATAGCCATAAAAACTAGTGTTGTAATTTTACAGTTTTGCAGTAATTTTACAGTTTTGCAGTAAAATTACAATTTTACCGTTTCCTTTTTCGTTGAAATGTTGCGAAGGTTTTATTTTTATTAGTTATTTGGAAATTATATTTGCAAATTCTGCAGCAAACCTCAGGACTTTTAATTGTTTTAAACGTTCACAATCACAGTTTTTATCAGAAAAGTCTCAATTGGATTTTTTTTTTTTTTTTTTTGAGCAGTTTAAATGGATATGGTTTTCATTTCTAATGATCTGTTGTTTTCTTTTACAGAGCGGAAAAAACAGAGGTCCTTAACGATGACCTGTTACAGGTGACTACTTTTTATTTCCATCTCTGTCTGCAGTGAAGCTGTTCTGTTGTTTGGCTGTAATCCATGTTACATTACATCAAGCGGTGGGAAACTAGTGAGTCATACGGTAGAGAAAGGTGAAGTCACTGAAGTCAAGCAAATACATTCCATTGAATTTATTTTTGTCACATTAGAAAGAATGTTCTCTTCTTAAAAATTTGCAAATGCATTGCGTCACGGGTGCTTTTGCTCTCTTTATGTGAAGCTCCCCAGTGAACCTCTCAGAAAGTTTGGTTATCATTGGAAATCATGCCAAAATGACCTCCTAGAAACACAGGGACTTGAAATAGAGAGTTGTTATCTGGACTTCCACCAATATTGTGTTCGTGACAGCTTGTTTATTCCTCTTGGCCGGCTGTGTCTAAAATTATCTCAGTGAGATGTTTGGACACATCAAGCGAGAATTATGCTGACATCCCCCCGTGGCCCTCGGAGGGGCTTGGTTTTTATTCGAGGTTCTGTATGGTGTTCAGGGATGATCACAGCGGTGTCCCATCACCCCATTCCCAGCTGTCTGGACACCCGCGTTACCTCAGGGCTGTTAGGCTCGTGCCACTCACAGATGCATTCTGGGGACACTTTAAACATTCTCGAGTGTCTAGATATTGGCACCCTCCCATTCTGAATTGAATCCAGTTTTCCCTAGTAACTTGTCCGGACAGGACTTTCCTGCGGCTTTCGTTTTACCAGTGACTATTCAGTGTTATAGTGGTGTTTCCCCAATTTCTGAACGTAGTATAATATGTTCCATTACAAAAAAACTGTAGCTCATTGTTGCATGTTTAGTCTGTTGTTGGTTTGCCAATTTTTAGTCTGTGATGGCAACAGGCAAACATTTAAAGACCTCTCACACCAGATAATCCAAACAACTTCCCTCGAACAGGATCTCCCTCAGCAGAAAAGCTCCGACAATAACAGTCAGTGATTCCTCTTGTTCCCATGCCAGGTGGCGGGCCTCTGTGCTTTCTCATGCCGGAGACGCCTGAGCGGAATGTACGCTTGACCCAGCTGCATTGGGACGGCTGTGAGGGAATGTTATGACGTAAAAGAGGCAGAGAGGTGTGAGGAGGGGGTTATCTGCTCTCCCACCATGTGGAATTCCTGATCTAAGCTGTTTTTGGAACTTGAGTCAGTTTTTTTTTTTCCTCTCTCATTCGGATCTCTTTTCTTCTCCTCAGTGTTTGTTCAGTCATACCGCTCTCACAGTTCTGAAGTGACATTCTTTTCATGGTTGTTTTTAGGGCTGGCATGTGTTCGAGCAGGCCCTCCCTGCTCTCATCAAATGCTGACTTGTCTATCATGACAGTAGTCTTCAGAGTCTTAGACAGTGGATCTGTCTTCTGACAAAACAATAGAAGATGTCACCCTATATTTTTCCTAAGCACATTAGCTGTTAAATAATAAAGGATACATGCAAGTCAAATAAAAATGAAAACAATACAGCTTGATTTGCCTGGTCCTCTAGATTTAGATATTATGGTTATTATCAGATTAAAAATATTGGAACCGTGCCAAATACATTCTGCTGCAGACATATTTATTGAATCATTTTGTCCTCTTGTATCCACCGCATTTAGTTGTTAATTCTATTTAATGGAATATAATATATTGATATTTTTTATTTTCATTTTTATAATTTTTTTAATAATCATTTTATTATTCCACATACCAGTCAATCCTGAAAAGAAATCCACTTAGCAGAAAATTATGACAAGCAAATAGCTTTGCAGTATGACAACCCCATCTCACTCTACATCTCAAACAAAAATTTACAATCAAACTAGTTGCTATATATATTAGTTGTGCACACTGTGCACTGCACACGGCAAATGACAAGATTCAGACTGGAAGTTATTCATTTCAAATGTAGAGTAGCGCGTGGGCTGCGTGAGTTCCGATCATATGCGCATGCAGAAATTTCAAATCCGATTCCAGCTGCGGATGCGTTAAAATATTTCTGTATATGCGTAAAAACATCTGCGGCTAGACCGCATGCGACCACCCGACCGAATGTAACATATTTCAGTATGTCAAATCAGGTCTTTGTGCGTGAGTTGGGAAATATTACCTTTTTTGGCTCGTATGCAGAGCAGAAGCAGCATGCACTGATTGTGCTTTCACACTGGCGGCGTTTGTCGCGCGCAGCTAAACCGCGGCATTCTTCTCCGAAGATTGGGCAAAAACTCGAGTCAATTGTGTGTTTTTGTGCAGTTTATTTTTTGTGAATGCTTTGGTCAGGGCTAAAGGTAAAAGATTGTTCTCAGTGCAAAGACAAATGCTGTGTTAATAAAGAGACATAATATGAAAATTATGTATCTGTGTCCTGTTTTTTATCTTTTGGTATGCATTTCAGAAAAAAATGGTTAGGATTCAGCAAATAGTGATTAATCACGATTAATCCAATGAAAATTCTGATTAATTTGATTCAAAATTGTAATAATATATATATATATATATATATATATATATTCACCAAATTACCACAATTATTTGATTTAATTTTCCCCATAGAATTGAATAGGTAACTGTGGTGAACTAAGCCATGCTCCAGCACCCCCCTATTAACATAACAGAATGATATAGAAAAAAGGAGTCTGGTCTGCATCTGTATTCTCTATTTATGACATCCCAGTGCTGAGCACATGCACTTAACTCTTAGGCATCCCAACAGGGCAGATGAGTCATACTTGTCTTCTTTATGTAAAGCAACATATCTTTTTTTCATGCCTCCCTGGGGAGTGGTGTGATAAATCATGTTTGACCTTACCCCACCCTCAAGACTATGAAAAGTGTTCTGTTCATTTCTTACAGCAACACCTGTTAATTGACACAAACGCTCCGGCGATAATGTCGAAGGCTACGATGGAATGCTGCATTTGTGAAATCTGTTTCATATCACAGAAGCTTCCCATGCGACATTACATAACACTGCATTTTTTTACAGGCTGTTTTCTTTCAAAGCGATGCATACAGGCTTTGCATTGAGCGGTAGCCGCGGCTCAATATGGGTTGTGGGTTGTTATTGATGTTTTGTTTTACTCTGCACAGATTGAGCGGCGTATGGAGTTGGTGCGAGTCGTTTCGCACAACAACCACAAAAGAATGGTCGCGTGTTTGCAGGGGCAGATAGGCACTGAAGCTGAGAAAAGACATGTAAGGACACAACAGTGCTCATGATTGCACAAAATGTCAGTCATCACTACATATTTTGTCTGCTTGAATTTGCATGTAATGTTTGACGACACCTTCCTGGTTTTCTGGCGCAGAAAAAGCTTCCGCTGACAGGGCTGTCACAGGCCATGCAGGATGGTGGAAACCAGTTGGGGGAGGAGTCTCTGATTGGGTAATTGGATAGCATTAACATTTAAATGGTTTTGAATCAATTTCTGCTTAAATGTGGTTCTTTATTGTTTACGTTGGTAATGGATTAGTTCATTGTATCGTTTATGTGAGACGAGGGCGCAATAAATTGCAGTGTAGAAAAATACATGTCATGCATCTAGGAAAATAATATTTTGTTCAGTATTTTCTTTTTAGGTTTAATTCTTGATATCATTTAACCATTAACTATGCCTTTTTCCTGGATAAACTTTTAATATGCTGCTTATTAATAGTTTGTAAGGTAGTTGTTAAGTTTAGGTATCGGGTAAGATTAGGGATGTAGAATATGGTCATGCAGAATATGTGCTTTATAAGTGCTAATAAACAAACAATGTGTTAATAATAGGCTAAATATACATAAATCAGTGAATTCCAAAATATTGAATCATGAGTTCCACAAATAATATCGAACAGCAATGTTTTCAGCATTATGACGACATGTTTCTTGAGCACCAGCGTGAATGAAATCAGCAAATTGATTTCTGAAGGAGAAAGTTGTACAAATAAAGTTCTTAGCTTTGCGTCTTACTAATTAATAATTAAGTTTTGCTACGTTTATGATAGGACATTTGCTAAATATCTTCATGGAAAGTGATCTTTACTTAAAATCCTAATCCTAATAAGTTTTGGCATTACAGAATAATGTATCATTTTGATCCATCAAATGTATTTTGTCACAAATCGGCTTTTACGTCACAGGAATAACATATATTTTCAAAACATTTTTCAAAATGTAACACTTGTTAAATTTTCACACTATTACTGTTTTTTTTTTTTTTTTTTTTTTTTTTTTTTTTTTTTAGCAATCTTGGTGAGCATACCACAAATTCTTGAACAGCAGTTTATATTCAGTGTCTTCTGTGCAGGAAAATGATGGAGATGTGCGGAGATGCCGAGAACAGACTGGCCTCTGAACTGATGCAGCACGAGATGAACATTGAAAAGGACATCTTAGACCCCCTCAATCAGCTAGCAGAGGTGCAGACAAACAGAAAGAAAATGCATGCTCATTTACTCAATTTACCATTTAAATCACATTTGCTAAATTTGAATTTCACCCCCTTTTTAGACACAATTTCTTTACATAATATGACAAGAATAATTGGTAGAGGCCAAAATGTTAATAACAAGCCTTACGTAATCTTATTGTTTTTTTTTCAGATGGACATTCCTAACATCCTGAAACAGAGGCGGCAGTTAGCCAAGCTGGTGCTGGACTATGACTCTGCCCGAGCAAGGTGAGGTTTCTGTTATGTGTCAGGTTTCATTATACCGTGCGTTACCTAGTTTATAACCGAAATCTCTTCACAGGTGGTTGCAGGCGACCAAGTCCATAATCTCAGGAACAAACACACACGCACTGACAGCCAAAGCAGACTCGCTTAAAGAAGAAGTCGATGAAGCTATGAACAAAATGGAGCTGTGTAAGGTACTGATGATGTGCAACATGCCTAAACATGCCTTACTCTTATGAGTTGCTTAGTTATGGATCTTACACATCGCCACAATATGTTGCTGTAAAAACACATCTTGCACCTCATCGCCTTGGTTGATGAACATCAGTTAGATGACATAACATTTGCTTAGTTTTTGCTGAGGTAAGGTAATGGGTGCTAGTCATAGGAGGATTACTGCTAGATTGTTCAGCCAAGCACATTGAAACTCAATATATAATGTTTATTAAGTGTGTGCAGAGTTTCATATTTCTAAAAGTAACATACAATACCGTAAGTCTGCAGTCAGTATAAGACATAATACGGAATAGGTTTTAAGCAGCAAATCAGCATATTAAGGCCCATTCACACAAAACACATTAAGATAACGATAAAGATATAGTTCTAAAAATGTTTTTTAATATTAATGAATAGCAGAGTCTTCACCACAGCAATAATTATAAAGGCACAGAGAAACAATATGGTTGCAATCTTTTACAGAACTATTTTTTCCAGCTGATGAACGATACAAACATTGACAGCCAATCAGAATCCATCCTGCTATCACAAGCTTGAGAATTTAAAGCAACAGACGCGTGTGCTCTTAGAATAAACATACGATATTGTTCACCGGTGTGGACCCTAATATCATGTCAAAAAATCACTGATTCCCAACGATATTGTTTCTCATTATCGTTATAGTTGTGGTGTGGACGCTGCTATCCTTTAACATTCAGAAAGATTTGTAGAACTATATCCTTATCGCTATCATGCTTGGTGTGAGCAGGGCTTTACAATGACTTCCAAATGATCATGTTACATTAAAGATTGAAATCATTACTGCTAAAAAAAAGTCAGCTTGAAATATTTCTCTGTATTACGGGTTTTTGCTGTATTTTTCATCAAACTTCAAACTGTATATTAATCAGCCCCAAACTTATTGTATTAATGAATATCCTTTTCAGTCTTTATTTTAAACGTTCTGAAGTGCGTTCAATGAAAATCTTGTTTAAATGACAGAATAAGGTAACACTTATTTTAGGGTTTCTTAACTTGCTGCTAATTGTCATGCATATTACTAGAATGTTAGCATTTATTAGTAGTGTTTAAACGCATATCAATGACTTATTCTAAAATATTATATTTCTAATCAATCTCAATTAAAACTAGACTTCAGTCTGCTTAATTCAGTGTTCATCTACCCTGTGGCATAACCATTGAGCTGCTAGTCATCCATATGGTGACTGATTTATGATGCTGCGGTTGTTATAACTGCAAAAAATCTGATGTGTAATCATTGTCGTAATTACAGGCAATTTTTTCTTTCTGACTAAATAGTCATTTCTGGTAAATGGAGACGTGAAGTAAGGTCTCGAACCTGCATCACCACTTGGGCAATTAAGGCTCAGCGTGTGTGTGTTCCTGTTCGGCATGGGTTTGATTGCCAGGGAACACATTACTGATAAGATGTATAGCAATGAACATAAGTCAATTTGGATAAAAGCATCTGCTGAATGCTGTAATCTATCAAGAGCGTGTGGCTAACCGCCGTGCTTGTTTCCTGTAATACGCAATTGCTCTGTCTGTACAGCCAGAACAAAACCAATAGTTTCAATCATGTTTTTTTTCCCCTTCTAGGATCAGCTTTCAGCAGACATGTACAATTTCTTCTCAAAGGAGGCAGACTATGCCCGCTACTATGTAATGGTAAGAAACCATTTGTTCAATAACTCAGTTGCTATGTGTATTTCTGTTCAGTTAATGTTTGTAATTGTTCATACTGCTGTGTTTCTCTCCTTCCTCAATGTCTGCTCTGTTCTCAGTTATTAGAGGCCCAAGCGGATTATCACAGAAAATCTCTCACCTTGCTCGAGAGCGTCCTGCCAACCATTCAAGCTCAACAAGGTGACGGCACTGTTTCTTATTGCTGTGTATCTGAAATATCTACTAGTAAAACCTAATTTTCCTTTAGTGACAGATATCATTAAAACTACATATTTTGAGGATCTATTTCAGGATAGTTCACTCCAAACTATAGCGGTCATATCGATTAATCTCATGCATCAAAAATACATGTACTCATTCACATACACGCACACATACACACACAGTATATATGTATGTATATATATATATATATATATATATATTTATATTTATACAGTATACTGAATTGCAACATGGGGTCGTGCATTATCATGCTGCAACATGAGGTGAGAGTCGTGGATGAATGGCACAACAATGAGCCTCATGATCTCAGAATCCCATCAATAAAATGCACCTGTGTTCGTTGTCCATAACATACACCTGCCCATATCATAACCCCACCTCCACCATGGGCCACTCAATCCACAACATTGACAACAGCAAATCATTCACCCATATGAAATTCTTTGGATATGCAAACCAATTGTTGCAGCAGCTTTCTGGGTAACTGGTCTCAGAAGATGTTGGAGGTGATGATACTAGATGTGGAGGTCCTGGGCTAGTGTGGTTACACATGGTCTGCATTTGTGCGGCCGGTTGGATGTACTACCAAATTCTCTAAAATGCCTTTTGGAGACTGCTATTGGTAGAGAAATCTACATTCAATTCAGTGGGAAACAGCGCAGTGAGCATGCACAGTGGAAATGCACCTTTTCTGAAAATTGTAGACCCCTCCATGATTTCTAAGAGAACTTCAAGAGAACGTTCAATAGCAAAATCACAGGGTGATCAAAAACTTATTGACCTCTATCTATCTATCTATCTATCTATCTATCTATCTATCTATCTATCTATCTATCTATCTATCTATCTATCTATC
>JAUMHP010000062.1:6992350-7015658 GCA_032361065.1 Enteromius trimaculatus | reverse complement strand
CTGTATGTGCTTAAATTGATCAAACCAGCTGTCAGAAATATTTGAGTCTGTCAAAAACATATGATATTGTCATTTATTATGCAAATAGTGAACTTCAACAATAAATAGTCTTTATTCACACATAATAACCAAAAACATAATATTTTGTATAACCGCCTTTGCATTCTTCCCCAGTCTCTGTTGTTGTTGACTGTTATTGGGCATCTGAATAATTGGGCATTTACTTTTTTTTTTTCCAGAATTTCTTGTAAATTAAAAAAATCATAGTTATTGAAATAGTTTATTATTAAAAACACTACTGTGACTAAATTGAAATAGTTTATTATTAAAAACACTACTGTGACTAAAGAGCTTGTACATGCTGGTGGAGTAACAATTACAGAAACTAAAAATGATTTTGGCAATCACTATTATAATGCTGTTAGTTTAGGGCAGCTGGGACACAAACCTTACATTGGGTGGTAGTGGTCTAATAAATTTGCTAAGCACTTAATTTTTATTTTGATTATTAACAATCCAGTAGCCTGCATGGTCTGACTTCCTTTTGTCTTACAGATTCGGGGATGACATTTAAACCACTGGCTCGAGCTCTTGTTCCTGATATCGCCGTAGAGAAGCCTGTTACCCACCTTAAGGACACAGACCTTGACACAGAGAGCACCGTCCTGTAAAAATGGCCTTGACTTCCAAACACCCTTTTCCTTAACCAAAGGTTTGCTCAAGGGCTGCTCTTCTCACATTACCAAAGTGTTTATCATCTTGGCTATATTTCTCGAATACCCTATGCTTAAGACAATCAACAATCCCAGTGACACCAGGAAAAACGGATGCCTCAAGATACTGCATGTTTATTTAAACATGCCTTTCATTGTAATGGCAGCAAAAACCTGTATTGCATGAGGAACTGGGTCTATACGGTGATGGGGTGAATTTGTTGAAAGAGGTACTTGGTGGTGAGTCTTAAGTGGCCTTAGCTAAACAAATCAAGTACTCAATTTAAAAGGTGGAAAACTGTGGCTTTATGTTTAGCTTTTGACTGCAGGTCTCCAGTCAGCTAATACAGTACAAATACAGTACATTCCTTTTTTTTTGTTGCATTTGCAAGCCTTACTTTTCCAAGTTGGAAACTAGTTACATGCAATATTTTGGTTTAAGGTATACAAATGTCAAATTGATTAGTTTTCTGCCATTGACAGCTGTTGGTTTCATAGTTTTGGGGCATTAAAATGACTGGACCTAAACGTATGTGGTAGAACACTACTCCGCAATGTGTAAAAGTAATCCTTATTGGTTCATATGTGAAAGAGGCCGTTTGCTATTGGACATTTCTAAGAAATAAAGTGTTCAGCTGTCAGTTTATGTTACGGAAAAGGTCAAAATATGTGCTTTAGTGATATTCTGGTATGGAAACTTTATGTTATGGCTTTGTTTGTATGTTCACCAGGCCTTGACAAGGATAGCGTTTTATTTCCCTCCCTTTACCCCTGATATGGTACCAAAGTGGGGGGAAAAAGTGCCACGCGGATGTTAGTCTTAATGTATAATAGCTAAGAGCAGACATAATTGCTTACTTTCCCCCTCCTTGCCTCATTTACATGAACTCTCATTCAAAAACAAAACATTTGGAATATGATTCGGATCGACTCGCGTGTGAGGGGGAAAATGTAGGCGATCATGCTCACTGTTAGCTTTTCTTTATAAGTTTTCCTTGCCTTTACCATGCTGCCTTACCTAAGTACACTTACAAGAGCTATTTTACCAAGGTTTGGAAAGTAAACTGACTTCACACTTATGAAACAAAGAGTTGATGGTGAATTTGAAGTTCAGAGGCTTCACGTCTAGAGGACTACATCTGTATTGAATTTGGAAAAAGACAAAAATGCTTTGTATTACTGCTTCAAAAAAGTAAAATAAAAAAGTGAAATGAGAACCGGTGTTTCAACAGTTCATTGTGTAGTAGTTGACTTCTCAAATTTAGTTTAGGAAATGTATTTCTTCACCTGTTGTTTTGGATGTATAGTGAGTGCAAAAAATGAATAAATAAAAATTTAATTTTCATTCATTTTAAGTGAACCGTGACCACCTACGCTATAAATGAACACCACCAATGCCTCTAATTAGAGTCCATTAATGGTTTGACACACTGAAAAAAAATCAAATAATATTCTATAATCGAAAAATAATAAACACTTTACAATCTGGCATGATTTGAAGATACACCTTGAAATCAGATTTAAAACTGTTGTTAAATGTAACAGTAAAGCATTCCATTTTTCCATTAGTAAAAAGTAGAAGAAATTGGGTCGGATTGAGATCTGTGGGATTTGGAGGCCAGTTCCATAAGGGACCTTCATAAGTGGATACAGTTACAGTACAAAATAACTACACAGATGAATTTCCGCAAAAGCGTATTTATTCAAGCAAAACAAATTCGACATCTGATTAAAACGCAGCAATATGTGGCCTTTCGATATTGAAGCCGATATAGAACTGCTCAGGAAAACACTAGGTTAGTCACACGACAACAATTTGTACACACATATTAATTTACAACTAATTAATTTGGTAAAACATTCAATATAACAAATCGATACAGAAACAATCAAAACAGGATTACATTACATAAATAGAAATACTCTGCTACATGCAAATGCAAATTGTAGGTTTTCTCCTCGTTGACTCGTTCTGACAAGAAAAAATACACAAAGATGACAAAAACAGGCAGGAAGGAAGATCGTGCATTTGTTCAAGAACGGAAAATGTCAGGAAAAAATGCATTGGGTTATCTTAAATGATAGTACCTAAAAAAAAAAAAGTCAGACAAGCTACATACTCATTTTAAAAGAACACAGTTGATATGTGTACCCTTCTGCCATTCAATAATGTGAAGCTTTTGCATCTTTTCGTAGTTGAAAACCAATTTCGTGATGTAAAACCTACCACAGATTCTCATGCGGGATGAAACCACCGATCGATTGTACAACTAATATTGCAATAAAATACAAAGGATCGTTTGGAAAATAGTTTTATCTTCACATGTGAAGGGTGCACTCTTGTTCTGCTATAGTATCGGCGTATCACAACGGAGTACAACAATAAAACACTAATACTGTGAAGAATTTAAAACTCGTCTTTTTTTACTTTTTTTGTGTGTTAAAATACATTTGGCTTGAGGATGAGTTAAGTTCATCATGAAAACATTAATTTACCTCGGTACCAAAATATACCATCAAAAATACCATCAATCCTCTCCACCTGAAGTGTGCATGTTCCTGTTACATTCTCTTGCAGCTGGAAATCTCAAAATCATTAGTATTAGGCTATATTAATATACTTTCTTGATAAACACACTGAAGTTCTGTATAAAATATATATATTTTTTTATTCTAAAGATATTTTTAATTCATCTACGACGTTTAAAGTAAGGTTCATTTCCCTTCACGCTATCAAGTTCCCTGTTTATATTGGCACATGGGCGTTCTGGGTTGGAAACAGCAGATGCTGTTGGTTTCACCATGCCAGCGGCGAGGCTATTCGGGGGCTTCTGGGGTTTTCTGTTCCTTGTGTCTCACTTAATGCTCTCTGTTGAATAGAAAATCAGCAATATTTAGTGTAAATAACATCTGTGAAAATGGCAGCATTTAAGACGCTCACCTCAAATTTGGAGATAAATTCAGCGAAGATGCCAAAGAAGGCTTCTGTGGTCGTGGTCTTGCTGTCTTCTCCAAAGTAGGAGGCCACTTTATGGAACTCATCCATCGCTCTTTGCTGCAAGGATTCTAGGGACTGCACAGATGGATGACAGTTTTCCAGAAAGCTCTGATATCAACGTTAAGGGCTGATATGCTGCAACGAAAGTTCAATATACATATATTCTCATAGGATGTCATTCTCTTTCTAAAAAGGCTATATAGATTGGTGGATACACTCATAACTGATGCAAAGCGATCCTCTGCAGTAGCTGGGATTTTCACACAGGCGGTTCTTATGTCCTGGATGGTGGAGTGAAGGTCACTGAGCTCAGCGGTAATGGTCCTCTGATTGACTGCATTTACAGTGAAGACACAAAAACATCATTCTTCAATACGTTTGGTAACACTTCATTTCGATGGTCCACTTTAGATATTCTGCTAACAGTAAGTAACTTTGCAATAACATGTCAACTAGCAGTAATTAGAATATTAGTAGTCTGTCTGCTTAATATCTTCTAACAATTTATTTTGATAGCTCCACAACATACAAAATAATGACTATAAGAAACTTTGCAATTATGTGTCAACTTATTCTACTAACCCTTAACCTACCCTAACAGTGTACTCTGAGAGTTAGTAAACATGTAGTTGCAAATGAATGATAATTAGTTGACATGTGGTTATAAAGTTACTTATAGTTAGTAGAATGTCTAAAGTGGACTATCGTAAAAAGTGTAACCATACATTTAATTGACATAGTTGCAAATTTTGTGTCTGCTAGCCTGTTTAAACTTATTTTAAACCTAACTGATCAAAAGTGACAGTAGTGACACTTATAATGTTACAAAACAGTAAATACTGTTCTTTTAAAGTGCCCATATTATGTATTTTTAAAAATTACCATCTGTGCAGTACAACAGCTCTAAGTGAATACAAAAACATTCAGCAAAAAATCTGAAAGTGGACAGTGTGTAAAGTGAGTCATAAAATATTAGCATACTGCCCGCCCACTTGCTGGTCTTTAACAGAGACTGTAAAATCATTGACATTATTGTTTCCGTGATGTCACCTGTAGGTTTCTGAAGAGAGTTTTTGAAGTTTAAAGTGGGCAGAGCCATCTTGGCATCGTGTCACTGTGTACCACTCTCAGGAAATCAAAAATGGGCAAAGAGGTGGGAGCTGGTTGATGAAACCACGCCCCCTTAGCTCGACGGTGGTGACAGCAGCAGCAATCCACCTGTCACTCAAGTTGCTACGCACTTAATTACTCTGAAATTTGAGGCTTAATATCATTTAGATGGATAAGTTCTTAAAAAATGACAGCCACAGTTGTCATAGAGGACCAAAACCACTTTTTGTACCAGACTATAAACTTTTTTTTTTCTTTTTTTTGCTGTAAAGTTGGACATTTTAACATGGGGAGTATGAAAGCCCGTTTCTGCCTCTGAATAAAAGATAATAAAGGTTATTATGACTTTTATCTCACAATTCTAAGAAAATAATTGTGATATAAACTCACAATTGCAAGTTATAAAGTCAGAATAGAGAGAAAAAATTTACCTTTTTTATTTTCTACTCCGTGGCAGAAACAGGCTTCCATATGGGGAGTCTATGGGACTGACTCCCTTTTGGAATCAGCCTCTAGTGGTCAATCAATGAATTAAGTTTTAGTCACTTGGGTTTCACCAGAAAGAACAAATCTTGCCTCTTGGTCTTTTAGTTGGTCTAAATGAAAAGGCTTATTCATTCTTCACGACTAGGTGCTGCTTTTGGAGCGGTCAAAATTGTGGTTTCCCAGGTAACGCTGTACACAAAACAGCACTGTGCTTACAAATCAGGCTTTATCAGCCATTGCAGACATGATGACATAAAAATTAGACCAATCTGACCAATTATCGCAGATTAGCATCGCACAAAGGAGAGGTTTGGAAAAATGAATCATTGAGCGTATCGTTTGAGAGTCGTTGAGCAAGTAAGGTGCACAAGACAATGAAAGTGTTTTTTGACCTTGCACGCATGTCATCCTGTTATATTAACCAGAATATTACCCATAATAGGGGCACTTTAAACTTCATATTTTTTGCAAAAAGTTATTATTGTTTTACTATTTTTGATCAACTAAATAGAGCCTTGGTGTTTTTATTTATTCTTACCAACCCCAAACTTCTGAACAGAGAGTTGTTCTTATAACTTACCTTTGGCAGCTAGTGGCACTGTTATGAGGTCCCTGGCGAAATCGAGGAGTTCTGGGAAGTGTTGGCATAATGATTTGGCAAGAATATGGAGGAAGGTCGACTTTCCATCAACAGTTTTTGTTGTGTTCAGCTGAGGAGTATTTTAAGTCATTATTAGGACAAACATAAACATATGAACGTTCAATAATAACACTGGTCAAGCTTTATTTTAAGGTCCAATTCTCACTATTCACAGACCATTAAGTATGACCTTTGACTAAATTGTACATTGTAATGTTTTGTCTGTAATCATTGTACACATACCTCAGTAAGAAAATTAATTTTGAATCCAGTTGTTTTATTGGTCTTGGGTTGACCGTTATTCAGATAATTTCCCATTGCTAAAACAAACTAAAAACACACAAAAAAGCACATTTAGTAAGAATAATATTGTATAATATGTTTAAAAATGAATGGCTTAAAAGTAATAACATTTATAATTCAGTCAAATGTGCTGAATTAAGTGTTCTACCTCCAGGATCTTGGCCAACCTCTTGCTGTTTTTAAGCTCTAATGAGGCTTTGTATATGCATTCATAAGCGCCTCTCATTTCTTCTGTTTTCTCCTGCACAGTGGTCTTAAAAAGAAGACTCCTCAGTCTGGTTTTATACTCAGGAACTAGCAGCATCTGTAGAACAAACCCACAAGAATCCATTAATATTTACACAAATGATAACAGTACTCTGTTTAAACCTGAGTAACGCAGCACCTGTAGGACAAACTGGTCCGGCTCACTAAGTTTGGCAGGGTCCTGGTCGTAATGCTGAAACTGTTTGACCTCCTCGTCATCAGGAGCGTAAAGCAACAGTTGTTTAATGTGTGCAGGTTCCAGACGCTCAGTGCTCATGGTCATGAGGATTTCTTGCAGCTCCTTCGGGGACAGCTTCAAATGCGCTATGAGGATAGCTGAACAGATGTGATGAGACATGGATTCTTCACCTTTAAAAAATTCCCACACAGCAGCAAATACCTACAGCACCTCTTTAACCTACTCCTACACATTCTACGTCACACGAGACGACAAAACTGACTCAACCCGGAGCACTTCAACCCAACCCTTCTCATACTCACAGGCGTTGTAGGCCTTTTTATGGGAGAGAATCTCAACCACGTCTTTCTTTTTAAAGTTCTCAGGCAGGAAAGTGGGCTCTGGAAGAGAGACTGACACATTTAATAACAGTGTAAGGATGAGTTCTCCTCGCACCAGAAGTGGAGACAATAAACTGTATGGAGGGTTATGAAACTGAACAGAGGCTGTAAGATGCCAATAACTGGATGAGATTGATGGGATCGGAGACAGACATACAGAAGCTCTCCATGAGAGATGAGCTGAAAAGTACAAAAATAGACAAGGTAATTGCATTCATTTTCACCATCAAAATGACAAGCTACAATACGGATGCACGCAGCAATGAAGGCAGCAATACACAGTGGGATAAATGTCAAATGTTCCTAAAAGTCTCTGCCTACATCTGAATTTCTAGTGTCAATGATATGTCATTACAAATATGTGTTGAGAAAAACACATATAAAGTACACTACTATTCAAATGCTTGGGGTCAATACATTTTAAGGTCAAATTTTTTTATGACTTTGCCTCAATTAAACTCCTAATTTGCTGATTATTAAGTTAAGTTTGTAATTGGATATGATTGGGGCTGTGGAATATAGTCATGCAGAATATGTGCTTTATAAGTACTAATAAACAGCCAATGTATTAGGCATGCTAATACTAAATGGTAACTGATTTTTATTTAAGAAATACTTATTATACTAATTATCATACTAATGTAACATTTTTCAGCAAGGATGTATTAAATAAAAGCTGAAAGTAAAGATTTGTGTAATGTCACAAATAAATATATTATGAAACCGCTGCATTTATAATAATAACAAAAGGTTCTGAGCACCAAATCAGCACATTAGGATGATTTCTCAAATTGTGAAATTTAAACTTGGCCATCACAGGAATAAATAGCATTTAAAAATATATATATATTAAAATAGAAAAGAGTTCCTTTAGAACTAATTTAAAAAGAGACTTTTTCAAAAGTCTTACCTCCAAACTTTTAAATAAATTGTATTATTTAATAAATAAAAAAATAAATAAATACATTTATTAATAAATATATTACATAATAAATGTAAAACATTAGAAACATACATTATCTGAAAGCTACGGTGTCCGGGAGGGGACGTTTTCGGGTTCACTTAGTTTTGTCGTGGCCACGACATTTTAACTCGTGGGAATGTGGTAATATAACGTGAATGTTTTGTTGAGGTAACAACATCCTTTTGTCTTATGTTGAGGGTCCGACATATTTTACTCGTGGCCACAAGTTTATTGTTTAAAATAAACCTGTGGGACCATAACAACCTGGAATTATTAGTGATGGATTCATTATTATTTTATTTTTTTAAGAAATGATCATATGAATTAATATAAATATTATTGTACTATAATAATGAATGTAATATAATAATTATTTCATAATTTATTTTTTATGTTTTGTTAAAAGTGCTAAAGATGGATTCATTTATTGTTTTATAATAGTGCACGCAATGTAAACAGCAAGTTTATGATGAATAAATGTTACATAAAGTAAATAAAGTAGGCCTACAAGAAAACATTTTACCCATCCCAGGCTTAGCCTATTATTATATTTTTATATTTGTTTCCCTCGCCTTCATTTTGATCTTTTTACATAATACTTTAATAATGCCTAAGTAAACATCCCCTCCCGGTCACCATAGAAAGCTGAATAGATAAGCAATTATTTGAATACAAAAAAAGGCATCGCTCTGAAAATCCAGAGTGTACAAGGAATCTTAGGGTGCAAAAAAATCTAAATATCGAGAAAGTTGTCCAATACATATTACTAATCAAATGTTTTGGTATATTTACAGTAGAATATTTACTAAATATCTTCATGGAACATGATCATTACTTAATGTACTAATGATTTTTGGCATAAAAGAAAAATGTCCCATACAATGTACTTTTGGCTATTGCTTAAATTATACCTGTTCAACTTTATACTGGTTTTGTGGTCCAGGGTAACATATATGAAATTATATATGTTGTGCTTTTTATTCATGAAGGGTTTTGATAAAAAATTCCTTGCATCGGTTGATGATCTGAAATCTTTCAGTGTAAAAACACAGACGGGGCAAAAAAAACACTGTATGAAAAAGGGATGATAATGTATACATGCAATACTACACAGTTATAACATCACCACTTACTGGAATTCCTCTGTGTGCCAAAATACAGATCCAGATCCAGGTACTTGACCATGTCACTAAGTTTATGATAATCAGGATCATCTCCAAGCTAGAAAACAAATCATATGTACTTAAAAACATCTCACCACTTCAACATGGTTCTGAGGTGCTCTGGGGTTGTTATGTATCACTAACCTACCTGTCCCCAGATAGTTCCTTCAGAGTTCTCCACCTGCTCCCAGCGTAGTCTCTTCACGCTCATGTGGTTGTTGTCGGAGGCTTTTGGGCTGGCTTTGGGCAAAGGTGGAGGATCACATGGTGGTGGTAAAGGAGGTGGCGGTGGCGGGGGAACCTTGGTCAAGAGTGTGCCATCATAGCTCTGTTGGGAATGCTGGGAATGGAGGCTCTTTTGTTTGGTCAGGTTAGGGGAGGTTCTGGGAGCAGAGGTCTGGTGGCTTTGGTAGATGGACTGAGTGGGATGTCGTAGGTGAGTGTGTTGTGTGACTGCGTTTGGGGGTTGAGGGGAGGTGCGCGGGGATGACTGTAGGATAGGGTGAGCCTTCGGTTGGTGCAGCTGGAGAACAGGTGGAGCGCTGGGTTGAGGAGAGGAGCGTCTGGGATGTGTGTGCTGGGCCCTGAGCTCCTCACTGGTCGGCAGCACCTTGTGCAACGAGGGCCGGTTAGTGAGGAAGGGGCGCGGTGGAGGTGGGGGCGGAGCTATGATGGGGTGGTGCTGAAAGGCTGGGGGAGGCTGGGGCAAGTGCTCTGGGGTGAGGGGAAGGGGCGAGGGAGGGTCAGTGAACTGGATGGGAGGTGGCGGAGGTGGAGGACTCTGTGGTGGTGGAGGGATGTGGTCAGAGCCTGAGGAGTAGGAGATTGAGGTGGAGTCATCGCTGCTGCTGTGGTCTTCACTGCTGGCACTGCTTAACTCGTGAGGCAGCATGTTCACTTCCTGGTCATCCTGGAAACTCATCTGACAGTGGCACAAAAATAATTAGGGCTTAAAAAAACATCAGTAAATGATACAAAAATATGCATTTAATGCTCTTCATAAAGCATTTTTTTTAAATAAAATTTGTGTTGGCAAATGATTAACTGTAATATTTTGTATATATAAAAACAAACACATGCATGCATATATTTAAGAAAAATATGTTGTGTTTATATATTTAAAATATTTATATATAAAATATAAGGATAAATTAATAAATAAGACCTCACATATGGGAAGCATTAAAAAAAAAAAGATATATATATATATAAAAAATAAATAAATAAATGCCACCCTGCATAGAAGAAGAGATTTGGGGGAAATAAATAAAATAAAATAAAATAAAATAGAACAGAAGCATTACAGAAAACAATTTTGTGTATAATTATACAATGAAAATCTTTGTGAATGTTTTATTATATTTTTCGTGAAATTTAATTGGCCAGGATATATTAACCTCTTTCTATGTCTGACACAAACCTCTTCATAGTCATTCTCCCCTCCCTTAAAGTCATCCACAATATTGACCCGGTGTCCCAACTGCTCGCTCAGAGCATCCAGGAACTTGTCGGTGTCTCGGCTGCGAGGTGGACGTGAGAAGGTGAAGAGCTTCCTGCGCTGGGGCAGAGGACTGGGTTCATCAGAAGGCAGAGGGGAGGCCGGGGGGCTGTCTAAACTAACATAAGGATTAGATTCCACACTGTCTGGAGAAGCAACAGTCTGCTGGTAAGTCTCAAACTGAGGGCCAGGAAAAGATTCAGTCCATGAAAGAGAGAGGCCTGGCTTACGGTTCCCTGCAAAATAAACAAAATCATGAATAACATTTATACGACATAGGAATAATTATCAGTTATCTTATAAAACGTTCTAAAAGGTTTTACATTGATCAAGATAAAGAACTATAACATGCTAACAAACTCAACTAGGGATTTTCAAACTTGTTGCTGCCATGGACATACTTAGTTATTGCAAAACATTCATTACAATATTTACATTTAATTGGAGATTATACCCACTTTTAAACTTTTATCATCACATAATTATTATTAACATAAAAGACAAAAACACTTTAGCCAACTTCTAATTTAAAAATTGGACTTTTGTTTTAAACATTTCTTACCTTTAAAAGCTATTATTGTCAAAAATATATAAATTAAATAAATATATTCTAAATAAATAATGTATATAAATACAGTACAAAATGAAGTAAATAAAGTACAGTTAATTATTACCAACTAGGCTTCAGAAACAAAAGAAAAAATTGTAATAATGTTATATAACTAAGATTAATGAATGTTTTATAAGTATTTTTCATTTTTCATGTAATGTTGTTTACTAATCTTACTAAATAGAACCTAATTGTAAAGTGTTACCAAAATTATGTAGAAAACAGATTAATATCTTCACTCCAAAAATATTTTGTAATTCTTTCAACTCCCAAAAGACAAGAAATATGTGGCTCCCTGGACCCCAGTTTGAAAACCCCTGTTTTATATCTTAAATTATCTACGTAAGCAAGCACATTTAGTGTCAATTTGTCACACAGGTCCTGCACAGCCTTTTTTTTTTTTTTGATGCACCATGTGTCAATTGTGGAAGTCAAAATAAGCTGAGAATACCTGCGTTACTGTGTGTGAAAGACTGAGTGTATGTATTGTTCTCAGCGTGGCCCATGCCGACAGCCCTGGGTGAGGAGTGACTCTGGAGGTTGCTCTTCCCGGGAAACATGTTCTCAAGCTCCGTGTACACTCCTGACATCTACGGGTGGGGGCGTGGTTAGATGAGACTATGCATGATTTCATAACAGCAGTGATGAAAGTGTAATGAACTGCGGATGAGCAGTAAATGGTACCCACGTGGCTGAGATCTGGGGACTCTGGGAAGGAAGTCCCATCCCCACACTGTCTTTCCTCTGGAGTCACAGGGTCAGTGAATGTTCCTGAGACACAGAGAGAGCGCGGTCCAGAAACAGAGCATGGGCACAAAAAAGCTGCCTGCCCTTCAGGAGCTAAAAAGAGACTGAGGGCAGTCAGCTTCAGCAGCGGAAGGTGGCTGAGAGGTGCACAGCAAATGCAAGCAAATATAGCTTTAGCCTAATAGATGCTGGTGAATCATAAACATGACTGAGAAGATTTCTGACTGCTTGTTCACCCCAAAGAGTGACAGAATGGCATTGCAATCTAAAACAATGGAGCAATGGAGCGATGCATAGCATTAACAGCATTCTACTGTATATAAACTTATTGATCTATATCAGTTCTACTTCCTACTATGAGCAGGATCCAAAATTAACAGGTATGAAGCACAAGAAAGAGCAACAAATTGATTTTATCAAGTAAAATAATTATATATTATATCATATTATATTATATTAACATAGTGCTGTCAAATTATAAACACCTGTGTGCATATATTTAAATAAAATATGTTTTTTAAACAATTATTTGGAATTAATTGCATCCACACACAATATTATGTTAACAAAAACTTTTTTGATTTGTGATTAATTGCCATTAATCTTTGGCCGCACTATTGTTTATATATTAAATAAATGTATATATAATATAAAATATAAGAATATGAATATATACATTTATAAATGTAAATACTAAAATGTATTTGAGCGTATGTACATATACAGAATATATATATATATATACACATTACATGTACATATATATTGGAATCAAAACCATGTATTTTGGATGCAAATAATAATGATTCATCTTTGGCAGCACTAATATAAATATAATACATGTTTATTTGACAGTGACCTTAACATTAACATTCAAAAGGGAATTTTTTAGAGATAAAAATGAATACTTCAGTTCAGAAAAGACAAAAGTCTTTATGCATAAGTGACAACAAAGATATTTATAATGTTACAAACATGTTCTTTAAACTTTCTATTAAACAAAAAATGCTGTAAAAGTTATCACAACTTTTATGTTATCACATAAAAATTTCTATGTGACACTAAAATCTATAATAATAAATATTTGCCATTACAAGAATTAGTATCTTTAGAAAATATAGATTTAAATAGAAATGTATTATTTTAAATTGTAATAATTACATATTATTATGTAATTAGTATTAAATACAAATTATATTATATTACATTAAATTATGTAAACATTTCATGTATTTATATGTTCAGTGTGAAAACAAAAAAAAAAGTTACTTTTGGACCCTGCTTTTTAGTCTAAATCCAAAACACAGATGGGTGAAAAATGACATACCCATTCCCAGGTGAGTGCCGATAATGCAGTCGTCTGAGCTTCTCTCTCTCACAGTGTTTTTGTGAGAGGTACCTGACACTCTCATGGAGCTGCTCCGTCTGTGGGTTTCTGGACCTATCTCTGGTTCTGTGGTAATAAACATGCACAGTCAGAATGCAAACCAGGGCAGAAACCAGCCGTTCACACAGTAAGCCCACAGCTAACCTGCACTCTTGAAGCCCAGGAAGCGGGCGATCTTGCTCTTGCAGTGTTCCTGTTCCTCGTAGGTCAGCAGCTGGTAAATGAACTGCCAAATCAGCTGCTTGGCTGGAGTGTCCAGCACAGGAAACACATCTACAATGAGTGTGTCCACATTCCTGTACACATGCAACACAGGGAGCCATTTTAGAAATAATTGTGCTGCAATTGTGCATTGTGAGCATTATTTATTAAATTTGGAAAAACCAACAGATTGTTCTTGAATGTGAGTATCTATTTGTGCTTCAGGCTGAATCTATTTTTGAATGCTCTTCACATTTGTCTTGCTGCTGCCAAGCGCCAGAATCCCTCGCTGTGGGAACAGTATGTTATGATATTTGTAATCATATGGCAGTGTTATTTAGCTCTGTTGCCTAGAATTGGCTAACACATTTCTAACTTGTATGTTTTTTTATGGTCAAACACTGCATTGGCCATTTAAATCATGACTGTAAATTGCAATTATTCCCTGGTTTCACAAATAAGGCTGAAGCCTAGTCCTAGACTAAAATGTAATTCTGAGCTGTTTCAACTGAAAGAAACCTGATCTCAAAACATGTCAGTGACTTTTTTTTGTCTTAAGATGCACACCAGTAATGCTTTTATGGCATGTTTATAAAAATTATATTATTATATACTATATTGTTAATTTAAAATAAATGCATTTTGGAATAATTGCAATATTTTTATGCCTTTGAAATAAGACTCTTATGCTCACCAAGGTTGTATTTATTTGATTAAAATACACCAATGTTGTGAAATATTTTTACAGTTTAACAATAATGGGATGACAAAGCTGAATTTTCAGCAGCCATTAATTTAGTCTTCAGTGCCACATGATCCTTTAGAAATGATTCTCATAGGCTGTTGTTATTATTATTATTATTGATACTCAAATGATCGAAAAGGGTTCTTATTATTACCAATAATATAATGGTAACACTTTACAAAAAGGTGTGATTTGTTAACATTATCTAATATTAGTATTCACTAACATGAACAAACAATAAACAATACATTTATTACATTATTTATTCATATTTGCTAACATTAGATAATCCAATGATTCCTTGTTAGTTCATGTTAGTTCACAGTGCATTAACTAATGTGAATAAACATGCTTCAAACATTAGATAAGATTAATAAATGCTGTTAGAACTCATTTTGTTAAACAATGAACCTTATTGTAAAGTGTTACCGATATTATTATTATTTGCTGCTTAATATTTTTGTGGAAATCATGATCTAATTCTTTGATAAATAGAATTATTAAAACGCAGCATGTATTTGAAGGTTATAACATTGTTTGTAACTTTATAAATGTCTTGTGGCCTAAACGTGTTGCTTTCTCTTTCTTTATACTTATTTATCCTAAACTTGTACATTTGTAAATCCATCATTTCCAACACAAAAACATTAAGCAGCAAAAACTATTTTTAGCATTGATAATAGGAAGAAATATTTCTGGAGCAGCAAATAACCAGCATGTTAGAATGATTTCTGATGGATCATGTAACACTGAAGACTGACATAATGAATGCAAAAAAATGCAAAGATGCCATACAGTATATATGTATACATATAGGGAGCCTTCATGAGCATAAGAGCCTTTAACAACATAAAAAAACAAATAATAATAATATATAGATATAAATTATAAAACCAAATTATTCCAAACTCTTGACTTGCACATGTGCTGTTGTTATGGTCAGACCTGAGAACCAATCAAATCAGACCATCAAATCAAATCACTAATCCCAGTCATACTGGGAATCACATCCACAACACATTTTTGTTTTGATAAGACGGCATTTAATCTCAGTACTGCCAACCTCAAGTAATGTAACGCTAAGTCATGTGTCTGCTCCCACTCAGCCATGATGAATTTTGACCTGACCTGTGCTGGAAGAAGGTCTCCAGAGCTTTGCAGATGGTATATCTTTCTTGCAGGGTGAGGAGGTGTTCGAGTTGCTGGCTGAAGGTACGGCCATGCACGCGGATGCTGGGAGGCAGGATCTCGGCCACCCACTGCAGGGAGCTGAGGGCCGGGGAGCGCGAGCGCGGGATGGTGGGGGTCTCCTCCGGCTCTGAATCTGAGAGCGGGTAATCTACAGGGCCCTCTTCCACCACCAGAGTGGGCATGGCACCGCTGCCCTGCAGCATAGACACCACCTTCTCATGGGAGCAGTTCCTAAATGTATATAGAATAGAATTTGTGTGCAATATAATATACAGTATTATAATATAGGACAAAATGACAAAATCAAGCATGCTCTCTTAAATAATACAGTTAGTGAAAAAAATTTCAATTATTACATAATTCTATGCTTGCCAGTCCCCGGAGGCAGTATAAAGCAAATTGCTGTGGTCTTGAGATTAACTACACCGCCAAAAAATCATGGCTGCAGGAAACTGATTTACATTTAGGCCTAAACAAACTGTAAAAGCTAGTGGTTTGTTAAAGAGCAGCTGAAAAATATAAATGCATTATATAAATGTTTCATAATTTCATAATCAAACATAATTGCTATTTGAACTCATCACCACACTGTCAACTCTCCTTTCAAATCTTTATAGAACAGGCATACAGGCATATCTTTCCCGAATAAAACACAAAATAAACCATTACAAATACATATTAATAAACACATAACTCCGTAAACAGCCTCAGTAATGTTTAACTGGTGTTTAAGCCAAATCAATTTAAATTATTTAGTTAAAACACTGTTTAAATGAATTATTTGAGTTAAAACTACTTGCAAGTTGTTGCCACAATGTAATTCAAAAGTTTAGGGTCAATACGATTTTTACTGCTTTTGAAAGACGTCCTTTATGTTAACCAAGGCTGCATTTGTACAGAATTACAAAAATACAATAAAGAAATATTTCAATTAATTAAAAATACTATATATTACACATTTTATTATTTTGTAAAATGCCATTTATTCTTGTGACGGAAAAGCTGAATTTTCAGCAGCCATTACTCCAGTTTAAACCTTCAGAAAACTTTCTAATACACTGATTTGGTGCTAAAGAAAATATTTCTTATTATTGTCAAATGTAAAAAAAAAAAAAAAAAATGTATTGCTGTTCAATATTTTGGTTAAAGCCATTTTTAGGAATTTTTGATTAATAGAAAATTCAAAAGAACAGCATTTGTTAAAAATGTAATAATAAAATACAAATTTTAAATGCTATTACTGACACTGTTCATAATTTCAATGTGTCCTTACTGAATAAAATAAGACTTAATTAGGTATTAGTTAGTTAGGTGATTGCTACAAATTAGGTTAAATTGTTTACATATTTCTGAGAAATAACTTTTTCACACAATTATAAAAAATAACATTAATTGTGTGTTCTGATTAATTGTGTATTCTAGATACGTTTAACCACACTATCTATTGTAATATTGTAATATCTCTTCACTGATAAGAGCAAATCACACCAACACAAAAATAAACACACCTCATGTCTAGGCCATTGAGATACAATATGCGGTCTCCTGGTTTAAGGCTACATGCCTCGGCTGGACTACCTGTAATAAGAGAATCAAACCTCAGACATTTGCAGTGAATAATACACCCAAAGCAACAGACACTCTTTCAGCGAACCATGGTGATGTGTAATATTGCCGTCCTTTGTGATTGGTCGTAATTAAAACACTACAAGATACCGTCGTAGGTCTGAAAGGGAATGTAATCTGTTTTTTTCATCACGATGCTGGACTCCTACTTGTTTTTATAAGCAGCCCCACACAGGCAGCTGAGTCAGTGTTAACTAGCCTCAGCACAGGCCTGCAGTGGGCGAATATCGTCATACAGACACTCACACACTTACCGCCCTCTCTCCACTCAGAACGTACAATCGTGCAGACTTCAATACAAATGTACCCAAAGCTTGCTCATTAGTACAACAGCCCACTCCTTCCTTTTTCACAATGCACCAAAAAAAAAAAAAACCCTCTTCATTCCCCTTGAAAACAAACCACTGACCCCAGCTGTGTTTTCCATGTGCCTTTTTATTACAACCGCCTCTCTAGCCTACAGTGATATGACCCTCAACGTGGCACATATTCTGAGAAACAAAACACAGCCGTGTCCTGGAAGATGGTGATTTATATATAAAAAAGCATCTTTACTTGATCAATGGCTGGAGGTAAAAACAGGACGGTAAAAATTCATTTCTAGTGGCAGTATGTATAATTCTGGGTCAGATCAGAAACCCTCTGAAAAACAAAAGCCTGAGTCAGTGGTTTTTTTTCACTCTGATTAATAATATAGAGGTTGCAAGTGCTTATGGGTAGACTTCACGATCATTCATACGCACCTGGCATTACTGAGTCGATCCACACTGGAGCGTGACCTCTCAGAGTAAACCCAAAACTCTTCTTACCCCTGTACACACGGATGGTTCTGCGGAGAAAGCAAGAGAGGTATAACTACTGTACTGACTGACTGTAGGTAGGTTAAATACTCACATAATATTCAATAATCAAAGATTTTCTCCTTGAGAAAATTACTGCACTGCTCAAACCCTACTGCCGCAATGCAATCTAAGCAGTTGCTAAGCTCTTCTGAGTGATTTTTTGCATGTTGCTAAAGTGTGCTGTGTGGTCGCCAACTGACCCATATCAAAATATTAGCTGCCATGGTGTTGCATTGCAGTTTCTAGAGTGGTTACTAGGGCTTTGCTGGGGTGTTCTGGGTGTTTACTTAGTGGCCCAGGTCAAAAATTTGTCATGGTGTTACTTTGCAGTGTGCAGGGAGTTTCTGGGTGGTTGCTACTGCAGGGTTCTAGGGAGTTTCTTGCTTGTAGGGGTGTTCTTGGTAAAAAAAAATGTAACCATACTGTTTTCCACTCACAGTTCGGTACACACTTACAATGCGGTGCAACCTTTATCTGTCAACGCATCTGTAAAATGGTTTATTTAAAATAATAACGTGTGTTGGGTCTGATAGCCTCGTGTGGGAAGATCACCGATATAGTGCCACTGCTTTTTGGGCATCTCGAGTTCAAATCCAGACTCAAGGACCTTTATCAGGCCCTCCTCCTCTCTTTTTCACTTTGCTTTCTGTCAGCTCTGATCTGTCCTATCATAATAAAGGCAAAAATTAAACAAATAAATCTAAATAATAGTAATAACAACAACATGTAAAAGCTATAATGTATGTTTGTTGATGGATATGCATTCTGGTTCGCCAATACATTACGACAAAATATACAAAAAAAACGTTCAATGCAAGCGCTGTATTCTTGAATATGAACATCCATTTATGCTGTCAACACATGGGTGCTCATGGCACGCACACACGTGAGATCAGAACAGCACACGTTGATGTCTGCATTTAAACTAAACTCATTTAAGCTTTGCCAGTTTAAATATTAAAGAGCCAGAAGACACAAAGGAGAACTGTTCTGATCTTGGCCAGTAGATAACAGCTAGGGTGTTCTGGGTGGTTACTAGGTAGTTATTTACTGGCTTAAGTCAAAAGTCCTGGTTGGCTGCTACTGGCCCAAGTCTCTGATATATTCATGTCCTTTGAAATGGCTCACCAATTTCTTCTAAGAAGCTTTTCTGGGATATTTGAAGAGTTTTAAAATGCACCGGAGAGTCAAGATATTTAAGGTATTTAAAAACAATAGTACACATCTCCTCAACAAGTAAAAAATGATCTGATATGCTTACACTATATGACCAAAGCATTTCAAAGACACAACATCCGATTATTAATTCATCCTAAACGTAACATACAAGTATACTGAAGCACCACTCAAAGCTATTTAAGAAGATTTCCCTGCTTTTTTAGAGAAAACCTATGACATATCATTAGTGTATAGCTAGCCTTACTGGTTGCTGTGGCAACACCTCAAGGTAACACCACTGAGTAAACAGAGACAAGAGAAAGAAACATTTGCTTCTCGCCGTGCCATTTTATATACTGTAAGGTGGGCAACCAGAACCAAACACTGATGGATTACAAAGGGGATGACTGATAAACAAAGACATAAAAACTCTGAATGGAGATTACATAAGGACTGAGCCAAGGAAGCATTATTTATTGAAGAGAAGCAGCTTATCAGATAAGCATTGCAGTCTACAGGGTGTCAGCACATCATATCCACTCTTAATGTAGTATTTAATAACCTAAACACTCTGGGTGATTCTTCTCTGGTTATATTTTTGACGTCCCTTTTAACGTTCAAATAAAGAATGTTGATAGATTAGATTGCAATGACATTATATAAAAAGCAATATTAATTTAAACCAGGAGACAAAAGGATCTGCTTCTGTTCCAGCTCAAATTCTGATAAGAAGCTTCATGGCTTAAATATGATGTGATGGCAATTTTCCTTTTAGGTTAAGTAATGATTTTAAAGATTAAATATAAGCTGATTATACATACTGAATTCTAAAACAACCAATTAGTAGATCACAATATGAAAAGATTGTGTGTGTGTTTGTGTAAGCAGGGAAAGCATGAGGCACAGGACTCAACTCAATAGTGCTTCTCTCGCCCACCCACACACTAAGTCTCCCACATATCACACAGTGTTCTAAGCATTTGAAGATGCTTCCTGCCGTGTTTTGGGTTAAAACTGTCCTTTCAAACCACCATGGAAGCTTAAAAAACTCATTTTATCATGAAAAATAGGATGTGGAAAAGGAACACCTATGAAAGAGGTGTACGATACATACCTCTGGTTGGCTCCAGTGACATAGTGGCTGGGAATCATGGTAGTGCTCTTCCTAAGGCCACGCTCAGGTTGGGCTGGGTCATCGTTGGTATCTCTGGGAACAGAACTGGCCCGTTTGGAGCCTTGCGTACGCTCATGGTGGTCTTGGCTTCGGCTTCGGCGCAGTCTGTTTTGGGGCTCCCCCAGGCTCTTGCTACGGCACACGCGGTTGATGAGACTCTGAGAAACGGCCTCATCAAAGCGCTGTCGATGCTTCTTGGGAATGAAGATCCTGGCAAACATGGTCACAGCGAGACAACAGAAAAAAAAAAGGTCTAAATCAGCTACGAGGAGCCATTATCATAAAGACTTTTAAAGGTTGCTAGTTCAGCTCAGCCAGTCAGTTTTCCCGTCTAGCGGTTTCTATCACGACCCAAAGTAAGGAGCTCAGAGTCCACTGTGTACATTCAGGATCACTTTGAATCTTCCAAATCCATGAAAGCAGGAAAGGATGGAAAAGATAAAAAACGCAAAAAACTCAAAGAAAGCCAAGTAATGAAGGCAATACTGATGTTTCATGGAATCCGCGAGGAACTCCAACATGTAGCAGCCTCTCTGAGTGCTGTCTTCATCTGAAACTCCCACTCCAGAAGCTCTGGTACAGATACCAGACTCCAGCAATAGCAAAGGTGTGGGAGTACATCACACTACCGCCTCTCTCTCTCTCGCTGTCTCCCTCTCTCTTTCCTCATTCTCTTTTTGCTGTTCCTGATGTTCCATGCTCTCTGGGAACAGCATCAAATCTCATATGCAACAGAGCGAATTCAAAACTCGTAGCATGGCATTCGAAATATAGTTAAAAAGATTTACTGTAGCACATACTGAATCAGTGACATTTAGAGCGAGAAAAACTGCTAGACAAAAACGTTTGGGAAAACATTTGGCAGAGAGGAGGCAAATACAGTTTTATCTCTGATAGCTTCACCTTTATGGGATTCTGAATAGAAATAAGGCCATGTTTGTCACATTTATGCAACGTTGGCGGATATGGAAAAGCCTGTTACGCCGCCCACCAGGGAACCAGAAAAAGACCCCAATTGAAAAACCTCAGCAAATGTAACCCTAGTAACCTCGACAAGTGTAACATCAATGCAATTTCGTCTGCTTTGTTCACTGAAGGTGATGTACTGACATTAGCATTTTAAATAATTCCATGTGTTTATTAAATAAAAAGCACATTCATTTTCTGAGTCACGGCATTAATTCTCCAGATATTTGTAAGTCTGACAGACTGTAATCAGGCTAGCGCATAATCAACACAAACTGAATCTAACTCATTTTCTTTTCCATAGATCAGATATTTTTTTAATACTAAACATATCAGAGGTAGATACAGAACTCTGGGGAAAGTGCTATTTATATGGCTTTTCTGTCATCATTTGCTCACCCTCACAAACACAGATAATTTTTTAAAATATAGGTTTGGAAAGACACAAGGCTGAGTAAACGATGACACAAATATAATTTTTGGGTGAACTATCCCATCAAGTAAAACATACTTGCTTTCATATTTGTTTTCTTGATTTCAGTCTCTATCATTCTGAAGGACACAAACACCCTGCACACAGATACTATATAATCGTAACCTGAAAATATGATTTAAAATTACACAGTTTCACAATATCATTTTTCTCCCTAGCTCCTGTACGAAAGTATTGACAAAACCACACCATTAGACAATTCTAGAGTGCAGAGTTGCCTCAGGTTCCCATTATTATAGAGACACGGAGGAGACACAGTGACTTAATTGAGTGGGCATTAATGGCAGCAGTTCCAGACAGCAGACAAGAATAAAATAAAGAATTAAGCACCCTAAGAGGCCACTAGAGTACAAGCCTTAGCTTACCTGGAGTACTAAAGCACTACTGCCAGTATTATAAATGACAGCATACACCACAGCACATTAACATTTATTATGCTTTTCAGAAAACGTGGAAAGAACTACCACTGCCAGACTGTATTTGCATTTGTAAAGTGGAATTCAATGCATGATGTCAGTTGGTACCATGCTTTGCCTATTAGTTAAGGGTTAATATGAGTTGCTCTGTTTTAATATTTTAATTACAGACTTTGTCAGCACCATTGCAAAACACAATTTCTATCTAGTTCACTGTAACATTTAATTCAAAATTATTTTTATAGCTCTTTATTTGTGTACAGAATAAAAGGAAAAATATGAATTACCAAACTAATGAAAATAAAAAAAAAAAGAATAAGGAATCTAACATTCAAAAGCTTTGCATAAGTAAATTTTATTATTATTATTAAAATAACTTAATTGATTGTTTAACTGAAGGATCACGTGAAAACTAAATTCAGCCTTGTTATCAAAGGAATAAATTACATTTTAAAATAGTTTAGTTATTTTAAATTGTAATAAAGTTTCACAATAATAGTGGTTTTACTATATATTTTGAGAAATAAATGCAACATTGGTGAGGATATAGGACAGTCATCTCAAAAACATTTTTGAATCCTGAAACAAGACGAATCACAAAAATCTTAGTAAAATATTGTATATTGATGAGACATATTCCATACTGAATGATATTAAAGTTTAAGGAAAAGTACTCACCCAAAGCAACTCATCTTTTAGTTTATCATGACTCAGAACAACATAAAAGTGAAATGGCTACCTAAGAGATATATTCAGAAAAAAAAAGTGTTAACCCAGAGGGACGTAATTTAACAGCCCCTGAACCATCAAGAATTGACTATAATTGTCTAGAGACCGCTGCCTCTCTCAGTGACCCGCAGAAGATCAGCCCCAAATAATGAGCAGAAAATCCATCAGATTCACATAGAGAGAGAGTGAGATTATGTGTTGGCAGAAACTGAGACACGTACCTAATACAGGCAATTTATATAGTGAGAATTAAATGAGACCAGTCATATTATTTTACCAATGAATGTGTTCATGGGTATGACAGGTCAGGATACAAGCTACTG
>JAUMHP010000062.1:6962188-6992250 GCA_032361065.1 Enteromius trimaculatus | reverse complement strand
TATATGTGTGTGTGTGTGTGTGTGTGTGTTTGTGTAAATGTCTCAAATAAATGCTTTAAAAATTCTTAGGAATTTCCTATTAAACAAGCGTTCTAAAGCAAAATGTATCAGATTTCACAGAAGCATTAAACAGTTTTCAATGTTCATATAGAAATGTTAACACCAAACCATAACATTATAATGATTACATAAGGATTAAGTGATACTGACACTGAAATTCAGCTTTACCATCACATGAATAAACTACATTTTATAATATATTAATATAGAAGAAAATTTAAAATTATAATACTGTTTTACAATATTATTAATAAGTGCTACTTTTGTGAACATAAGTAACTTCGAAAACATTTAAAAATTCGTCAACATAAAAAAACAGACCCAACCTTTGAACGGTGCATGTTGTTAAAAAATATTTTTCTCTCTTCATAGCATTTCTTGATGAATAATGAATAAAACTTGTGATTACTTCTCTAAGATGGCAAAAAACAGTCACACCTTTAACTGAACAACCATGAATTGTCATGTAACCTAAATAATGGATTTCTAGAAATGATGATGATTGTGCACAGTGTCACAAGCTTCACTGGAGTTGCCCTCGAAAGCCTCCAGAGGGCACTCGAGCCCGGACTATGGTTGTTTTTTTACCTGTCTCTCCCTGTCTCTGTTAAGGACTCTTATTATGAACCTTTGTCTCCTCCCAGCTTGTTTGTCGCAATGGTTCCCCATTAGTTCCTCCTCCCCTTTAACTCTTTCTGGTGTATTTAAGGACCGGCCTGTGTGTTTACTGTGGCTGATCATTGTGGATATACCTTGTGTTTCCCCCTTTGTAAACCTTTCATGTTCCCTGTGTTTTCTCTGTTCTGGATTATCGTTCTCGCTCTTGCCTCGCCCCTTGGTTTGCCATTCGCCGACCACTGCTTCGCCCATTGGGCAATTCTTGCGTTTTTGCCTCTGATACTCCTGTTTGCCATTGCCACTACTCTGCCTGTTCTGACCCTGTGTTTACACTAATAAAGAAGTTTGCATTTGGATCTGCATGCCTCCGCTCTCCCTCATTACATGCAGATACATCTCTAGTGCCAACTAAAATACCATATCTGAATTGGAAACTGGCTAATGTCCCAGTAGGCCAGTACAAACTGAATCTACCCAGACTGGATTAAAATCTGTCCTAGATAATACTCAGATGTACTAGATTAAAAAAGACTATACTAAGTACCAGCAGTTCAATATGGTTAATTTCCTTTTACAAGTTCCATCTGTCATATTCTTATATTCTAGTTCAACTACAGCATATTTAGAATTACAAAGTACATCCCAACTCAAGATCCCCGGGCTGCTGAACACACTGTGAAATCTCCATTCACCAGATATCTGTCTAAAGAGGATTATGATAATTGTATTATGTGACAAAGGTTATTACCTCATAATACAAAGAAACACCGCCTACTGCAATGAGGCATTGTCTCCATATAGTAAACACAATATTGAACAATACATATAACCTTATTGACTTCTCTCTAGAATGCAGCTGTCTTGCAAAATGCAGTCAAACAGGAACAGGAACTTGAAACCTGGAAGGTGTAAAAGAGAAGTGTTCTTAAGTTTGATAATAAAAAACACAATTGTAACCAATTGTGGTAATTGTTGGAACAGAACCACGCTATAAGCATTGTGAAATTGGTATTGTAATTTTATTTTCTTTAAGACATTTGTACATACATTTTTATACATGGACATTTTCACTACATTCTCATATTACACAAACACACTATAAATACATTTGTTGCGATTGAACCACCCCCAGATTTAGCAACTCCAGTATGGCCACCTGTGCATCTCAGACCCATTCCTCCACCTCTCACAACCACCTTTCATTTAAAGCCAAATCCAGTTCAGCAGTCCTCAACCCAGATATCAGGTACATTTTACCACCACACCTCCTCTCCTATGCTCCTATGCAGCTCGCCACAAGTGCCTCGAATGAAGCTTCACCTCCTTCCTCAGTGACACAGCATGATCTTTCTGGCTACCTCTCTACTCCTGGAAGAGAAATTCAGCAGCTCACTGCACATATCCTAGGAAATTGGGACACAGTATTTGAAAACACGCACACTCATGAAAACACTGTTGGTGAACTCACCCAAGGGTTTAAAACAATGTCTGCACACCATGACACCTTGATTGCTCAACTTGCTTACAAAATGGAGCACAACCAGAAAAATGTGCTCATGTGCATCTAAAAATAATAAATTAAGGAGGAGATTGATCAGCTTGTAAAATCTGTGAAAATCGACATCTCTGCTGAACTTCATAAAGCTCAAACTACTTTTGTGTCGGAGGTGCAATTCATGACGGAAAAACTTCAAGGTGAGCTTCAGCAGGATATCAAAACCTACCAAGTAACTCTTCAGAGAAATCATGACTAAATGTCTACAGAGCTCGCCCAGTGTACTCAAACCAACAAAACTCTTTGTATAACAAGATCTTCAAACTGACATTGAGAAAAGGTTCAACACTCTAGAGCAGGGGTGCTCAATCCTGTTCCTGGAGATCTACCTTCCTGCAGAATTCATCTCCAACCCTGATCAGAAACAACTTGAACCAACTAATTAGGATTTGAAGGAGCACTTGATAATTACAGACAGCTGTTTGATCAGGGTTCCTTTGAGGACTACAAGGACAAACTAGCATAAAGGGTCCGAACTGGAACACAAGGTGAAAGTAGGGGCATAAGAGACTTGGCTTTTCCTTAGAGAAAGCCAAGAAATGGAAACCCACCTTAACTGACAGGGAACTAGTAAAAATTCTTTTAAAGAATATAAAGCCGTAACTTGCTAACCAGCTACGCAGTCAAATGAACAATTTCAACGAACTGGTGAAATTAGGCCAACAGCTTGAAAGAGATTATGAACAGCAACAACGATATGAAGGATGAATGAGTTTCAAGCAATCCACATCCATGCCCCAAAGACCCATCTCCAATTGGCCTGCAGAGAAAAAGAAACCTCCTTTATTGCAATGTTGGCGGTGTAAGGGATATCACTCTCCTGGCCACTGTCCTCACTTTGTCTCCGCTCAATCACTCCAATCCAGTCAACCCTATTCCTCAAACAGTAAGCGAATCACATTTCCAGTTTCTATAGCTGGTGGTTTACCTACCAGTCACTCTGTTTCTGCTACCTGCACCAAACAGACATCAACTGGTAAGCAAACATCCCTACTTCCAGGTATCCCACAACAATTAGTTGTACCTCTGAGCATTGGCACCTGGAAGGGGAAAGCACAGGTGCAAGTTACACCCTACTGCGTGAGAATCTTTGTAAGGAATTCATTGTACAAAGTCTTTTGCATAGCAGAGCCGTCACATTCTGGATGGGCATCCCCTGTTGTCTTGATTCCCAAAAAAGACAGACGCCTCAGGTTTTGTGTGGATTTCCAAAAAGTTAATGCTAACACAGAAAATCATGTGTATCCTCTTCCCAACATCAATGTTGATGACTCAGAGAAAGGACCAGGGAAAGGAACAGGTGACTGCGTATACCAGCAGAACCTTGACCAAAGCAGAAGCCAATTATTTTACCACAGACAAAGAGTGCTTGGCTGTAATCTGGGCTCTTGAAAAATGGCAGCACTATTTAGATTACAAACTGTTCACTGTTGTCACAAATCACTCTGCACTACAATGGGTAATGTCCTCAACAAAAACCACAAGCCATTTAATCAGATGGACATTGCAACTTCAAAGATTTGATTTCATCACTAAATACCGCAAAGGAAAGTTGAATATGGCACCTGATGCTCTGACTCGGATGCACACCAGTTGTAGCCCCTACACCAACCAACAGGAGAAACCAGAACTTCCAACGTCTTCTGCGGTCATTTGAGAAGAGCAGAACAAAGATCCCGCAGTCATAAACATACTTCAGGCCTTAGCCGATAATGCCTCTACTCTGACAGACCAATATGAAGTACTGGAAGATACACTCTACCATAAAACTTACCGGACAAACAATGAAGTTCATTATAGAGTGTACATTCCAGATAGCCTTGTGTCATCCATTCTGCATCATTTCCATGCAAATCCCTGGAGCGGTCATGTAGGTATTTACAAGACCTACAAGCATATCTATGATGTCAAATTCTGCATGTGGAATGATATCAAGCAACATGTTAAAAGGTGTATAAAATGCCAGACATTGAACGGAGAAAAAAATAGAGGTGCGGGAAAACTGCAACACAACATCACTACCCATCCCGATTAAATGATTGGTGTTGAAATTATGGGCCCACTGCCTCGAAACACTCAGCAAAATGAATATCTCTTGGTCTTTGTAGACTGTTATTCCCACTGGGTGGAATTCTTCCCTATGCGCAATACAAATGCTCAGACAGCATTACTACTTCAGAAAGAAATTCTGACCTGATGGGGGGTACCAGACTTCATCCTGTCAGATAGAGGTGCTCAGATTGTCTCATTGTTGTTTCAGGAACTGTGTCAAAGGTGGAGTGTGAAACAAAAGCTAACAACATTATATCATCCACAAGCAAATATGACGGAAAGGATCACCATCAAATATGACCATCAAATGTATGATTTATGCTATGTGGATAACGATCACAGGAACTGTTCGGGAAAACTTTTGGAATGATGCCTGCTGAGCTTCATTTGGGAAGGAAGCTACAAAGTCCTATGGACAAAGTGGTGCAGGGTACAAATCTAACTCTAGACTGCGCATCTTATGATACAGTTCATCATCTTGCTAAACTCCGGACCCAGGCAATGGAATGCTGTAAAAGAGCACAAAAGAGACAACTCAGGAATTATAATAAAAACAAACGAGACATTACTTAGAAGGAAAAGGACAGTGTGTGGATGAGAAACTATGCACAGTCCAGTGCTCAACACAACTTCACAGCCAAGCTGGCTCAAAAATGGAGAGGACCTTACTGTATCTCAAAACAGGTGAGCCCTGTAAATTATCCGATATCACTAGAATCCACAGGTTAGGATGTTTGCACAGTGCATGTATGCAATCTGAAACTGTGTTTTCCCTCTGCTACGGAGCTAGACAATCAAGAAAAGAAAATCCTTGAAGTTTTCAATGAATCTTCTGTAGAGGAAGAGTTCCTAGAATTTTAATTTTTGCTTACCTTAAATTTTACAACCACAGGTTGTCTTCTCCAGGGGGGAGGTTGTGGCAATGCCAAATCCATGCCAGGTCTTGTAAATCTCCACAATCAGGTGGGATTAAAAGCACTCGGATATATAAGGAGTAAAAACGGAAGTGAAGGGGCATGTGGGAAAAGGAAATGTAAGCGTTACCCGTCGGCTGATCTATGCGCTGCTGCAGCTTATTGTGTTGAATTGCATAGATCAGGTGCGAACGCCAAAACTAAAAGAAAATTAGTTCCGGATGGGTTGCCGGTTGCAAATTATTTCTGACAAGACCAGAGTTCACCTGGCTGGCTGCCCCTAGGCGTGTGTTCACATCATCAAAATTCGCTCTTGCCGTCCTGCCAACGAAGCTGTGGATTGGAAAGATCAGTGGACGCTCTGACTATCGAACGCTTGGTCTTGTAATTAAAGGAGCAGCGAAGGAAACAAGCATGTTGTTTTTTGCGCAGACTGGCAATAAGCAGGGTATAAGTTAACCTCATTAAATATTTTCAATGTGAAAGAAAGACATTGATCGATGGAAAGAATATGGTTATAGTTCCATGTTTGCTAACGAAATAAACTTGGTCTTTAATTCATATTTAACATTAATTTGTGTGTCTTTATTACAAACTTTCCTGGTTGAAGTGCTGTCTCAATTTGTCAAATCAGTGTTGTTTTGAGCATATCAATTGCATTCCTGCTGAAAAACGAGCGTTCTAGCATGAAAATGCTTGGGAACTAATGTGGTCGAAGCCAGGGCTACATTCTCTGGAATCCTCTCAAGCAGTGGACTTTGCATTCTGACTGGTTGTCAAAGTCGGACATATGATCTTACCAGAATGGATTGTTTTGTATGTAACTCTGTATAGCTATCTTTGTGAGGACAGACATTGACTCAATGTAATCTCTAGCTCCTGACCCTAACCCTCCGCATCATGACTAAGTGCTTTACCAAAACCCTAACCCTAAACCTACCCTTTACCCAATTATAACCTGACCCTTAAAACCTAGTCTTGACCCTCAAACAGGTCTCAGGCTCTCAGACAAAATCCTTACAAAATTGTCCTCACTCTGATGATCTAAAACTCAAACCGGCCCTCACAAAGATAGCTGTACAGGTACTCACTCACGTTCACCTGGCGCACTTACACACATACTTATCCAGTGTGTTTAATGTTGGGTTTTTGCATTGTGTGCGCGAACGTATATGAACTACGTTTTTTTTTTTTGGAGATTTGTTGTTGTTGTTTTTTAAAACATTTACATTTGTTGGACTCTTTGTATGGAATGAGACTTTTGAAGGACTGAACTGAACGAGAGCAATACTATTTGCTGTATTTTTTTTCCCTTGCCTGAAATTTTTTAAATGATGGGAAATTAAATATTGTAATTATGTTTTTGAATTTCTCTAAATAACACTCATTCTTTTAATTTGGAAATCTATTTTGTTGAGTGGGTAAATTCTTATTGTGTGACTGGCACATTGTGTAATGGTGGCCTAGTTTGTTCTTTGAGCTGATCTGAGGACTAAAATAAATAAATTAAAAAATAAAATACACTGTAGATACTTCGACATGACAAACTTTGTCTTGTCTGGTGCCCCCAAAGTGGTGCAAAAAGGTACTGGGTAGAATAAGGGATGTAGAATATGATCATCCAGAATATGTGCTTTATAAGTACTAATAAACAGTCAATATTTTAATAACAGGCATGCATGTTTTCAGCATTGATAATAATAAGAAATATTTCTTGAACACCAAATCAGCATACAACATTAATTTCTGAAGAATCATGTGACATAATAGTGTGCCTGTAGTAATGGCTTCTGAAAATTCAGCTTTGCCTAAAAAATAAAATATATTAAAATATAAAGCATTTTAACAGTAATAATATTTTGCTGGTTTTATCATATTTTAATCAAATAAATGCAGCCTTGTTGAGCGTAAAAAAAACTTCTGAACCCAAACTTTTGAACATTAGTGTATATTACAGTCCAACATTTAATCATGTGAAAACACTTAGCTTCTTATTCCACATAAACTGTCCCACTAAGCATCATGTGCCAAACAGCTTGACAGTGCCCACAGAGAAGCCAGCAAATGGATCAACACTAAAATTCTCTGTCTAGTACCGTCTTATGTTATTGACCCACTTGGCATTAAGGCATAGACTGGACTGGGAAAGGAATTTCACTATTAACTGTGCCAGGACACATCAGAGGGATTGAAGATTATCAGTTTACATGGCAGCACCAGATGGAGACACATCTATCAGTGGCATTATTAGGTCATATCAGTTTATATTGAAAGCCACACTGCTTAATTATACACCAACACAAAGAATCGAAAACAACTTCATGTTTACTTCAAATATGTGCATCATAGTATGACATAAATAACAAGAACAGCAAATAATGTACCGAGTTCTATTCATATATTCAGCAAAACCAACATTAAACCGATGCCCTCTGGTGGCCTTCAAACTGTTTTGCACAGCTAAATACAGTAGCAGAAAACATCTGGGTCAGAGTGGCCCTGAGATGGAGGTTGAAAATTAATAAGCGCTGTAGGTGGCAGATGGGGTTGTTATGGTACCTGATGTTTGAGATGAGCTGTTGCTGCTCTTCAGTTATCAAGATGTCAGGAAGAACGGAAGCAAGCCAGTCCACCTTCCTCTCAGCAGCAAACTGTTTCAGTACAGCAAACAGTTTCTCTTTCACCTCTGGTTCATTCCTCAAAATCTCCTCAACCTGTAACAGGAATGATTTGGATTCAGCACCTCATTTAATTTTAATTTAATCCTCAATTTTAGAATTTCAAAAAGCATACATGTAAATCTGTCAGATAAACTCACCCTCCTATTGAACTCCAGAGCCTTGTGTTTGCGGTCCTGGCGCAAGCCATCTATGTCTTTCTGAGAGCCCTGTAGACTCCCGCTGCTGCGTTTCTGGCGACTGCCCATACACAGCACCCCAAGACGCAGCGTGCGGCCCTGAGAGGCCTTTATTAAAGCGGCCGCCATCTCATGATGCTTCACTGGGATCCCATTCACCTCCATGACATAATCTCCTGCTCTGAGACCACTACGACCCGCTGGGGAGCAGGGGGAGCAATCTTCCACCAGCAAGGGACAGTCTCCCACAATAGTGAAACCGAAGCGACCGTCAGGGCCTGGAGTGATATCCATCTGCAGGTGGGTCATAAAATGCAACAGACTGTAAATATTGTAGTAGACAGAGGTGAATGAATATTTGTATTATAATGCTGGTTTCTGAAGGCTTTGATAAACCTTTTGAAATAGATTTTTATATTTTCAAGAGAATTATTTTATTTTTTTTAAGTCTTGAATTAATAATTCATGAATAACATTTAGATTTTCTGCTGAGGTGGTATAGAAACCCAGCTTTCTTTGACAGTGACCTTCAGCTCATCTACATTTTTTGATTCTTAATATCCTCTTGACAATACTCCACAGATTCTCTATGGGGTTCAGGTCTGGTGAGATTGCTGGCCAGTCAAGCACACCAACACCATGGTGATTTACCCAGCTTTGGGCAGTGTGGGCAGGTGCCTGCTGGAAAATTAAATCAGCATCTTTAAAAAGCTGATCAGCAGAAAGAAGTGCTCCAAAATCGGTAAACGGGTGCAGTGACGTTGGTTTTCAAAAAACACAATGGACCAGCACCAGCAGATGACATTGCACCCCAAATCATCACATACTGTGGAAACTTAACACTGGACATCATGCAACTTGGGCTATGAGCTTCTCCACCCTTCTTTCAGACTCTAGGACATTGGTTTCCAAAGAAAATACAAAACTTGCTCTCAATCAAAAAGAGAACTTCGGACCACTGGGCAGAAGTCCAGTTCTTCTCCTTAGCCCAGGCAAGACGCCTCTGACATTGTCTGTGGTTCAGGAGTGGCTTCACAAGAGTAATACACCAACAGTAACCAAATTCCTTGACACGTCTATGTGTGGTGGCTCTTGATGCCTTGACCCCAGCCTCAGTCCATTCTTTGTGAAATTCAGCCAAATTCTTAAATCGATTTTGCTTGACAATCCTCATCAAGGCTGCTGTTCTCTCGGTTGGTTGTGGATCTTTTTCTTCCACGGTTTTACCTTCCATTCAACTTTCTGTTAACATATTTGGATCCAGCACTCTGTGAACAGCCAGCTTCTTTGGCAATGAATGTTTGTGGCTTACCCTCCTTGCGAAGAGTGTCCATGGTTGTCTTCTAGGCAACTATCAATTTAGCAGTCTTCCCCGTGATTGTGTAGCTTAGTGAACCAAACTGAGAGACCATTTTGAAGGCTCAGGAAACCTTTGCAGCTGTTTGAGTTCATGAGAATATTGGGTTTTTGTTAAATGTGAGCCAGATTCAGTTGTACTTTTCATTTATTTCCAGTTCGTAATTTTAGCGCATTTTACAACCTGAACTAACCTGGTAATATGTATGTGTATGTAATGTTTTTCTTTATTGATATTATCATATCATATTATTATATTTTTCATAGAATAGATGTATTTAAATCAGTGTATGTATAAATTATATATTATAGTTTGTATTGACTTTTTTTTCATAATTGGCTTTTATTTTCTCAGGGTTCATTTTAATTACATTTTATTTAGTTTATTTTCATAGTCTTATTTTAATTACAAAATACTTTTAGTCAACAATAATAACCCTGATTTAACAATGAATAAATAAATACATTCAGACAAAAATAAAAAAAATAACCCACCTGCTGGATGCGTGAAACTACTCCGATACTTGGCGGGATGTTTCGTTGTGATTGGGCAAGGGCAATGACTTCTTGAGCACTAAGACTGGAAACATTTTGGCCCTCGATTTCCAAGACCTGGTCTCCTGGTTGCAGTCCAGACAGATGAGCACTACTTCCCTCCTCCACAGTCAAGATGTAGCTCGGCCCATTCCCTCCTATCTGAAAGCCAAACTCCTCTGGCCAGCCCTGGTTAGACGCTGGCATGGTGAGGACTGTGAGAAAGATAGCAAATAAGAGGATATGTGGTCTCTAATGAGCAACTAGGCTCAAATGTTCGATCAGCCAGTTGTAAACAAGACCTACATACACTCAGCAAAATGATCAAGCCTCCAGAGAAAAATGGAACTTGCTGGACATCACATGCTTGAACAGACACTGAAAATAATTCAAGCACCTAAAATATATACACCTAGATGCTAAAATATGTCAAGTTAAATCGGTTTTGCCTATCCTGACAAGATAAAGTAATGCAGTCTCACATAAAGAGAGCCATACAACCTTCACTAAATACGGAGTCTCAGCTGACACATTAGACCTCCCAGTAACATTGACCTCATTGAAAAAGGAACAGAGGCTCCCAAATCATCCGATATCAGTGCACAGATGTGCCTAAACACAGCATCAGCAGCATGAGACTCACAGTTGTAGTCCTTTCTAGTAAATCCAGAACATTCACACGTTCAAATGGCTTGCAAAATATTGTTTTTGTGGGCCAGTCCACGCAAAGCCTAACCCTGTAGATTGACAGAAGGTCATTCATCAAAGCATTCATCATAAACTGACTTTTAACGTGCTTCTGAAAGTCATCATCGTCATCCTACAAATACAAATTTCTTAAACACTAAACACTTACAAATATCTTTGGGTGGATACCGAGGACCCGGCTTGTTCTGCCGCAAGGAGTATCTTCCTTTCTTATTCTGGAGGAATTTCTTCATTTTGTCGTAATTCAACAGGTATGAAAAATTCTGAGAGCCAAACGCCTGGTCCACGTCTTCCACTTTGTACGAGATCCTCTTACTGCGCCGCACCACGCTTCAGGGGAAACGCCTTTCCAATGCCCCCCATCGTCGTGTGGCATGCAGAGCACTGCCACTTAAAAAAAGGGTGACACTGCACTGAGTGCCAGAGTGATGTTGTCGATGAGTTGACTCTGCATCTCTGGCGAGTCTTGCTAGTCCTGCCTGCAGAGCTCAAATCAAGAAACTGGGACACCTAGCACAGATCCTTAATGATTCTCTCTCCAAAAAGGGTAAAGTGAGGCCCCATTTCTCTATAAATACCTCCTTCCCATACTCTCTCTTCGAGCTGTCTCTCCAAGGGACAAAAAGTAGCCCAGTATCAGCTTGGGGATCCGTCAGGACGATGGTGGATAATTAGAACGTCTGAATGCACTGAAGAGCGCAGTCACACATCTTTGAACAGGAACAGTGCTATTAAAGCTCTTGCTCTGGATTAGACAGATTAAATGCTGCATTTCGAGATCTCTCGTGCCACATGGCAGGACACATGCTGTCATTCATCCGGGGGGGAATTCGGGAAGAAGGATTGATTTACTGAGTGAGCTGACATGCAGCTCAGGTGCAGGCGGGGGCTTCCAGAGCATCTTTTTGAACACTGGCCCAGGTAGATTATGAATATGAACAAGCCACGGTATAAACAAGGTGTAGCATGGTTTCACTTTCAAGGTTACAAACTGAATAGGGAAACAGTATAACTAGCAGTAAATTGTTATAGAGGTATTATGTAAAGGACTGAAGCAAAGACTAGCTATACAGGGCTAACTGAATTATTTAGAGCCAATGCTTGTATCTCCAAACACACTGTTCCTCAATCAACATCTCAACTTACCAATACATAAAAGTGGTTGTGTAGGTAAAAACAAATATTATTGTATTGCAATAAAATAACATTTTTATCAATTTGCACTGACTGCAAGGACTCTATGCTCTCTTATTATCTTAAAGTAATTAAGACCTCTGTCTTTTATAAATGTAGACGTATAGTAGACATAATTTAACATATTGCAAAAATGAATAATGTAGCTACTGCAGTACAATTCATAAAAATTAAAAAATTAAATGTAAACATCCAAAAATTATAGCAGTCTACATCCTTTAATGATTTGTGTTAGCTCACAGTTATGTCAATGGTGTACAACCAAAAGTGCAAAAAAAGACCAACTCTAAAACGCACGAAAAACTTCGTGAAGATATTATAATATAGATTTACAAATGCACGCATATTTTAAAAGAGAATACCTGCTTCCTTTGCTCGGTGGAGTATACTCGAAGGGCTTTAGTGGGATCCCTTTCCTTTGAGGCATCACCCCTGTGGTGAATGTGCAGGTCTGTGTAACATGATAACTGTAGATGCAACAGTTAGAAGGCTATAGCAACCTTGAACTGAAAACAAGTGCGCTTAACATTATCATCCACCTGCTTCTAAAAACGAATGACGAAAAGTTTCAATAATTCAACCTTTTTAAAGGACAAATAAGTTAAGAAATATAAGGGCTGTATTGGAATCGTAAAGTTTGTATGCTAGCGGACCAATATTGCATGCTGCATTTTTTATTATTTCAATTATTTATTGTACAAATATTAATATAATTAACTATGCTACATTTTCCACAAGTTTACTTGAAATAGCAATTATTAATTTGCACTGCTGACTACGTTGAAAGATGAACTGAATGACTTCAAAATAGCAAGCCAGAGAAAGTAAAGAATTAAAAAAAAAAAAAAAAAAAAGAAGTCTGGGACGACTTTTACTTTGACAGCACAGTTGTAGTGAGTACATTACCATTGTGTTGCCATATCCGCTTTGGAATTATTTTCTACTGAAAACGTAGCTTACGCATATAAGTATCTGCTGGTAGTTTATTTCCAGAATAGAGTAGTGTATAACGTAAAATAATTGTATGTAAAAAATTATATAATTACATATCTCCTTGTTCTCATTCGACTGTGCAAGTCTGAATGTTTTTGTTTTGTGAGGAGATCTGGCAACATTGTTCCGTATCCACGGTCTACTTCACGGTCTTCACGGGGAAAAGGTGTGAGAGAATGGTGTGCAGGTGAATACTGAAAACTTAAACACTTCTCTTGTCTCTTTCTGTGTACATTAGCTAAATGTATGTACGGCGTTGTTTACAAAAAAAAACTTTTAAACACAGTATGGTTTGTTGAATAAAACGTTATCTTAAATGCTTACGTTAGTTCGTTTGATTTTGATTTGGTATAAGTGAAATGAATTACTCGCAGTGCTGTGCTGCTTAGGTAAGTTAGGGGCAAATGGACTTCCTCACTCTGTTCGGTATATATGTGGCGGTGGTGCTCACCTGCATTGCTCTAGTTTGTAAGTATTCAGGACATCAGCAGACTCCTTTTGGTCTGCTTCTGGACAAGTTCACAGGGGTAAGTAAGTAATGTCCTGCAAACTTAATTATTTCTTTTGTTGCTTAAAATAAGACTCATATCATGTTTTCTTTTAGATCGTCTCTCCATGGATCCCACAATGTCTCCAAAGCATTTGCTACAGAACTATGCACAGGCTGTTCCATCAAAGGTACTTTAATGAATAGAAAGTTCATTAGAGTAGCTTTTTTTACTTTTGAAGCTGTGTGAATAACAGTAATACTGTATTTAAAAATGAACCCCTATTAACCCTTACTGACCCCAAAAGGAATGGTAGTGCATATTAAACATATTTAGAAGACTACATAACAGACTATAACTTCTATCCATCCTTGTTAAATAAACTTATAGCTTAAGAATGATTAAAACATATTTTATGTACATGCATTTGGCAGAATTTGTTATCCAAAGTGACCTACATTTATTTATTTGTTTTCAAGGTGTACATTTTATATGTGTTCCCAGGACTTCAAACTATATATCCGCTAATCCTATGTTTGTTCATTTTTCAAATCAGGAACAACTTCTTCCTTTACTTGCACCTGTTACTTGAAGTTATTGTGTTTGGAGAATTCTCCTATGAGGTCTTTGGCTTCTGTTTGGACATGGGCACAAGTTCAGTCAGTTTGTGCATTCCTTACGTTCTCCTTGCAGTGAAGTCTTATCTGTTCTACCTGTGTTGTAGCAGAGACCCAGGTTTGCAAATAAAGAGTTTCATTTTCGTTAAAAATGAAATCAAATATCTTTGCATTTAATTTGAGGGTTTTTTTTAAGGCACACTGACAAAGACAAACCATACTGCACAACTGAAGGTCTACCAGTATGATGAAAAACTGTTCCAGCGGGGAGTCAAGTGTTCAACCTGTCAGCTAGTTAAACCTGCACGATCCAAACACTGTAGTAAGTATAGGTTTATCCTTCCTTAAACAAGCTCAAACTATTGGTACCATATTTTTAATCCATACATTTAATAGAGATGTATTTTTTTTGTAACATGTAGTCAATATAACATAATTAATATAAAAGTCTAGCTACTAATTACCTCAGCTGTGAACCAGCTACTTCTAAACCCATTTTATACCACATAAACTAAACAATTTTCAGCGTTCTGTTAAGTAGAATTATGTTGTTAATCCCAAACTAATTTCCTTTGACCTTTAGTTTAAAAACAAGAAATTATAATATAATAATAGCTTGTTTCACTCATATTTATCTGTTATAATAATTAATAATGGCCCAGTGCTCCGTCATTGTAAGTGGTGTTTGTTTACTTATTTTCTTTCTCAACGTTATGCAACAAATGCTATTGATCTAATTTGTACAGGGGTTTGCAATCGATGTGTCCAGAGATTTGACCACCATTGTGTGTGGGTGAATAACTGCATCGGTGCCCAGAACACCAGATACTTCCTTGTGTACCTCCTGAGTGTGTGTGTCATGGCGGGCGATATTGCAGTTCTTACAGCAGACATGCTGCTAAAAGCTGTTCTGCGAACTGGACTCTTGCATGCTCACTACATTGACGAGCGAGGTGAGCAACAGCCTGCTGGACCGCTCTTTATCATCCAGGTAATAACAACTCACAACAGAAATGGTGCTTTGGTGCATAAATTGTCTGTCTAATAAATATTTTTCATTGCATTCCTTGTTACAGCATCTCTTTCTGACATTTCCAAGGATCGTCTTCATGCTGGGCTTCTTGGTATTTGTGTTTTTCCTCTTGGCTGGCTATTCAATGTTTCACATGTATTTGGCTTTAATAAATCAAACCTCCAATGAGTGGTTTAAAGGAAAAGGTCACAACTGCCAGCATTGCCATCCATACTCCGCACATAACTGCCGGACCTCATACAATCCGTTTAGAGGTTTCTATCACAGGGGAATCCTCAAAAACCTTGGGGAAATCTTTTGGCCTTTATGTCCTGTTCAGAAAAAAGAAAACTAGAGAATGTGTATTATTATTCTTGTTTTAAACTTTCAATTTGTATTCATCTCTGTATTTTATTAAATGGGTTTTGTAATAAATATTTTCTTAGCCATGTGTATTATTTGTACATTTTTATAAAATGTTCAAATGCAGTTTCCGTTTGTTTTACACAAATTTAAATGAATGAAAACGAGGCCAAGGATAGTCGACCATCCAATAGCTGCCTTAATGTCACATACAGTATAACTTCTAGTTTTTATTTAATCCATTCCATAGTTTTTGTCACAAGCATTTGTTTTTGAAATATGTATTTCTAGAGGACATGAGGAGTCCTTTGTAAATGCTAAAAAGTAAAGTTGAAAACATGTTTACTGTTTATTATGCAAATATATAAATGCAAATTATTACTGTTATTTTGGATGAGAGCATCAGATTCCAACAACATAATATAAAAAAAAATTTGAGCATGACCAAATCTATTTTTTAAATGCATATTTTAGGGTTAAAATTAAGTCAAGTCAAGTGACTTTTATTTATATAGCGCTTTTAACAATACAGATTGCAGCAAAGCACTGAACATTATCAAATAGAACAACAGTGTAATGGTAATGTATAATGACAAGAATTAAACTTTATTTATCAAATGCAGAGACGGTCTCTGTAGTCAAGATGATGATAATCACTGGAAATCAGGTGTTTAAGCAAGCCAGAGGCGACAGCGGCAAGGAACCAAAACCCCATCCAATTAAAAATTACTTCCCCATTTGACTGTAGATGTCCTTTAACAACATTTTAAAGGTTATTCTCTTCTGATATTGTGATTCTTCATGATCCTAGTTGATTAAACCTTACAGATTTAGAATAAAAATAATTTTATTTTAAAGTAAAATTAAAGTGGGAATTTTCATTAAATATATATATTTTTTAAGAAATAATATAATGGAAGCATTTTACTCCTTAATTGTCACAATTTTTAAAGCAGAGATTATAATGCACTATCCAAACTTAACTTAAATTTACATTTACAACTTACATTATTAAAATTCATTCAAATCTGATTTTAATGCGACATTGTCATGGGTTTCAAAGGATGAATTTGGGGATTTGAAGTTTTTAAACAGTAGTAAAACTGATCAAACCAGTGGTCAGGGAACACTGAAGGTTTTAGAGAATGTATATGTTTAAGTATGTTTAAAGGAGACCTGAAAATGGAAATAGGGATGGAATGTATGGATGGAGCAAAGCAGACACAATGATGGGCAAATTGTTCAGGACTTTGTAAACCCCCTAAAGGTAAATCAAATTACTTCTCTTTGAATCATAAAATATACATAAAGTTTATTACAAACCTAATTCTAAATGAGGAATTATGAGTCTTTCTGTTCCCTAGGATGAATTGTTCCAGGATGAATCATTGTATCAAAGTTCAAAACTGTGAACAGATACTCCCCTATTTAAAATTCTCTAAAAAAAATAATTGTGTTCAGAATGCTCTTTCCAGTTGCCTTGAAATCCTCCTTTATGAAGATAACCCAGTTCATGTCCAAACCCCTCCATCTCCAGTCCACCAGTCCAGTCAATTCAGCATCATGACACAACAAAGTGGACTCGAAAAAGTAGAGGAAGTTTAGTTACATACACACACTGCTGTCAACTTGATATTTCACATCATCCACAATTTTGGTTCTGTTACAAGATGAGCCAGTATCTGGAAAATGCGTCTATGAAGGCAAATGCTTGAAGGATGAATTTGAGGTATCATAATTGTCTTACAATGTCTAGCTACAGTAAATTGTTTTGTCTCATTATGTCCATTACAAATCCTCTTAATGTAAAGTATGTCCACTGTTTTGTGTATTTGATCAAAGGTAATGGTAATAAATGTTTTGTATGGTTGATAAAGTGACAGTAAAAATTGCCAGAAAACCAGCGAGCATAAAAAAATACATCTTTGCACATATGCTACACTCACTTTCTATTTGAACTGTTTACAGTTTAAGGGTCATCAACTCTGAAGCGTTTAGCTCCAACCTTTTGGTTCCACAAAAATAGTTTGCACAAAATCCTTATTTGGAAAAGCTCTGCCATCTAACAGTAATCTTTTAAGGTTCTTTCTGGTCATCTCAAACCCCTTCCATTAGATCTCACACTATTAATCCTTGTTAAGGGCCCCAGTGTTTCACATTCAGATGCTTGACTGACAGGACTAGCTTGGACACCACATAATGGTCTTAGAGTGCCTCTCATGCTGCAAAGATCAGTGGGATTATTTTGTAGGTCTGTGGATGTGCTCTTTTTGAGTATCTGGCTATGATAAGTAAGTGGTAAGTGTGGTAAGAATTCTGGCATAAACCTTTAGGATTTAAATTACAGTGACAAGTTAAAAGTTAAACTGTATCTGTATCTTTTTTGCACTTTGCAGACAAATAGCTTTCTTTCAGGAATGCTGGGGGTGCCAAAATGATGATAAATGATCTGGTTTGGCAAAGGGTGAAATGGAATTTATCACAACAAAAAAGACCAATGTGTGTCCAGTCTTGTTCCTGGAGGGCCAACATCCTGAAAAGTTTAGCTTCAGGCTGTGCTGACCTACCTGGAAGATTCTAGCAATCCTAAAAGCCTTTACTGTTTTGGTTCTGGTGTGTTTAATTAAAGTTGGAGCTAAACTCGACAGAACATTAGCCCTCCAGAAGAAGGAATAATATGGAGCTCAATGGATAATGAAATCATTTTTCTGAGTGTACAGTTTGGAATAGTAAAATCCTACCGTTTACAAAGAGACAATATTGCGAAGTACTTTCAGGTCATCAAATAAACATGAAGGAAAATGTAAATCGTGTAAATGAAATGGAAACTTTATTTGCATTATTTACTGCCACAGTTCCAGAGTCATAAGTGGCCATCTCTCCATGCTCCATGTGAAAGCTGTTCCTGCCACGGTTCCTGCCCAGGTGTTTTTGCATGTGGTGGGCTGACATAGGTGGTCCAAACAGCCTTGGAGGCTTGGTTTGAGGCAGTAATATTTGCATCCGGAAGTATTACTTGCATATTTGTGGACCATATACGTAAATGCAATGTAAATAGTGTAAACCTTCACCCCTGCTCCTGGGTCTTCAACACTGTACTGCATGTGAAGACATAGGGTGTAAAACAAAAATATTTATTAAGCATTTGGTAGTAAATGTATATTTCTTAATTATTATATTATTATTATTATTAAAACAATATTTATGAATAAATACCTTCGCCTGTTACCCCTTTTTTACAAAATTGTGGTTCTTGGCCAGCTCAAAGTTTCCTGCCATCTCATTCTATGCTAACCTATTATAGTCTCCCCACTTATTAACTGGCTGCACCATGATTTCCACATTTTATCCTTCCACATTGTATTACTGTATTACTTGCACTGTTTGAACAGTATCCTCCTGAGGTGTAATTTTAATATCTGGTCATGGTCTCTATGGTTCGGGACTGAACAACCCAATCTCATTTTAAAATGTGCATTTTACTAGGTTGTGATTTTGTATCAATTGATATGACTTTAAAATTACTTACATGATTTTTACCAAAAAAAAAGAAAGCATATAGTGGTCCACTCATAAGTTAACCCACAAATCTTAATCATTAACAGGGCATAAAATCAGATTGTATAAATGAGATTGAACAAATGTATACAAAAACAAGGTAGTTATGATTTAATTTAACTTAATTTAACCAAAATCCAATTGACAATGGAACAAAAAAAAATGTAAATGCTCGTTAAGATTAATTAATGTTTTCTGGGTTTTGGTCTACATAATACTCACTAACATAAGTGGTTTCAGGTGAACATGTACAGTATGACCAAAATTGAAAATGTGCTGTGTTATGTTCAGACTGCTCACTTGCATACCAACATGGTTGGCAGCTATTAATGCACAATGTAGGCTAATACTGTATAAGATTTATTTGAACTGAAAGCATAAATCTAGGTTATCCGCTTCTATTTTCAAAGCATGATGTAAAGCTATGACATATAATTCACTGTCCCTCTTTCGGTTACCTGCCAGGAACCCACCAAAATGAAAGCTTGCAGATTTTAAGTTTGAATATGGTGATAGTTCATATTTGAAAAAACATGTTAGTAAATATTAGCATTTTATTTATACGTTTACTGTCAAATAATTGTATTTTTATTTATAGTAGTAGCTTATAATCACACATTATGTTGTTTATTATTTTATTTTAAGAAACGACATAAAGTGCAATAATATTAGGCTATAACTATTATACATGTAATGAACCGGAAGTCTCGAACAATCACAGAAAACGGCTTTCTTCCGCGTTGGAAAATAAGGTGGATGACAGCGTAAAGTACTGTATATATGTTTTTCTCACAGCCTTGTTTTCATTAATATGTTAAAATGGTGCCTACACGAAAATTATTTTCATAGGATTGTATTAGGGTCACCGTCCCTTTAAACCGGTGCGGAAGTGCTTTACTAGTATAAAGCGTCACGTACAATGTCAAACGATGAATCATTTGCACAAGGTAGTGTGCCGCTCGGTTGCAGCAACTAGTAATTTCCAGTTCGCTGTCATTCTCTATCATCTGACACAAGCTGGTCTCCGTGTAATCAGCGGACCATTCGTAGATAGTTGAAGATCAAATGTTATTTTAGGACGGACTGAGGAAAATAAAGAAGATCGAGAGCAACTTGAGGAATGGCTGCATCTAAATGCACGCGACTAACTGGATCTCTGAGCAGACAGTTACTGGACTCGGTGGACAGTGTGCTGTTTGACTGCGATGGCGTAATATGGAGAGGGGACCAAGCCATTCCCGGAGCCCCTGAAGTTATCAATTCATTGAAGAAAAACGGAAAACGGGTGTTTTTCGTCACAAACAACAGCACGAAAACCCGACAAATGTACGCTGATAAATTGGGCAAACTCGGTTTCGATGCCTCCGCGGACGAGGTGTTCGGGACCGCGTACTGCTCGGCGGTGTACCTCCAAAACGTGTGTAAACTCGACGGAAAAGTCTATTTAATTGGGAGCAATGCGATGAGGCAGGAGCTCGAGGACGTGGGTATCCGGCCGCTCGGTGTGGGGCCTGACCCCGTCTCAGGAGTTCAGAAAGACTGGGCTAATGTTCCTCTCGATAATGAGGTCCGAGCTGTACTGGTCGGATTTGATGAGCATTTCAGTTACATGAAGCTCAACAGAGCTCTGCAGTACCTGTGTAACCCCGACTGTCAGTTCGTGGGAACTAACACGGACACGAGGCTGCCTCTGGAGGGAGGCAAAGCGGTCCCGGGTAAGCAGATATGAATGACATCACAAATATGCATTACCTTGAATTGTGTAGTGTTATCACAGCGACCTTGTCTTCCGCATGTCTGCAGGGACCGGGTGCCTCCTCAGGGCGGTGGAGACCGCTGCGCAGCGCCAAGCTCAGGTGGTCGGAAAGCCCAGTAACTTCATGTTCGAGTGTGTGGCCAGTCAGTTCGGTCTGGACCCTGAGAGGTGCCTGATGGTCGGAGATAGACTGGACACGGACATCATGCTAGGCTCAAACTGTGGCCTGAAGACCCTGCTGACCCTCACAGGAGTTTCTACTGTAGCAGAAGCTGAGGCAAATCAGAAGAGCGAATGTCCACAGCGGCAGAGAATGGTCCCTGACTACTATATAGAGAGCATTGCTGACATTTTACCTGCACTACAAGCATAGTCAGCGTTTGCTTGGAATTTAATAGAGAATATTTATCAATAAATAGGTATTGAGATTTTAATACTACGGTTCATCTAAATAGGTTTAACAGAAATTGTTTGTCTCTACAGATATATGCAGTATGATTTACTGTGTCATCAAGGCTTCATTTTTAAAACTGGCCTACCTCTTTTTTTTTTTCTTTTTTTTTTCTTTTTTTTTTAATATCCCATTGTTTTTGTTTTAAGCTAATATAAGGGCAATATGTTTTTTATTTTAGTGTTAATGTTGTGCTTAATTTTGTCTAAAAAAATGTTTTTTTGGTCAGTAACACTCGGGTGCTACAAAACAAGTGACCCTCTAAATTGTGCCGTTTGTTTTTGTTTTATCGGAAGTACTTGTTCAACTCTGTACTGTTAATTCACTGTACTTTTAATATAATGTGTGAGAGAATATTATGAATATTTTTAATTATTATATTTTGCACTTGACAGCTTTGTCACTCACTAACTAACCCATAAACCTGGTAGGGTTTTACTTCTCGCCATGGTTTGAACAAAGTGTTCATTTCGCTTAATGGATCAAATAAATAAAATTTGTTAGTGGAAAGTGTACTGCTTTTTCTTTTTTTTAATATTGTACTTGAAAACTTCGAAATGACTTTTTCTGGGGTACATAAAAGACATTCGAGAAAACATATTTTGAAAAATGTTTGGTTATCCACATTCATCAAAATGCATTATTTCACAATTTCCCAAAAGAAAGGAGGTCAAACAGGTTTCGGAATGAAATGAGTGAGTAAATGTTGACACTGTTTTAATTTTTGAGATTTCTCACTATAACCACCTGTGAAGTTATTAAAGTCACCTTGGTCAGTCAGCAGCCTAAGGGCATGGCCAGTTGATGCCTTAAAAGCTGGCTCTGCGACGAAAAGCCCTGTCCACAATGCTGATCTACCTGTCCCCTTTGTCTATTGTCTGGTATAGGGGTAGTCAGCCAGTGGGTTGGACTACCTGGTGTGAGGCAAGAGGTGGGGGGCAGAGGATGGCAGAGAGGAGTTAGACACCTATACTGCAGGCACCGCTGGTCAGTCTCAGTCATGAACATTGCCTTTCACAGAAAGAAATAAGATTGGTACCGTGAGGAGAAGCAAAACGGCAGAATGGTGAGCTGCTGGAAGCATTCAGAAGCCAGTCTGGAGGACCCACAGAACATGGTGAGAGTTCATTGCTGTTTTCTATTAGCAGTATGCATACTTTAGATTATTGCTCAAATATGTCAGTTTGTGTTTTGCTTAACTGTGCTTTATGGCTTGCTTAAACCATAAATATTCTTTAATGTGGATGTGCTTTAAATAAAGCATGGAGGGAGATGATTGTGTGCTTGGATTTTCTAGCACTGTGGTCCCATGAGCTCCTCCAGGGTTCCTCACAAAGTTCTCTGGGGAAGTATTGCTGCCATGCTGCTCATTGTTATCATCGCTCTCGGTGTGACCGCACATCTAGCGCTACAGCACAAGACACAAGTAAGAGTCCAGGCATTTCCTATTTTCAAGCATTTTTAAAGCAAGACTCAAGTAAACCATTTTTTCATGCATTTTATTTTTGCTTTTATAACTCGTTGGAAAGAAAATAGCATTTATTTTGACCTTATGGACTAAGTCAGAAATCTCCATTTCAGTAGCGCTTGCATCACTTTCCTGTTTCATTCCTCTCTATATTCTTAAGGTTTTTATGAAGGGTTTGTTCATCATTGCCTGATTTATATAAGGTTTTACTTCGAAACATTGCGAAAACATATTTACATTTTGACAGTATTTTCTGATTTATGGAGTCATACCTATCCAAAATCTGCTTTGTAAAAACCTTTAATATATCTAAATGAGACAAGACATTAGAATCTGGCTTTATCCAGTGTTCACTGTTCTTCCAATCTATGTAATTGAATGCTTATTTAATTACACAATTCTGTATTTGCATATTTGAAATGTAACATTTACAAAAAAAGAATTGAATGCAAAACACTTTCTCCAGTCTTCGTGGCAGGTTGTCAGATTTCCCGATCACACAGGTGACTTGATCAATCAGTCGGCTCTGATTGACAAGCACAACAGTGTAGTGACCTACTCTGTGACTTCCCACGTCAACCACACCTCCACAGTGATTTTTGACATGAGACACGTAAGGCCCTTTTCTTTCTTTATGGATCAGGCTTTTTCCTTTAAAGCTTAGTAACATTTCCCTTTGGCTCTTCCTCAGGGGCTGGTATGCTATAAACCTGACAACCAGGACAGCTGCTTTCTTCGCCGGATGGAAAGTTTGGATTACGAGAACGTGCAATCTGAACTGAACAAGTCGGAGCAACAGGTAAAATATTGCTGCTTGTCGAGTCTCCTATTTTTGTATTAGACCAGAAGATCAGATGGTGTGATTATGGGACGATTTTGGGTTCCTCAAAGAACCTTATAGTGGACAGTTCTTAAAAGAACCGTTAATTTTCTTAATGTGAAGAACATTTTAAGTATCTAAGCACCTTTTCCATTATAAAAAAACCTTTTGGCCAGTGTAAAAAGCTGAATGGATGTTATAGGTTCTTCACATAGATGCCAAAAAAGAACCTTTATTTTTGAGGGTTTGTGTCAGTAAGATTTTTTTTTAAAGACATTCAGCATAGCATATACATATAAATGAATCAAAAATGACAGTGTTTTATAATGTAACAAGATTTCTATATCAAATAAATGCTGTTTTACAATTTCCTATTTATCAAACATAGTGGGTAAAACAGTATAATGGATTTCACAAAAAACATTAATATTCAATATTGGTAATGATAAGAAATGTTACCATATTAGAATGATTCTTGAAAAACTGTGTGACCACGAAAAAGGAAAATTCACCTTTGCCATCACAGGAATAAATGCTTTGGTGTATTTAACCGGATCTTGTTATTTTGGACACAGCAGCTTTTTAAGAACTTATACGCCATATGTACCTAAACATAAAGGTGGCTGGCAAATTGACTGACACTTGAAGCACCACCCCAGTGCTCTTGGGTAAATTAGAGAGCTCTTTTGGCTGCTTTCTCCTCCACGACTCCAGAAAGGGAGTAATGGACCGCACCAGCTCAGGAGGGCTTTAGTGTAGCCGAGTCTGAATTCCAAAGACCATCTGATCCACCTTGGCTGGATCGCGTTACAGGATGGGACCACAGGGTGCACAATGGCCACTCTGTTGGCTTTTTCCTCTTATAAGTCACTACTGGAAAGACAGAGCTCCTTTCCGCAAACAGAGCAGAGACCTGTGTTGGACACACTTCTCTCAGCACTTAACAAGCCGATTCATGCGCTCGGTTATGATCTGTGCAGAACGGGATGGGTTGATGAACCGATAAGTATCGCTGACCACTTAAAATCTTGGTCTCAGTTGAGATTTTTGCATCATTGCGTTTGATTAAAGCCATTAGAAAACTTTTTGGAAACTTAATCCATGGTCAATAGCCTTTTGAACAAGATTTCCAATTTTTGCTGCACAATGAGCTATTGAGAAGCATAAACTGCCTGTCGCAGGTTCGCTCAAGCATTACTCCACTTTAGCAAGTGTCTATCTGATCTCTCAGAGGAGTAAGTGGTGTAATTACAAATGCCTTTTGTACTAGAGGAAACGCTTAAACCCCTCAAGACACAATTATACGATCGGGAGTTATACGTTCACACAGGAACAATATAGCGAGCCTGTATCACACCATTAGAGGATAATTTACTCGGCAGTGATATATAGTGAGATATGTGATGATTCTCACAGGTTCGTCAGGTCTGGGTGGTGGGAAATCAGACTGAAAAACACACCGAGTTTTTGGGAGTGCTGTCTGGCAGTCGTGTGGAAGCTTCCACCCTTCAAGAACCTCTTCAGTCCCTGTGTCAGCAGGCCTCTGTGTACTGGACTAGAAGATCTGATGGTAAGAGTGTGTGGTAACACTTTCCTTGTTACACGTTACATGTACTTACTATTATAATAACAATAGATTAGGCATAATCACATGCGAGTAACCCTTAGCCAAACCATAAAGTAAGTACATGTAGTAAATTAATATTACTCTTAAATGAATAATTACAATGTAACAAAAACACCTTAAAGTGAAACTGAGCATATAATTATTACATTCTGTAACACTAAATTGATTAAAACAGAAAATTAAGTCATTTATAATGTTACAAAAAATGTACATTTAAAATAGATGTTGTCTTTCAAAATATCTATTTATCATAGAATTCTGAAATAACTATCCATGTTTTGGCTAAACTGTTTTTCTTGAATACCAAATCAGCATATTAGAATGATTTCTAAATAATCATGTAACACTGAAAACTGGTATAAAATAAATACAAAATAAACTTCTATCAAAATCATTTAAACAATCTTACTGACCCCAAACTATTAAGGAGATGAGATTGATCAACTGATACATGTTTTATATTATTTAATGGGTAAAATAGTTGAAATAATTTGTAAAGTAGTTGTGTTACAACTAGGTTGTAAGATTAAGGCCTGGTTTCACAGACAGGGCTTAGGTTAAGCCAGGATTAGGCATTAGTTCAACTAGGACATTCAAGTATCTTCAATAAACGTGCCTTAGAAATAAAGAAAAAACATTACTGTTGTTCGTCTTGAGACAAAACGTCAGCAATATTTTAGACTTGTCAGTGAAACCAGGGGTGAGATTAAGTTGTACATTTGGATATAACTTAAGATAGAAAATCTAGAAAGGATATTTATTAGCTCAGAAATCATATTAAACGCATATAGTTGACACTGTATCTTTTTGCTATGATTTGACATTTACAAACTGGCTCCGTTCATTTTTATTGTAAGCGTCTCACTTAATTTTTAAAGAAAACATTTAGTTAAACATATTGTATTGAGTTAAAATTGTAGGCGGAATAGTTCTTGTTAAAACTTAGTGTGAAATGATTTTTGTTAGAAGAGAATGTATAGGAGACACTTCGTAACAGGAAAAGCACATGCCGAGTTGCTCTTTAAAGAGCGCAGTGTGGCAGAAACCTAATCCAGTAGTGCAGTGAGACGGAGTTGTGACCTTTTTTAGAGTTTGCAACCAGCAGAGCATGAACGAGGAACAGGACATTGATTATGATTGTCATCGGCACATCTATAGAAATAAGAACCTTGAGATTTCTTTCCTTTTTTTTCCCTGAAGGTCCCGGGAAACAAAGACTTATTTACTTCTGCATCGACATCTGCTTTCCCAGCAACATTTGTGTTTCTGTGTGCTTCTATTACTTGCCAGAGTGACATTCCACAGACGGTGTACCAGCACACGCCAGGAAAACAAACAACAGCGTTCACATCCATGAGAGCAACTGGAGAGGCTACACAAATGCCATATTTAATGCCAATCTGGCAACGAGGGCGGAACCATCTTGTCATGTTATCTGCTAAATCCTTATCTTCACCTTCTCTAGTATTTAGCCCCATTTTCCAGTGGCGTTTGAACACGACTCGGCTCTAAGACTCACTCCAGCTTGTATCTTGTAACCTGATGCAGATGAGTAATGGAAAACACTGTTGGGTCTACAATAAAGCACCATTGTGTTCAAACATTCAGATATATTCGAATGTGTTTTTTTTTTTCATTCTACAAAGGAAATAAATTCAGTGATGTCTGGATAATAATCAAAAGCTTGATATATTTATTGACAAAACTGGTAGGTGCATAATAACATGTATTTGAATTTGCTACGATAAGGATACAACATTTGGAAAGTATTATCATCTTTAAGGGTTTTCATTAATGCAACAAAAACCTTTTACACTTGTATGCGGTCCATTGAATACAATGAGGATGGTCATGAGATGAAATGTCAGGTGTTACGACCAGCAGAATGAGCTTCTGGATACTATCCAAGCACGCTGTCATTGAAAGCCAAACACACCACGGCCTTCTGATGGCCACTGTACTCCCGCTTGATCTCTCCGGTCTCCACACACCACAGACGTGCAAGGTTATCTGAGGAGGCTGAAAAAATGACATACAACATAAACAAACTAACTCTTCACAGGACTCTACTAGAAAAATAAGAACAGTTTGCAAACTCAAGACAACACTAGCACTTAGTGCTGTAAGATAGATTAATCGCATCCAAAATAAAAGTTTGTTTACATAATACAGTACATTTGTGTGCTGTTAATATTTCTATACACACATACATGTACATTTTAGGTGCTAGTCGAAGCACCTGTAATTACAAAGACATTAAACTCACCTTTAAACCTAACCATACAACAAAACATTGTTTTTCTGTATGTGTACTTACTGTACAGTGTACATATCCAAGAAAGTACGGAGTAATACAACTACATGGGTTAAGTTTATATTCAGGCCAGGGTTACTACCTAGTTATTACCCAGTTATTGTAATTACTACAATGTGCAGTAGTATGTACCTCCATAACAGGACTGTAAAAGTTACATGCAATACAACATAAACACAATAAAAACATTGTACCAAACTATTGTTTTGATGCAAGTAGAAAGGGATACTCCGCTCATAAATTAAAATTTATCATTTACACACCCTCCAGGTGTTCCAAGACTTTACGAGTTTCTTTCTTCTGTTAAAGGGGTCATACAAAGGCAATTTGCCACAAGCTAATATGATTCTTTAGGATCTTAATGGAAAGTTTGTAATATAGATTGCTTTACAATTTCTCAAAGATAGTTTTAAAAACACAAATTTTACCCTGTCAAAAACGGCTCTTTAGAAATCACTCTGTTCTGTGTACTTCCCCTTTAAATCTGCACGAGCTCCACTGACTCCGCCCCGCTTTTCAGAGGCGCTCTCGAAGGATCTTTTTAGCCGTATTCATAGTGAAACTTCCTAATTAGCACATTATTAGGAAAGGCGATTTGCAAAGATTCATTAAAAGACATTATATTCACTGCTTCTGTAGGTGAGGCTGGATCATGAATGATTCGCACGAACATAAATGCATTCCAGTTGATCAAAGGGGTAAATGACTACTGCTATGTTCATTAATACATTCAACAACAAAACACCTCAATATCTTAGGACTCTTGCTTGTCTCTGCGTCTCGGTCTGATGGCGGCTCACTCAGGGCGGGTCTGAGGTAAGACACCAGTTCAGTCTATGTGACATGCTGCTGTCAATCAACTATTGTGGGAGTGGCCTCTGTCAGTGTGACACCACACCGACATGCATTTGAGAATGGCTTGATTTCAGAAGGGACAACTTATTCTTTTAATTTAATAAAAATACTTGTGGATCTTTATCATTGTAGGGTGGTTGTGCACACACACTCCCAACACACATTACAGTCCAAACAGCTTGAAAAAGTGCATGTACCGCCGGATGACCCCTTTAAACATGAACATATAAATGTCAAAATAGCGGTAAGCCACTGACTTCCATAGATTGAATACAGGGTTGGAACAACTTGAAGATGAGTGAATGATTACATAACTTTTTCTTTTTTGGTTTACAAAGCTAGAGAAAACACCTCATATAAAGTGGGTCCAATGAACATGTAAACCTATGATCTTCTCGTATTTGATCTGTATATGCTGTATATGTTCACCTGTAACTATGTATTGTGAATCTCCAGAGAAGGCACAATCCCACATCCAGCCTCGGGACGTCTCTCCTGGATTGTTACTCTTTATACTCAACTCTGTCATCAGAGAGAAGTTGGAGGTTCTCCAGATTTTACAGGTCTGGTCAGCAGAGCATGTGGCCAACAATCTAGCGAAGAGATGAAAACATGGTTGCACTGATTTGTATCACTTATCTTTTACAGTTCCATGGTTTTGATTTATGTAAGACACTTACGTGGAGTCTGGGCTGAATTTGCAGCGTAATGAGTAGCGTTTGTGTGCAGGGATCTTGGTCTTGGGTATCAACTGCGTCACCTCATCGCCGATTCCTCCAGCCAAGTTCCACACATAACAGTTACCCTACAATCAAAAAACAAATCAACCAAACCCGATTCTGACACAGTGGATTAGCAAAACCTCATTACTCATGTGAAATATTGAATAATATACGATTCTTATTGGTTACTGACCGAGCTGTTGACTGCGGCCATGTAACTGGCATCAGGATCGATATGAACTGAATTGACAGACACATCTGGCTCTGGGATGAGCTGTTCATTGTGGTCTGTTTTCAAATCCCAGATATGGATAACACCACTTTGGTCCCCAACAATTAATTCAGCCTAATGTAAATACATTCAGAAAGAAAATGTTTTTTTTTTTATTGGTTTTCTTCTGATTAGTAGTAATAGCAGATAATAATATGCAACTGACCTGATTGGGATGAAGACATACACAATTAATAGGTGCATTGACTTGAAATATTCGTTGGCACTGTAGATTCCTTGACCTGAATGAAAACGGTACTATTATAAACACATTTCCAAAGGGCGTTTATAGACAAAGCAGACAGCATGTTACCTCAAGTCCCAGATGCGAGCCATGCAGTCTTCTCCACCCGTGTACATCCACCTCCCATCCTCGTGAAAGCCAACAGATGTGATGTTCTTGCTGACACCGTCGTAATTGATCACAGGGTTTGGATTGTTTGAGTTTAGGTCATACATGCGTATGTGTTGATAACCTGAAATGTAAGAAAAAGTACAGTAAGAAAACTATACAGGCAGTGACTAAAAGAAAAATACAGTTTGCATAATTTACAGCTTTATATTTACCAGCAGCAGCAATCATGCTCCTGTCAGGTGTCACTTCAAGGGAATTTACCTGCTGGTGTTTGTGTTAAGCATCTTTAAAGTATTCTTGCACCTGAATAAACTCACTAATCCAATACTGTACAGGATGCACCAGCAGTTCCTTGTGAAAAAGTAGTACACTTCAGAAAAGACTCTTTATTATGGAAGTAATTTACAATTAAATAAAACTGTTTCAAATTTAATATTTAATGAAATGCAATTAGTTACTGACATGTGCTTTTTGACTCACCGGGACTTTCATAATTACTTCTATTGAAAATATGGTATAAGTGTATTAACAACCATTTATGATA
>JAUMHP010000062.1:6947357-6962164 GCA_032361065.1 Enteromius trimaculatus | reverse complement strand
TATATATATATAATTTCTACTAGAACTGATCATGTATTTAAATATATGTGTAATTACAGATGTGTAGTAATGAAGTTGCATTATATTTAAAGGTCAGCTAAGGCACACAATTAAGTGTTTTAGTATCTTAGTCACAACATCAAAATTAGTGCATTTCTTTAAAGCATGACAAAAGATGATTGATTGAAGTGACTTAAAATGTACTTTAAAATGAAGTGTGAAACTTCAAACTTCACTGGCATTATTACAAAGTGTGCAACTGTGTCCATATGAAAATATTGAATTGCATTTATATCTGTAATATTACGTTATCTGAAAGTACATTTAAAAAAGAAAACTTGATGGATTTGAAATACACTACAAGGGAGGATTCAGTACAGTTAGAGCACTTCTTTTTTTACACAGGGTAAAGGTCTATGTATCTGCGAGGCATAGCTCGTGCTCGTGAAGGATACGGAGTCCTGGTGCTGGACGGTTCTCGTGCAGATGCCGCTGTGAGCCTGCCAGAATCTGACGGTATGATCATATCCAGCGGTGGCGAGTATCACCGGATCACTGCCGACGGTGCCTTGATTCACATTCATGATGAACTCAAAGCAGACCTAATGACAGCTTCACAGGACAATTTCCAGACTCGTTTTAGCTGATATCTTCAAGAACGTACCTCGTTTATGTTGGCAATAACAATAAAACTTGTGATAGCATGGCATACATGTTTTTAGAGTACTAAAATGCTTCTCTAAAAAATAAAATGGCACAAGCTTGTTAAAAACAACTGAACTTAAATCGGTGTTCTTACCTGATGGTGAAGACTGCACTAGAAATCCGATTAGATAAATGTAAAAATATGATCTCAGCTGAGCATTATTTACAGAGATGTCAAACATACGCGGTGCTCCTTCCAAAACCGTCCGCACAGAAACAATTCTTGAATAAAAGGTTCCGAGGCAGAACAGTGTTCGATATGTAACGTTTTTATTTGTTAAAGAAGTTAAGATTTAAAAAAAAAAAAAAAAAAAAAAAAAACATGCATGGATGCACCAAATTAATTCGTTTACAGTGCTTCATTACAACACAATGAGATCAAATGGATCATTGGAACAAAATGTCAAAAATATATAATTATTCACAACATGTGCATTTGAACCAAAGTGAACTTAAAACACAAGTTGGCCTACATTTTATTTGTTTTCACATGAGGAACAATGCTGTTAAGTTGCTGTGTTGCAAAACAGAATCAAACCACAAAGGAGGCAAAGTTTTGCTTCACTTCAACAGGGTCAGCGAGCGCACATGACAAAATGCTTGCCCTCATTCCACTTCTGCTTCTAGTAGATGGAACAATCTACAATTTAAAACACAGAGTGAGTTATATCTTTAACATTTAATTTTCAAAATAAGTTGCAAATGACAAACATGAATAACCTTTAGATAGATTTTGCATCTTTCCAGAAGAAACTTCCACTTCAGAGTCATCCTTTGAGACTCCGACATATGCAAAAACTCTTCCGTCTGTCAACAAAAATGTTTTACGTTTACTCAGACATACAGACATCAGGACACATACTGACAGTCTTGACTTAGCTCACTCTACAGCCCAGGGTTTTCTCAGCCACTGTTCCTGCCAGGCTGCATGACTGCACAGTGCCAGTGTGATCGCTGATGTCCACCAGCAGATCAAAGCCTTCAGTGGCCTGGAGCTGTTGTCCTTGATTTGGACAGGCGTCATTGGAACATGTCTGACTCTCCTCATTGATTCGAAATTTGCATTTGACACTGGTGGAGAAGTTATTTGGCAAAACTCAGGCTTGTGAGTTGTGGACTCTGGCATAAAACGATCAAAGCACTGCACACTTACCATCTCTTGCGTATGATCTTTGAAATGGAGGAATTTAGTTCCAGACTTGTGATGAATCCAAATATTACGCAGTGAAAGACCTCAGCCTGTTCTTGACTTCTGGCTTTAAGTTTTTCCACAGTCAGAACATCACTAATGTAATCCACTGAGATATAAATAGAAGGATACAGTTTTAGTGGTAACACTTTACAATAAGATTTCAAGTTGTTTTACATTAGTTAAGTACATTAGATCATAAGAAAAATACTTCTCAAGTATTTGTTAATCTTAATGCTAATTTCAGCATTTAATGAATTGTTATAAAACCAAAGTTGCATTAATGTTAACAAAGTTTATTAAATGCTGTAACAAATTGCTTATTGTTAGTCAATCGGAATAGTTCACCCTAAAATTTAAATTTGCAGAAAATTTTCTCACCCACAGGACATCCTAAATTCATTGGAATACATTTGGAGAAACACTTTAAACCGTCCCCTCTAGCCACAAAATGAGTTATCCACTATCCATACTAATGATTCTACCATTGTAAATTCTAAACCATTGTCATTGCTCATATCAAAATCCTTCAACATATTTGTTTTACATGAAAACAGTATTTTATCTATGCATTTTTCTATATTGATTCAGAGAATTCTTTTTCATTGGAGAAAGCAGTATTATAGATAGAGGACTCTTGGTATCTTGGTCATAAGCAATGGTTTAAAGTTAAAAATGACAGATATTGTTCTTAAAACAGCTTTTTGCTTCACAAGATTACTTGTAGAATATTGTGATGTTTTTATCACTCTTGTGTTTGTGTATGAATGTTTCTGTATGAACCGCACATTGTTAATGCGGAGGTCCAGACTTACATTGCACATCGTCTCCTGAGAGGATGTCTTGGTCATCCAGTCCTCCTGCTTCTAGCAATTCCTTTATAGATGTGTACAGCTGGTTGGCTTCTGCTGTATCTAAAATGTTATTGAAAAACAATGTTTTCATTATTTTATTTTTTTATGAGGATTGTTAAAATATAACGATAGTAAAAATATTATAAGTGGAAGTAATTAAACAGGTCTAGCATATCACAACGCTACCAGGGTTGAGGGTAATGATTGTCTTTGATGTGGCCGTTGCTATCATACAGTTGCGAAAGGTGTCAAAAGTGATGCGGGCATCTGCAATAAACAGCACTGAGAGAAAATAGATTAAATGAATTTCAATCATCACAGGAATTGCCAATAAACCCAAATAAACATTATTATACCTGTTTCTCTTTGTGTCAGTGTTTGTACCAGCCTAATAGTCTCCTTATCCCAGCTGGATGAAAAAAAGTAATGAAATCGCTCAATTAAGTGTTTAGGGTGGATATTTATTGTTGTTGATTTATTTCTCTTTTTGTATTATTATAATACTGAAAATAATTATACTCACCACACAAAAGGAAAAGATTTCCCAGTGTCATCAAAGAGCTTTATTTCTAGCCTCTGTCCTTTGCGTCCATCAGATTTTGTAAAGAATTTCTCCTCTCCAATCTAAATGATAAAATCTCAATCACTGAAAAGGATTAAAAAAAAAAAAACACATCTATACTTTTGCCCACTAGCCACTAATACCAGGTTGTTAAATTCCCTGACAGTGAGGAGGGCTGGCAGTACTGTATATTGTTGGAATCTAACCGATTGCACAGCTGCTAGGATGTTAATAATATGTCCATCCAGACTCTCTCCATTTGCAGTAATATCTCCTAACGAATAGAAGTCCCTTGAGTCTTTAATTGGCATGTGGAATAGTGGCAGAATCCTGGCCTCTGTTTCTAAATCTGAGCATATCCTAATGCTTGAGTGAGTCTCTGTTACCAACAGCCTGTAGGTACTGAAATAAAATATGTATCACTTACTTGTAAACTTGTAGAATGATGACAAAGTAATGTTTTATGTATTGGAATTACGTATTTTCTTTTTTACCTTGGAGTTAAAGGGCAAAATCTTTCTTCTTTCTCATAGTCTTTGGTCACAACGAGGGGATTTTCAATTACAACTAAAACAGAAGAGGCCTTTTTTGGTTTACAGTGTCATTTAAGTGCATTAGAAGCTAATTAGAAGTGTTTTTGTTAACAAGAGTAATTGGAATCTAAAAATAATTGCTTTCTAAGCAATAAAATCTCACCACAGTCCCCAATCTGAAAGCGACTGCTCAGTCCCTGGATGTATTCCTCATTTCCCCATGCAGACACATTGATAAAATGTTCTGGTGAATCTTTGATGGTAAAGCTGAAAGTAAACCTTTCAGAGCCAGCATCTGAAATAAAAATAAATGACTGCAAATTATAAACTATATAAAGAAAGAAACATAATGGAAATATAATGCAAGAACAGTTATGGGAAAAAGTTGGTAACCAACTTTTCCGGTCTGGAAATCCTCTAGAATCAGTTTTTCCAATTATCACTCCAACCACCTTCTGGAAAATAAAAAGGCCTTATTATTCTTTTTGATTATTTCTTTTCATTGAAACATATTACTTTCAGGCATTCAATTTAAAGGCCAGTTTTGTTAAGAGCGACTTCTTGTCACAAAACTGAACAACACAAAAAGTTTACAGATTAATCATAATGAGAAATTCTCCTACAGCTAATTATTTATTACACCAGCATAACCAGACACTCAAAACTAGTATTTTGAGGTTCTCACCGAGTGTGTGATGTTTATGTTTAGATCACTTATTGGCACGTAGTTTCCGATTGGACCATACATTTTCATACCTGAAACACATTGTTACAAAACAACATGGCGACATGACGGGAACATTTTCTCCTAATTTATTATTTCTAATTATAAATTTATTTCTCCTAATTAAGTGCCAAACCAGCAAAGGAGAGTCGTCAAAAAAGCTAACGTAAGTAACTTTATTGTCAACCTGAAAAGGTAACGTAACGTAACGTTGCTGAGGTAAAACAGTTTTGTCGCTAATTGTTACTTTTTCTGTAACTTACTCTATATAACATATTTTAAATTAATTAAACAATGCGTTATTATTCGTTATGCTTAACAACCACAGCTAATCACCTTAGGAAATGTCGTTTGCTCCTTACACGGTCAAAGACAGCAGAGAGCAGACGCAGCAGTTGGCGGGTCTGGAACTTTGAAATGTGACCGTTACTCACGAAGTTAGCGGCGTCATTTTGGCGGTTCACCGCGTTTCTGGTGACATATTTTAGGAAGGTAAGTTTAATTTTAAGTTTCAGATTTGATCACAAGTTAAAATTAGGCTGAAATCTATAAACCACTGCTGAAACGAACTTAACCTTTTAAGTTTAGATATTAAGTTATTTCTCCTCCTCGTACTAGTACTAGTAATAATAATAGGCTAATAAACATTTTTGTTGGGTGAGACTATGCAAAGGTGGTAACATGTCTGACTATGCTTATAAATAAAAGACAAAGTAGGATACATTTATTTAAAAAAACAAACAAACATAAAATGTTAATAATTCAAAGAAGTAAAATGACATCAAATGGAGCCATAGAAATTTAAAAAATAATTTAGAAGCATATTCCATTCTTTGTTCATCAACAATCATTAACAAATCTTGCAGAAGTGTGTGCACATGTGGACAGTGGCTGATCAGCACACAAAGTCATTGGGTCATTAAATTCTTTGGTTTTGTTTGTGTGACTTTTTTATTTAACAAAAATAACAAATCACTGCATTATAGGCTCATTCAGTGATTTGTATATGGGTGTCTGTGAGAATGAGAATTGTTGTGTAGGCTTACCCCTTTATTTATATGTGTGTATGTACATGAACTGTATTGTGTTGGATTCATTGATTTTTATTGGCCAAATAAAAAAATGCTCTGGACTTTAGTTCACTTCCTTTTCACACACTTCCTTTGGGAGCCCACTTTTGTCCATGAAGAACAAATTAAGGATTTACTTTGTTGAATTAAATCAATTTGTGTTTGTGTGTGTGCGTTTTTGTGTCAAATGAGGATATAAATTTGTATAATGACATAGGTATTACAATAAGAAGGTGACTTCAGGACATTACCCCATCTCTCAATTTGTCAAAACATTATAAAAAAAGAAGAAAATCTGAGTAGTAGTAGGTTCAGGTGTAGGGTTAGTGTGGTGTATAAAAACCATTATGCCTAGAATGATCCTATTTTTTTTTTTAACAAAAACCAAAAGTGTGTGTGTGTTCAGGTGGCAAACTTACTGCTAAGATTAAGTATAAAAAAAGATGATTTTTTTCCAAATTTTTCCCGAAGGATGCTTGATGGTTAAAAAAAAGTAATATATAAATAACAATAAAATAATCCAACATAATTTATTTGATTCATACTTTACTAACGGAAAACAAAACAAAAAGACACTTTCTGTGTGACAGAAACATCATTTTCAAAATGTCTTAATGGCAGATAATAATAAGAAAACTGGATTCAATGACAAAAATTATTAGGTAAAAAATTTTTTTTTATAACATGCTATTTTAATGTTTAAATTATTTTGTTCATAATATTAATAACCATCATCACAACAGTGACCCTTGCTTTAGGAAAATACTAAAGGTTCACAACTACAATTTTAAATGAGCAACATTCCAGACTGGTTTTCATCAGCAAGTAATTTCATTCATTCACCTTACACATGCTCATATCAGCTTATGCAGACTAGTATAAAAATAGAGCAACTACTTTAGTCTTTGTGGCATCCAGGACGGTCAAATTATATCTGTGAACAGGATCCCCACTTGGGGCTTTTCCTCGTCCACTTCATTAGCTGAGCATCCCGTTACCAATGTGCGTGCAACAGCAGCCTCATAAGCATGGATTCACCTCGCTTATTGTTTATCGACCTTATCTGATTGGGGAAAAAAATAAATATGAATTAAAATAGTTACTTATTAATGTAAATATGAATAAAGCCATTGGATACTGTTAAGATTATACAGAAAACATACTTACCTTTTGGGACAAACTTAAGCGAGTGACTAAATATTCAAAAACGTGATAAGCCCTCCTCCGGCCCATCATTCATAAACTCATGGCCTAGTCCGTTGCCACACTTGCCACACAAAACCTGCACATAGGAATGGAAACATGTACGCAGGAACATTTTTGTGGTGTCTGTAAATATTAACTAATAAAAAAATAAATAAACATCTTACCTTGTAGGCTGTTAACGTCTCCATGTGCTTAGTTACACTGTCCTCTCGGACGGTCTCTGTGAAGGCAGGCCAGGGGGAGGAATGATCATATTTGGATCTGCTTGAAAAGAGTGGATGCCCACACTGAGAGCAAACATATATACCTGCAGAAAAACAATAAATCAGGTACCTGTGAAACAGGACAAGTTTGTGAAACAGACACTTTGTTTCTTAGCTCTAGTAATATTTAAGCAAAGTTGGCTAGCAAATTTCTCTACAGTTCAGCCAAGTTCAAGTTTTATAAACAGTTACATCATAAGCTCGGTTCCTTAAAGGTAAAGGGAAGGAAGCAGGTTGTGGAGAGTAAATAATGAAAAACAATACTTACCGGGTTTAAAATGATCTTTATAATACTCCTTACCGAAAAACGAACAAAATGACATTGTTTTTGTACGGATCAGTAGATCATACAAACAGTGTGCGTGTAGATGAAGCGCAAGGACAAGCTGATAAACGAAAAGACGATGATGTTCCGGTCACGTGACCATTACAAAACCTGACCTTCCTCTGAACAACCGTTAGGTGTCAGTGCTAATCAACCGAACACTCATGTCAACGTGGAAACGCTTGATAGCTACAGTTTTCAATCAATAAAGGTGCTTTTATAAACAGTTAGCCTAATTAAATACATTGCGAATAAAGTAATCTCAACCTGTGCTAAAGAACGAACGCTATGATATGTTTCAGGAATCTTTAAACAACCTCAACCTTTTTTGAAAAAAGTAATGAAATACAGTGGGGCTCAAATGTAAAAGATCACAATTGAAAATTCAAGTACGTTTATTTACTAATTTACAGATGGCAAAGAAAAGACCTTTTGAGTTAAAAAATTGCACGCACAAAAGAAATGTCAAGACCAGCAGGTTGACATTTAAATATGGCATGTTGGCATTTAACCCTATTAAGTCTACTGTCATGTTTGATACAAAAGAGGGTATCTAAATGATCAACATGAAAAAACTATTGAGAAAAAAAAATCATGTGTGTATCAGTTATAAGCATCAGGTTTTTGAGGAACATTTATTTGTCCATTTATCAGTTATCACTGTAGGCCCATTGCATAATATTTCTAAATAATATTTCTAATAATTATCTTAGGTAGACATAAGCTCATACATAGGTAGAGTGACATCTGATATTTATATTTAATTACATTTTTAATTATTTAAATTTTAATTTTTAATATATTTAATTTACATTACAAGCTATCAGAATTTGCATCTTACATTTTGGCATTATAAATAACAATACAGATTGACATTTTTTAAATTAGAAGTGTTTTTTTCTCTTCCACGAGTATGAGCTCCAATTTTTTATATCAATACATGCCATAAAAGCCTAATGTACCAATTGCAAATATAAAATATAAAATATGTATGTTTTTTGTATGTTTATTTTTAAAGGATCGTGTCTACAGGTTTGATACATTGTTCTAAACTGTAATAAACATTTCTTTTGACTCTTATTTTATAAGACAAACTTTACAGGGCTAATGCATTTATGGCTCACTGAAGGATCACAGTATCAGAATATAAGATTCACGATTCACTGAAGTGTTAAAATGAGTATTAACAAGTTTTAGTAACATTGTAAGTGCTACAAACCTTGAAGAACATTTTTTTTTTGGTTGATAGGGTGGGAGAAAAAAACAACAACATTCCAGTCTTAAAAGTATTTGCTGCTCAGATGTTTAATAGATTATGCTCAGTCATATTTGCAATAGTGTTTAAGTAACTCCGGAAGTTCCAACCAGTCCAAAGCCATTCTGTGAATGATGTGTTTCTGAATTGTCTTTCGGCAGAGTGTCTGCAGTGAGGCAACTAAAACACAGGAGCAAAAGAAAGGGATCATTACAATCTGTCTGTTACAACAACATGTGTCATATGATCATATAAAATAATAGCAAGTTATAAACTGAAACTTACAGCCATATTCCACCTGGACAATCCGAACACATTTAGTAGCTGCAAATACATCCACAACAGCATACAACGGCTTATTGGTGGGTATCCTCTTAGCAGAGGCTCCCATGTCTTCACCATTGACGATAATGTGCATGTCACCATAACCTTGTCCCTTAGGTACATAGACAACTCCTATCCGACTGCGACGGGCAGTGGGGGGTAGAGCGTTGGTTTTGTACAGATCATCCAGGATGTGACTGAATCTCCCGGGTCGACTGCGTCCCACCAACTTGTCTCTGGGTATACCCATGTTTTCTATATACAGGTGAGTGTCTGTGAAAAATGTTTTAGGCTTGTTTTCTGCCTCATTACCAACATTTGGCTGTTCACCACCTTCTACTTCTTCTTCAATGACTTTATTATGGTTTCTCGTTATTGCAAATACCCAGCTATCTCCCATATCCACTAGATCAGGAAGAGAGTATTCTGGCACAGCTTCCAGTGTTCGAGGGTCGTGGGCAGTTAGTCCAATCCTTAAATGACCGCACCAACCCAGTTCTTTCTCTTCAATCTCCACTAGGAAGATCTCTCCAGGGCTTAAGGGGTCTTTACTGAAGCAGACGCCATTTGCAAAACTTTCTACTCGGGTGGCTTGAGTCCTCGAGGGGTCCAGTCTCACATTTGTCCCATGAACTGAATGGAATTCCATAAACTGACCCAAAACCGCTGCCATTTTGACAGTTTTCTACGAGTTGAATAAAATGCGAGACATAACTTTGTAATAACTCATGCTTTTTGTAGCATGTAAAACATATGGACAAAGAATAAATACTAAAAACTCACTCACTCAAGCAGAATATTTATGTTATCCTCAGTGTTTACTGTCCTCTTCTCTGGGGATAGTCCTTGTTAAAAGCATGATCTTTTTAGCAGAAAGTTCTGCCATGGTACTCTTGTGGCTTGGGAAGTTTCTAGTCCTGAAGGGCTGACTATTTTTGACCTCCTGCATGTGTCGTTTGTGGTTTTAAATAGCTGACAGATATGGTGAGTGAAGAATAACGACTGGGAGGAGTATTTGACTTCAGATCAGAACTGCTCATTGACAATTCACTATCCACTGTTTCTTATAAATCATGTTCAATCAAAAAAATCCTGAATGGTCCTCATAAGAAAGAACAGAGTGGGCTTGTGTTTTATATTTTTCTAAGTAACATTTATCTTCTTAGTACAGAGATATCTGTGCTCTGTAAAGCTTTATCTAGGCCACAGTAATTGTCCTCTTTTACCCCACCTCCCTATACACAGTCTGAGACAGTGAAATATTACACGCTACGTTATGGGAATGCAATATTTTTTTTTTATTTTTTTGGTATCAAATTAAAAATAAATAGTGATCCTTTTTATTATTTAACTATTTTAATGAGTTTATAAGTTTATATACTCGAAAATATTCTGCTATTAATCTGAAAGTGGTCATATTATAAAAATGTGTCATGTAAAAGCATTAACCTGTTTTAACCAGAAACAGGAGAGCACATATTCTGCTCCCTAAAAATTAAAATAAGATGGCTGTAATCAGAATTTAAACAAATTCAGAATTGCCACCATAACTTTATGTATTCATGTATTGACTTTTGTCGGAAAATAAATCATAAAATAAGGACGTAAATTGTTTTCCAAAATGACTAAAATGCAGCATAATAAACTGTATTTCCAGTATTTGTATTCTGCATATAACATTACATATTCCAGCAAGTATAACCTGAATATATGAATTCTGAAAGTGTACATGTAAACGTGGTCACTGTTACAAATTCAGGACAAATGTAGAGTTTTTAGGGTCATCGGCGTGTCGTGTTGTGTCTTTATAAGCGTATGGATGTTGGGGTAGGGTTTTTTTTTTTTAATCGGGATTAAAGTGGACTCCAGCCATGCTTCCTATAATCAGATTGAGGAGCTGCTGCTCGCAAAATCACATCTGGATGCAGCCTGTAAAGGGGAGGAGTTAGTTTCTATGGGGATACACAGCTTCACAGTAATATAACAGCGATGCACTGCGTACGCGTAGTAATAATTTAAAACTCCAGAGGATCCTCGCGCTGTACAGTCTAGATTTACCGAGCGACATCTGCACAGCTCTGCGTCTATAATCAGCGATATAAGCGAACATCGCTCTTTAACGGTAGCTTGTTTCATAAAGTCTGATGTGAAGCTGTGTGCAGACCCATGATTCACGCAAGACGGGTTAAGAAAGTGTCATCTGTCTTTTCTCTGGGAATGAATCACGAAACTGCGACTCACTGTTACTGACAGAACGCAAAAGCTGATGTATTTTGGGAGAGCAGGCGATGGTGCAGAAATTGGGTGAGTTCAGTGTTTTGAAACGATCTCCATACTCGCAAAAATGCAATTCCCAGTGCTTCTAAAGGTCACAAAGTTGCTTTAATATTATTCTACTTAATTTATATACAGCATGAATCCTACAAAGCAGTACACCGTCTGCCTTGATGGATCACCTGCTGTTTTGCCTGTCCGTTGCAACAAATGAAAGTTTACTGTATCATATGCTCAGTACTTGTATTCGTCATTGGCACTTGTCTCTGAGAATTATTAATGAGTTTAATCCATCTGAAACATTTGCTTGAGTTTAAATCCAGTTCATCTGACATTAAGCAGTGCTATTAATCTGCTGAGCTGTGTCAGACAAATCTGAAAGAATTTTAAGGATTTATTTTATGTATAATATGAGGTATTATATTTATATTATTATATTTATATTATTATTTACATGCAATTTTTTCTATTTACCAGCAACAATTCTACAGAAGTTACATGTCTATTTATTGCCTATCATTGTTTAGTCCAGATGGTCCCCTTTCAGTAGGCTGTCCATCAACATGTTTTTTTACTGCCATTCATTCAGACACAGTAGGCTACCTCAGATGTGATGACTAAAGACATTATGTGTCCAGGTCTGCCTAAGATTAAATGAACAATTAATAGCTATTTATAGGGGATGAATGTTTCACTATATATTGTTTTAAGCCTGTTGTGAATCATAACCACAGCAGACTGTGGTTTATGCAAATTTATACCTATAGCCTATATTGTTGATTGTTCTAACACATGAGAGAGGTCTGAAATAGTTAAGATGTGCCCTTGAACAGTCTGCTGGTTTATTATTTCATCAGTCCATTTTGAATGAAGAAGGGATTAAAGAGAGTTTGCCATGAATTGGTGTCACAGGGTTACATAACCACAGAAGGCAGTCTTTAACTTACTTTTAAATGCCTTACTTGACTTAGAAAGATATTTGTCTTTTGACTGATCTAGAAAAGCCTATTTTCTCCTGACTGCGAGATATATAGCTTAGTCTCTCATCGTGGTTCCCTTGATGTGCTAAGTAAAATTTTTGAATGCTGCAGCCTATAGGGAAACTAATTACAATTAATAGGCAAAACAAAATGAATATTGGTTCTGTTATGGTCTATAAATGTGTTTGTGTATTTAAGTGTTACATAACCACAAGTAGACCTAATGATCAATGAGGTAGAAAAATAATCATTATCCTGAAAATGTCCATTGGCTTTGTTTTTACTTTTTTATTGAGCACTGAACGAAAACAATAAATCTTATGGGCAAAGTGTACTTTCAGCACTTTAGGGACCAAAATACAAGCTTATATGTAACATTAACAGAGAAAATGTGTATGTTCAGCAAAACTGTTTTTGCTCCATTACTTTGCCTTTTATACATAGGATATTATCAGGCACAAAGTTCATGAACTTAAATATTTCTTAAATCATTATATAACAAGTGTCAAAGCTTCGCCTTTTTAAACAGAATTTCAGAGTAGGTAGATCTCCCAAACCCTACTTATGCATTTTATAATAATTATAGACTCTAGACATTATTCAAGGAGGATCATAGAGATTTTGACTCAAAGGTCCCATGAGATATTTGAAGGCTCCTTCACAGGCTAAGATATTTTCTGGTGGTTTCATACTTTTTTACTATAAATAAATTAATTAAACATGTTTATTCATATTTTGCATCCAGAAGCTTCAAGAGTTGTACATTCTTAAGTAAAAATAGTTATCAAAGGGGAAAACTAATTTAATGTAAGATGTATTATCTTATTACAATTAATTGAAATAAGCCAAGTTAATAACTACTGCTGTCAAGGCAGAAGTGTTATTTTCTTGTAGCTCAAAATTGAGTCAATTTCTTTGTTCAAAACGAGCATTGCCAATGAAAGGATCTTCTTCATACTCATTATTCTCTGTAACGCTCTAAAAACTGCTGATGGAAGTTAAAGCAAAATGACTGTGTTGTCCATATATCTTGAGGCAAAATATTTTAATGGTCTTTTTTGCTGACTCTTACTCTCTACACCTACTTGTGCTCTTTAGAGATAAATCATGGCAGGGATGACAGGAAATGAAGGAACTCACAAATTGGTTGGTGGGACCCAGAGGCCAGGTTTACAGCCGAAGCAGGACACGGACAAGAGAGGCATAGTTATCCAACTGACGGACACCGAGGGAGAATGGGACAATCTTGATGACACTGACCTCATATTCACGTTAGACTGTGAAGGTAAAAAGTCACTCAGCTCCCTCCGAAACCAAAGGCCATGTTCGGTCGACATTCAGACAGAGGGGGAATGGGGTCTCAGCTCACCTGCATTCAATGTACCCTTCTCTCCATCTTCTCCGGGCTCCTTGGGAAACTCTTTTCCCCCGGGGGCTGGCTTCCTCTCGCCCACTCACCGGCCCCTGGCTAGCTTAGTGAAGTCCCTATCTACAGAGCTGGAACTGAAAGAGTCTTCTCTAAGGCCCAAACCACTCCTCAGTCTTGTGAAGTCGATTTCCACCGAGCTTTCTCGCAGTGAGCCAGAGGTATCTCAGTCCAGGTCTGATTCCAAGCTCAATTTGCACTTGTTGTCGCAATTCACCCAGTCCAAAAGCCGCAACGGTGACTCCCGCACTGCCCCCCCATCTCCAATCAACTTGTCCCCCACCGAGCCCAAAGCCAGCTTCTTCAAAATGGAGCTGGAGGACACCCGACGCAAGTTCTCGGAGGCCATGCAAGAACCTTTGAGCATGTTCAGCAAGATCATGCGTGAGGATAGTGCGGGAAGCCCCAAACACCAAAGGAGCACAGGATCAGTGGACTCTCCAGGCTACAAAGGCTTTGGAATAGGGAAAACGACCACTGACTTGACTGCATCTGAATTTCCTAAAAGTGGAAGGAAAGCAGAAAGTGAGATTCTACCAGAGTGCAACTGGCCTGTGAGACATCATAAACGATGTGTGCAGAAATCCTCGCTTTCCCATGAGCACCATTGCAGACAGAAAGACACTGGACCCGTGATGGAGTCCAGCACTCATGACAGTGCTTCCCAGAGCACAGATATGAATAGAACTGATCAAGATGGTTTGGCAGAGGATGTGACAGAACAATGCTCCACTCCAGTGCCAGGAGTGGGTCTTGCCTATGTAGCATTTCTGTCATACTGCTACTTCATCTTTCCTTTGTCAGCTTATTGGTCTGGCCTGTTCCTTGGTTTAGTGTTTGGATTAATTTTGGGGCTTGTGCTGATCCGATGGGGCTCCATAAAACACTTGCCCACCAGTCAACAACATAGACTGCAAGGGACGTCTTTTAATAATCTTCTATTTGAAGCCCTACAAAGCAACGAACCTTCTCTCAAGGTGAGTTTGATACATTTTACAATACATTAAAAAAAAAAAAAAAGGATAATGTGATAATCTGTACTTGCAAGGTATAGCACTTGTAAATTTGACAAAATGCATACTTTTTTGTGTGTATATTACTATTCGAAAGTTTAGGG
>JAUMHP010000062.1:6932278-6947052 GCA_032361065.1 Enteromius trimaculatus | reverse complement strand
ATATATTCTAATGGATAGCGAGTTGGACTTGTAACCCAAAGGTTGCAGGTTTGAGTCCCAGGTCCAGAGGGAATTGTAGGTGGTGGGAGTGAATAGCACTCTCTCCACCTTCAATACCATGACTGAGGTGAGACCCTTGAGCAAGGCACTGATGCCCACTGCTCTGGGTGTGTGTTCACTGCTGTGCGGGTGCACTTTGGATGGGTTAAATGCAGGTACAGTATGGGTCACCATACCTGGCCACAAGTCACTTCACTTCATATTTAAATGATTTCTGTAATGCTACTTGTATATGCTTCAGCATCCCAGTGACCTGATATAAGACAAAAAATGAACTGATGAATAATGATAGAGCAGGCTGCATATATACCTTAAACACTGTACCTATATTTAATGCAGCGGATGTACAGTAGTAAATTCAGATTAAATTAATTCTACACACATTATAACTATATAACATACTTTTTTTGCAATAGTACAATGATTACTTATTCAAAACAAGTATCTACTTATGAGATTATGCAATTTTGAATGCAGCCAATTTATTCTACCTCTTAAAGAGCATGGATTACTCACCAGGGTGCAGAGGACATGTAGTTGGGTTTCCATTATAGGGTTAAATGCTAAGAAAAGCAATAGAACAGCACTGCAGGTAACAACAGCCTCGCAGACTGCTATTAACCAAAACCTGCACTTCAGTGTCAAAGCTCATGTTTTTTTTAACATACTGCAGTGAATGTCACAGTGTCTAAAGTAATCCTTAAACTTGCTTTTCTCCAAAGACTGAGCAAAACCCTCATTACCGCTCACTTCTGTGATTAATTCGGCTCTTCAATGTCTGAGGCAGAATAACACACACCCACTGCTTGTCACAGCCAGCTTCAGCGCTTATCCCTATGCCCGACTTTAGGTTGTCTGTCTCTGTTCTAAAACTTTGTGGTGAGAATTCAGACATTACAGTTGAAGTCAAATGTTTCTTCTTTCTAGGGTTGGATGAATGAGATGTACGCATATGATCCAGAGACCTACCATCCATCCCTTATGCATACTGTGTATGTCACATTGGACGGACCCTGTTTGCGGCTTAACTACCCACGTAACAACATTCCCCGCTGGGCTACTTTTGACGAGCCCTGTTACGAAAAACATTTCACCCACTCACGGATATTTCAACTCACTGGCAGCAAGGTACCTCTGATTTTAATTGCTTAGTATCGCCCTTTATTGGTAGTGCAACACAGTTGTACTTATGGTCTCTGAACCCAAATGACTCGAATTTTAATGTGGCAGAATGTTGCATAGATGTCACGTAATTATAATGACGTTGTTGCCTTGGTAACAGGTATTTCTTCTGCCACTGGCTTTGGCACACAAGAGAGTGTGGAACAGGAAGTATCCAATCTGCGTAAGTTTGGTTGAAGGAGAAAGAGCTGTGGAGGAAGACGAGATGGCAGAAGGTCTGGGAGATGCTCAGAAAGTAGAGAAACACCCTGACCCTACAACGAATGTTTGCCATCCTGTCACACTATACCTCTTTGGACGAACAGGACGAGAGAAAGAGGAGTGGTTCCATCGACTGCTTTCTGCATCCATTCACAATGAAGAAGACCATTCTGAATCTATACCTGGTGGGAAAGTTGAATTTAGTTGAATTTAAAGGGATAGTTAAAAAACAATTCTGTCACTCACCCTCGTGTCGTTCCAAACCCATAAGACCTTTATTCATCTTCAGAACATAAATTAAGATATTTTTGATGAAATCCAAGAGCTTTCTGACCCTCCATATACAGCAAAGCAACAGACGTGTTCAAGACCCAGAAACCAGTGATGGGAAGTTCAGATCATTTTGAGTGAATGAATCAATTTCATTTGTCATTTCAGTCATTTTAACAAAATATAATTTTTTACTATTTTTTACTTAGTACATAATTAATGACAGAATTGTAATTTTTGGGTGAACTTCCTTTTAAAAACTGTAAAAAATTACAGATTGAAGTTAACTGAACTTAAATTGTGTCAAACTCAATTTTACAAAAAAGGTAATGTATCATATTTGAAATATCAGAAATTAATGGTTTAATAAATTGTATTAATATATGCATCACACATTATTATTGATCTTTTTCATAAAGGAACATTTTTTATGTTGTGGTAGTCAAAATAAATAATAAATATATGCAGTAAATAATGTATGCCAAATATGTAATATATTGGTAACACTTTAAAGTAAGATGTCATTGGTTAACATTAGTTAATGTATTAACTAACATGAACAAACAATGAAAAATACATTTATTTATGTATTAATCTTTGTTAGTATTAGTTAATGAAAATACAGTTGTTTATTGTTTATTCATGCTGGTTCACAGTGCATTAACTAATATTAACAAACAGCTTGTTATTTAAATAACACATTAGTGAATGCTGCAAATAACATTAACTAAGAATAATCAATGTATTAATAAATAAAATCAATAGTATTGTTCTTAGTTCATGTTAACTAATGTTGTTAACTAATGTTAACTAATAAACCTTATTGTAAAGTGTTACCTATATTAATTTAATATTATTTAATTTATAATAATTAGTTGAATAATAATTATTATTATTATGATTAATATTTATTTAATAAACCAGTTATACCAGTAAGTGTACTGATGCACAAGCCACTTTAAGGATAAAGAAAGAAAAGGAAAATTTATGAGTATTTTGCTCAAATTAAGTTATAAAACATTATTTATGAATTTTCTTTTGCTCTGTAGATAAATCTGCATTGCATGAGGAGGATGCTTTGGATCTGTCAAATGGTGGTGAAAGCTCAGTCAAGGACAGCAGTGAAGATGTGTTCCATAGCGATCTGGTTGGCAGAGTAAAAGAGAACATTTTACCGGACTACACTTCTTACATGACCAGTCTCATCTTCTCAGCACATGCCAGTCCTTTGCAAAGCCCCTGCCAAAGCAGCACTCAGGGCAGTCCTACTGAAAAACAGCAGGTGAGCTTCAAACAAAGAGGATTTGTGTCATTTTTGTCACATGAACATGCAAAAAGGCCTGTGATATGCAGATGAAAGTGTTTTTTAAATGCTAAAAATGCCACCAAAGTATGTCAGAATAAACCTTCCACATGGCAGGTATGTCATGCGCATTTATCAAGGGTGGCTTTACATGCTGGTGAATTGCTGAAGTGTAAAAGTAGGTAAAATATTTGGCTAAAGATCAACCATGAATTATTGAATGCTGCTTTTTCCTCTGGGGTGTGAAAGTGTGTCAGATGCTTAGAGGCAGCGGCTAAAAATGACAGTGGGTTTTGCCTCCAAATGCAGGAAATACTATTACTAAATTCGGATAAGTATTTTAAGTTTTCTAAAATATTAAGACTTTCCTGAATGGTAGAGCAATAAGCTCATTTATTAACCTCATTCCAAAATGTTGTTATCTTGAGGCACATTGTGAAAATATAACTAAAAATATTATTAAACATCAAAGTTAGAAATGGGATTTATAAATCTGCTTATTTCTCACTGATGTTCATATTTACTTTTTAAAATGCAAATATTTAAAGAAACAGTTCGCGCAAAAATGTAAATTCTGTCATAAATTACTCACCCAGTAGTAGCACCACATGCATATGTGACACAAAGAAGAAATTGTGAATATAGGTGTTATTTTTGTTTTCTTTGTGCACAAAAAGTATTCTCGTAGCTTTATAAAAAAGGGTTAGATCTCTGATGTCACATAGACTATTTTAATAATGTCATGACTACTATTCTGGGCCTTGAACGTTTGCGTTGATGTCTATGCAAGGTCGGAAAGCTCTCAGACATTTCTTAATTTGTGTTTTGAAGAAAGGTATGGGTTTGGAACGAATAGTGCCCAACAATCCAGAAAAGCAAGATTATTAATATAATGCAAATATATAGTACGTTCCCCAGTAATATACCTCTTGACATGATAGTTTACCCCTAACATGATGCAAGTTTTGTCACTGGACAATATTTTCAGTTCAATTAATTGAAATGATCTTGAAATATATTAAACAGTAATATTTGAACTCTCATATCTCATTCTCCTTGCTGAGACAAAAGTTTATTTGAAAACTGGCACAGTGTATCTTCGATGTATCTTTGTTACTCCAAAGTTTATTTCTTCTATCCCCTCTTTTGGAGCAGAACTTTTGTTGCCATGAGGACGAAACAAAACCTGACTGGTTGAATGCACTAATTGGTCGGATCTTTTGGGACTTCCTCCATGAGAAGCACTGGGCTGATAAAGTCCAACAGAAGATTCAGCGAAAGCTGACCAAAATTCGGGTGAGAGAACACACAGGAATTACAGGATGTTCTTTTAATGAAGTGTGAGGCAGTAATGCTCTTTTTTAAATGTTCCTTATAAATAGCTTGTGATATTAATGTTCCTGCCCTGTGTGCACGTGCTTCTGTTTAAGTTTCCCCCTTTTTTTGCCACAGTTGCCTTACTTCATGGATGAATTGACCCTTACCGAACTGGCCATGGGCTCCAGCATGCCCCAGATAACAGGCACATCTCTACCACAGGTCAACAGCAGAGGTGAGTGGGGCTCCTAAGAGCCTCTTATAAAAGAGCAGATTAGGTCATTCATCCATCAGGACTGTTTGAGCGTATGTGTTATTATGTTCCTGCACTGAGCAGTAGATGAAATGGTATTATCCTTCTGTAATATCAGGGATCAAAGAAGCACATAACCTCACATCATTCTCCTCAGCGAATAGCAGCATGTCTGCAAGCATGTGCACGTGTCTGTTTACGCACTCAGCTGTATGGTAAAATGCTCGCTGTGAAGCATATGCGGGATGTATTATCCCCACGAGGAGCGAAGTTATTATTCTGTGGGGCACAGCAAGCATCTTTTTCTCTCCGCTTCATGATCTCCGGGTGTTATGTAACACGTAATGGCTTTCGACAGAGTCTGGCTCCCTTGTTCAGGTCTCATCTCATTTATGGATTTGTAAAGTGTGTTAGTAGACATGTGGGCGTTTTATTGCAGTATAATTACTTGAAATTCCGTCCATAAACAGATCGTATCACTTTAATTTTCACTGCTGACATATAGTGGTGCTACTGTATGTATATGTATGCATACATTTTAATTTTACATTATTCAGTATTGTTAATTAATTCTTAGTATATATTAAAATAATGAATGGATGTATATTCATGAGATTAGCTGACAGGAGTATAATGTCAATAATTATACATATATCTATAGTTATCACAGGAAATCATGCATTGTTTTGAATAGGATTTCTTTAAAGAGTTATTACTGGATGTGCATTTTTTTTGTTAATACAGTTGGAACAACAACAGGTGACTTTTGCTATTATTACATTTCAGAAAAAAGAAACTTGTCTTGTCTTTGTGTGTCAGGCCTTTGGTTGCATTTGGAGGTGGAGTACACAGGAGCACTACAGATGACTCTAGAAACTAAAATCAACTTCTCCAAACTTGGGAAGGAGGGAGTCCCCGAGGCAGAGACAGAGTTGGAGACCATTAATCTGTTGTAAGTTTTTGGACGAAAACTATGTCATTATATCTCAACACAACATAGACTCTATAACTCTATAATCTTTATTATGCAACCTATACTTCTATACAAAGTTTTTTTTTTTAAGAAATTATAAAACTAGAATTGATAATAATAAGAAATATTTCTTGAGCACCCAATCATCATCATGTGACCAAAAGAGGAATAAATTTGAATAAGTCATTATTTTGGTCAAATAAATACAGCCTTTGTGAGCAAGATCAAAAACACTCATATTGACACAGAACTTTTGAAAAGCACTGCATTCATACTGTAGCATGTTGTGCTTTTTTAAATTAGTAGAAAATAAAATAAAAAAGATTGATTTTTACTGCATGCTGCATTGCTGTTCGTTAGACTCAGTACTATCCTAGTGCTGTTTGTGGGTGTGTGTGTATCTTGTTATGATGAGGTCTTGTCTGAATGTCTTGTGCAGCAGCCGGTCCAGGCTCTCTGTGCTGGCTGACAGTGATGAAGAATCCTCAAGTGCAGGATCCTCTGATGAGGAGGAAGTTTCATCTGCTGACACTCAAGGAAGTCTGGCTGAAAAGACTGTACCTGGTGTTGAGGGGTAATTATTATTGAATGAACCATTCATACTGTATCATTCGTTAAACAATTATTCTCTAAGATAAGTTTGGGAGTTGCAACTCAGGTCTGTAACTGAGCAACCAACAAGAGTTGAGAAAGAGAGCAAGAGTTGTCTTTCCACCAATAAACATCTCTAATCTTCATTTTCATTCATTATTAAATGTACAGTAGTGCCATTTAAATCATTTCGAAGCTAGGACAGCAGCGGGGTTGCCCTAAAGTCCCAAAGACATTTTTAGGATTGTTTTGCCAAGTTAGAATGTTTCTGTACCCCTTTTCCTATTTGTAGTTAAGAAGATTAGATAATGCAGAAATGCTGTTAATAACATTTGTCCTAAACGTGGCCTTAACTGAAATTACCATGGTTACCAAACAGATAAGAGAAGATTTTAAAGTTAGGATCTTTCTGTAATACGCCCCCAAGAACATTTACATTTAATCATTTATCAGACGTTGTTCTAAAACAACTTACGAATGAGGATGATAGAAGCAATCAAAACAACAAGTTGCCACAAGTCCTGGTTAGCTCATAGCACGCATTGGCATTCACAAACACGTGCATCATTTTGAGAAGCTTTGGCATTTCGCTTAATACTTTCTTTGGTGTTCCAGTCAAGAGATAATACAGGTTTGGCTTTTTTTGGTCAACTATGCCTATAAAACATCATCGCTTTGAGTTCTTTGGCAATAAATGCAGCTTAAAATAAATCAAGGCCACCTGATGAAAAATTGACTTGCTTCCCACAGGGCTGCAGCTGGAGGCAGCACTAGTAGGCGGATTTTGAGATTTGTCGACAAGATTGCCAAGTCGAAGTATTTCCAGAAGGCCACAGAAAATGAGTACATAAAAAAAAAGATTGAAGAAATGTCCAACACCCCTCTGCTGCTTGCAGTGGAAGTTCAAGAGCTCTCTGGAACACTTGCTGTCAACATTCCTCCTCCCCCCACCGACAGAATATGGTACGAGCCATTCTCACTCAGCTGAACACACGCTGTTAATGTCGCATTAGGGACTGAAGCTTTGCTTAAGCTTACACAGTGTCTGCAGAGATTATCTCGAGCAATCACGCTTCTTAAAGTTTGGTGTCATTCACTCTTGAAGGTTTGACTTGAGGTTTATGGATTACAGACAAGTGTAACAATGTCTACTAACCGAGCGTGATGTGATACAGGTCCTGTTATGAGGAGCAGAGTTTTGGAGCAAACATAAGTACTTAATAAAAATACTGGTAACACTGTAGATTAGGAAACACATATTCACTACTAACTAATAGTTTTAGTAAGGTAGTTTCTAAGTTTAAGTATGGGTTTGGATTAAGGGATCTAAAATATGATCAATAAAATAAGGCATTTATAAATGCTATAAGTACAGGTAATGCAGTATGCTAGTAATATGCATGCTAATAAGCAACAATACTGAAAATTGTTTTTTAAATGAAGTATAACCAAAATACTACTTATTGTGGAAATATTAAAAATTATATATATTTTAAGTCTAAACTGAATATGATATAAAGTGAAATTAGCTGAGCTATTTACAAATTAGCTTAATCAACTTATTAAGTATATTGTCTTTATATGTAATATTACAATTACGTCTGTTGTCTTTAAAATAATCACTGTTCTGTTAATCTTGTATGTTATTTATTTGGATACATTTATTACACATTTGCAATGATCTAATTTATTGATGAAGCAATTTTGTGCATTTAAAATGTATTGACATACAATTCTAATCAAGTACTTTACATTTGCTTTTATAGTTCTTTGTCAGCAAATCAAAATAAGAGCACTCTAAGAGTGGGAAGGTGGCCCACTCTTTGCAAATCATTATGGTTTTTAAGTTTGCAGTCATGTTTTTGGATACATGGACACAAGTGTTTTGTTTGTTCTCTCTCAGGTACAGTTTTTGTGGGCCCCCGAAGCTTGATCTAAGAGTCCGACCCAAACTGGGAGAGCGAGAAGTGACTTTCTGTCATGTAACTGAATGGATTGAAAAAAAGCTGCAGGATGAGTTTCAGGTTTGTTTGAGGATATTACGATATCAGGAGCTTCATTATAAATTAAACATGATAAACACATGGCAGCTAATTTCATTTGAAAGGGCCATGAACTGCCTTTATTTCTTATTTTGTCACCTAGTAATAGGTGAGATTACTGTCAGATCTGATATTTTTGAAACAGCGTTGTATTTAAGTTCAATCTTTATAAAAAGCCCACATCGAATAGTGCTTTGTTTGTAAACAAATCCACTGTAAAATAAAGTGAACAAAAGACCAAGTTCTTCCTGACATGGTCTGAATTCACTCTTTCCTAACACTGCAAAGATAATGCATAGTTTTAATACATCAAAAGATCAAGGGACCCCTCATGACCCTTTTAAATGAAGTGAATTGTTTATTTTAGTTAATTGATTTAATGTCAAATGTTTACATTGACCCTCATAACAAATCTTCTCCAATTATTTTCCCAGCAAGTTTTTGTTTTACCCAACATGGATGACATTTATCTGCCGCTAATGCACTCTGGGATGGACAACCCGCCAGCTTTTCCACAATACCCTACAAAGCTCTCCCAGCATTCCTCTATGGCCTCCACTGGCAGATGTGATCCGGAACATTCTGCAGAACTGCAGTAGTGCCTCCTTGTGGAACAGACATGACAATACCGCAGTAACAGAGCTCATTTCACTTCAACAAACCTTTAGTAGTTTAAGCTTCATTCATTCAGCTTCATTTCAACAGCACAGAGCAAAATTTTAGTAAATATTCTCTCAAAAAATAACGAATACAAACATTACAAGGCACAGCTGGTAAAATACCTATCATCCCGGAAATCCAAGTAAGCTATTCTTATCATACCAGTGGCTTAATGTGTGAATAAACCATTTTATTACTTTATTGTGTTTATGTTCTGAGGACAACTGATTATTTGCTTAACTTATGAGCAAATACGCATTATAGTCAATAAATATCAAATAATAATGAATTTATTTAAGAATTCATAGAGTGAAATACAACTCTTAATGAAAAAAGTCTTACATACATGATCCAGAAGTGTTTGCTTTTTACATCATAAATTATTATATAATATCAAAGACGGTTTTTGTACGATTTCACATTTTCGTGTCAAGTCTCACTTCAAGATTGTAATAGGCCTATCTGAACTTAAGCAGGCATTTGAATGTTACAGGAACTGTTTTTCTTTTTCAGTATTTATGCATTAGTTTCCATGTCTCACTTTATTAACCTCTCAAAGCTGTAGAAGGAATGTGCAAAGAAAATCTTCACTATTTTGTTTATCATCATGCTCTTCTCTTTTCTCAGTAAATCTGTAAGCTTGTGTGCTGTGCCGCCCTTAAAGGGATAGCTGACCCATATATATTTTATTTTGGTCCATACAATGTTGTTTTGGACCCCGATTTGACTTTGATTGTAAGGACAGTTGAAATATTCTTCAAAATGTTTTCTTTTATGTGTCACAAAATATATGTTTAAGGTTTGAAACAGCATCAAAGCGAGTAAAAGATGCCATTAACTTACATTTTGGGGTGAACTATCCCTTTAAGATGGCAATAAAAGTGGAAAGACACATTTAATAAAACGCGCACACATAAAAAACTAACTCAAATGCTTTCCTTGAATCCTGAAGGTTATTTCCACTATATATATCTGACTCTTGAACTTCTACTGTTGGTGTGACGGTGTCTGCTGCCGCTCGGACCTGCAGTGTCAGCGTCAGTCCAAGCACTGCTTCCCTCTCCCGCTTCAACTTCCAGATCGCCGACCTCTAGGCTCTCACACATCAGGTTTATCTGCCTCCGTATTTGTGCCATCCTGCTCTGCATCCGCTGCATCTTCCTGCGCAGGTTGGCTGCGATGGCCCTCTGCTTCCGCCGCTCGGCTACATAGCGCTGCTGCAGTTCTCGGTAGCAGTTGTGTTTGGCCTGATTCTCTCGGACGAGCAGCGTCCCGCAGCCCATGGGACACAGTTGTCGCCAGTGGCTGCAGCTCTGATCGTGCGCCTGCGCGTCCTTCCTCAGCACCTGCTGCCCGCAGCCCTCGTGGGGACAGAGCTGCCACTCAAACGGACAGCTGGAGATGTGGACGTACTCGTTAGAAAGCGGGAAAGTGGCCCTGCAGCCCTGCTGTGCATTTCGACACTAAGAACACAATATGGAGTCGTTTCAAATTTACATTTTAAGTAATGGAACTATACTATATTTTAGACTTGAGTTAAAAAAGAAAGAAAAAAAAGTAGCTTACTTTGATTGATAAACGGCCAATGGTTTTACTCAGCTTAAACAAAACCAGCATTTGGTTCTGGTCGATAGCCTGCCTGCAACATGGGCATTTCACCTGTCTGAAACAACACTCAATTTAACATTCGCTCAAACATCTTCAAAACAGAAGTAAGATTATGTAAACTGATAAAAGGTTAAAAAAAAATCTCAATCCAAAAAAATCACGGTTTCTTTTGAATCTATTCAAAATTCTATTGAAAACTGAAGTAATGGCTGCTAAAAAAATCACACAAATTAATGATTTTTAAAAATACATTATGAAGGAAACTTGAAATTTGTAATGATATTTTACAATCTTTCTGGTTTACTGTAAGCTATATTTGATCTAATTAATGCAGCCTTTTGGAGAAAAATAGACTTATTTCAAAAACATGCTGATGAATGATTTCCTATGGGGATGTATGATAGAAATCAAATTAAAACACAAGATACAAGAGAACCTCCCATTCAGATGATACTGGTTATACCAATTCAGACGCAAATTATAACTTAGAAAAGAAATGCTACTAAATGCTACTTTGCCTCATGCCGCTTAATCCAGTTTATCTTACTACAGAATATAAAGTTGTTACCTTTTCATCCACTGTAAAATGCATTCCTTGCAGAAGACATGGTTGCATTTTAGTCGTACAGGACAGCGTAGAACTGCTCTACAGATGACGCAAATCAAATCATCATCTGGGGTATCCACAAACTGCTCCACTTCATAACCTCCAGTCTAAAACCAAAATGAAAAAAGTCATATATAATAATTTAATCTGTATTTTAATGTGATATGAATGCTAGTATTACTGCTAATTTAATTTTACTGGAATTAAAACAATTTCTAAATATAATCAATTATTTATGTCACATATCACTGTATTATATACTGTACTGTAAGTTTAAGCTTGTAAAATAATATACAATAAATACTGTATGTTTTTTTCAAAAAGATCTATTTTATATAATGTAATTAAAAAAGGAAAAACTCACCATTTTGACTTGGGCACAGCTAATACAGATGCTGTAAATGTTGAATAATTTGTACAGGCAAAAAGACAGGCATCTGTCAAAACAACACGCAGCAAAACATCCCAAAGAAGAGCACTTGACCCTGGATCGTTCAGAAAGGCATTACAGACGTCCAATTTTCTCTTCTTTTCCATTCTAGCACAAGTCACGAATGTGGTTAGCACCTGACAACTTGTTTTACACTAACCACTGGGAACCTATTTTGGTACCATCTAGGTTTTACTTGTTAGACAAAGGCATTGCTATGGAAACAAGTGAACGTCAATGACTGCCGGCTCTAGAGGCTACAAACCCTATTCTCTAAACACACAGGTCTGAATGACCAATGAACACGCAGCAGCATTCTCTGCACAATAGAATATATCATAAATCTTTATATATGAACAAAATGTGTTAATAAACAGTATAATGCAATTTAACTGAATGTATGTCTTACACTTTAACTGTAATGTTGTATTTTTATTGTTGTATTACTTTATGTAATGTTGAAACAGTTTAAGCTAAAAAAAACTTTTTTTTTACAATAAAGAAAACACCAGTTCGTACTGGTCACCATTCATATGTACAGGGGGGAGATCGGTCAATGGGCAAGCTGTGCTTCTTATGAATAAAATACATAGTACACAATTGTCTCAATGTTTTTCATATATTTTTGGCACTCACTTGTTCACAGATTTAGCATATATGTGATTATACTGGAATTTTAATGTGGATAACAGAATTTAGAGAAAGGAATCTAGATGATACAGGATACAGGAAAACCTGAAAGTGGAATAATCAATGTAGCGAATGTTGTCAGGCTGTAAAGTAGGCTGTAAAGTTGTTTATCTGTTGCATCCAATACTGTATTACCCGATGCCATGTTGACATAAGGGGAATTTGTGTGGACCTTGGATACTCAAATACTGGCACAATACTCTATAATGATTACTTAATCAACAAACAAGTAATAAAGGGTGACTGGCTGTTCCTGAAAATGTCTGATTTTATTTTCTATAAGGAAATGCAGCTTCCTTTAAAAAAATCAGCCACTCCTTATGTTAATGTTTAAAGTTTGTAAGTAGCAGGTGACTTTTTCATCTTACCGACATAATTAACTTTCAGAAAAACAAACTCACTTCTTTCACGATGATAACAATTACGCTTATATTCTTCTTCTTATATTCTTAAGATAACCCCAAAAGTATAGTGAGGGTTTTATGCATAAGGTGGTGTAAGGTCCACAAATTGGCCCAAGGAAGGCGTCCAATGATGGATGAAGGTTCTCAGCGTGCAAAGTTATTCAATTTAAGTTAAATTCAAATTTGACTCGGTCTTATTATTTAATCTGACTCCATTTTATTATGACCCAGAATTTAGGTTGAAATGTTTGGTAACACTTCAGAATAGGGGTCAGAATAATGCATTAGTTAAGCATTAATTAATGGTTAATTTGTTCACAATTAAGCATTAGTTGAGCAAAAATACACTAGTATTTAACGATTAAAATGTTAAGTTAATCATTAAATACTATTGTGTTTTTGCTCAACTAATTGTTGATTGTAACTAATTGTCACCAAATGTTTCTAGTTAGTATTCTTCTGATATTTTATTATTCTAGTTAATTCTTTATTTTTTTCACTCGTTCATTTGGGTGCTCATGTCGTTAGCAAAAATACAGTATAATCTATGCGGTGTTTCAAAGATGCCTGTATGTTAGTGCTGTCTGTTTCTCTCAGTATCTGAGAGTCTCTGTAGTTATCAGTTTTACAGTGTTTCATTATCTTGAAGTGCTTGCTTCTGTATTAAGTTAGCCTACTCAAGAACTCAGTTCACTTTTTTGACAGATACTTATGCTATAAATGTTTGGAATATTTCATTGTCACATGGTCCTTCAGAGATCATTCTATTATAAATGTTGATATACTAATATGCTTTGTGTGAGCAGGCAAATATGTGCTTTTATATATTAAATTATGAGTTCCCATGAAAAATAATCATTAAAAAGCATTAAAATGAGGTTAAAACCTTTATTGAAACTCATGCAGGTATGTATACAAAGTCCAAATATATATATTTTTCTTTCCAAGTATGGAATCTCCAAGATGAAAGATAACAACGTTAATTAAAAGATAAAACTAAGAAGAAAAAAACTTTAAATATGTACACTGTAGCTACCCTTAACAGGTTATGTATAATATATTTGATTAATTCAATATTTATACTACTTATATAGTCCCATTACAAAGAGATTGCAAAGAACCCAGAGTAATATTGTTGTATCATACACAAAGATGATCAAAAAGAAGGTATAAAAGGAAGGAGTCTCTCATTTGTCATATGCACCCCCTTCATGTACCATGACTTCTCTTTCAGGGGCCAGACGTGCAGAGGTCGCCAGAGCAACATTTCGAGTGTAGGTTGTGCAGCGACGTAGGATCTCCTGAGTTTGAGGTCTGGGTGGCACCCTGGGAGCTCCAATTCCTTTCATTGGGTGATCAGTGTCTGAGCTGGAGGGGCTAGACTGACCGCTGGACATATCACTATCATTGCTTTCTAGCTCTTTGTCCTGCTGTCTCAGCCCCTCTTCCCCCTCTGAGCTGGACATGCTTGGGCTCATGGAGGTGGTGTCTGAGGAACTGAAGCTGAAGTCGGTTCCATCATCGCTGAAGCTGCCAGCTTCTTCGTTTTGTACCGGTTCTGACAGCATTTCCACAGAGTTTGATTTAAGGAAATTATTCATTGTGTTTTGTGAGCGGACCTGATGCTCAAGTTTGAAAGAGTTGCTGGTGGTCAGGTCGATAGTGGAGCTGTGAAGTTTCCTCTGAAGTGTCTGAAGGCCAAAGCTGGGGCTGCTGTAGAGCTTCAGGTACATGGAGGGCACATAGCCTGCCTTTCTGTTATATCTGTAGAAGGAATAAAAGATTTAAGTTAGGTTTTGTTAAGCGCAAAAAACTCCATGTACATGCTGAAGTAATCATTACTATCTCCTCTCTCCCTTTTTCTCCCTCATATAGTCTCTAATGCTGACAAGGCAGCATTCAATTGATCAAAAATACAGTAATTGTTATTAAAATATAATATTATTTAAATTATTTCAAATATACATTTAAAATCTGAATCACTGTAACAGTTACTGTCCCAATAAGGTGGCATCCATTTACTGTAATAATTTTTATAAAAATTATAATTTACAATCAATATGTTGTTACTGCATATTGTTTTATGATCTACTACAGATAATCTCATTGTTGCTCTCATTGTTATATATATATATATATATATATATATATTTATTTATTTATTTTTAAAACTGTTTTCTTCA
>JAUMHP010000062.1:6916161-6932178 GCA_032361065.1 Enteromius trimaculatus | reverse complement strand
AAGACACAAAATAACGGTGAAGAAGGGGTGGAGAAGGGATGCGTAATGAGATGAAGAAGGGAGGAAGAGGGGGCCTATTTAAGGGGGGGGTTTATGAATACGAGACTGATTACGGGATTGGAAACAGCTGTACCTAATCATTGCGTCAGAGCTCCTCCCGAAACTTGTTTGTCAACATCACTTGTATTACCTAGCATTGTTTGAATATCAGTGTGTTCTGAGTAAAAAACTTGAATTACCTAACAAGCCACCAGCCATTATCAGACCTCTGTAACACCTCCACAACAGCGCCAATGCTCAGAGAGAGCTCATCCTCTTTTTTTGAGGTGTAACTTCTTGTAGCGCAGTACAGAGAACCTAGTGGAGCAAGAAAATGTTTGCTTAGCAAGGTTATCTTTGTAGATTCATTACAACGGAAAGTTTATGTAACAACCATGTCTTACTTTCAAAGGTTGTTGAATCAAAGTCATCTTCATCCTCATCCTCATCCTCTTCCTCATCACATAACTCCAAGTAGGGAGCAGGAAACCAAGCTAGACGTTTATCTTCATTCTCAACAAGCCACCAACCTGTTTAGAACCAACGCCCACGCAAAAATATGAACTGACTGTAAAAGATATTTACTATTCACTTTCGTTTCACTTGTTTAAAGTAGATGACACTGTACATACCTGCTTTGTCTTTGATCAGCACATCCAGTCTTTCATCTACAGCTACTTTAAATGGCCGGTTCTTTGTATCTTTGGTATCATATGGAGCCACACACCGATATGTCTTGGATACAAATGGCTGGGTCACGTCGCCATTGCTCAGATTTTTATTTGCCAAGTCAGGTCCTCCGCTGACAGCGTTGATGTTGTCTGATTGCAGAATCATCACACTGCAGGGAGAGGAGAGCAGCTTTAACAGACATTTATTGTGCAAACACTTTCCAGCTGGTTCATATTAGCATTAAACTCTGGCAACCACAAACAGATCAAATCAGCAATATGAACCAAGCTACTGTTTATACAACAAATGTTTTTGGCAAGCTGAAGCTGTCTGCTTATTTGGAAAATAATCTACATACCTGTTCTGGGTATATTCCAGTCGAAGCTCCTGTTCAGTTGGCAAGAAGAATTGAATAACTTCTGTGGAATGTGACACAGTTGTGTCACACTGCAATAGGTTAGAACAGTATTTCTCCAGATACCTTAGACGAGACACTGACTTGTCCAGACCTTTAAGCTGAAATGAAGTCACCATGAACTGGGCTGCAAACAACAGAAATTATATTTAAACAACAAACAAATACAGTTTGGATAAAACACCTTAAACAGGTCCCCCCAGAGGGCTAAGGGCCAGAGTTGCATGTTTTCTTCCAACGTAAAAATGTATTACAACAATACAATATGTAACAAGAATCATGATTATTTGAAAGCCCTTGCAATGTGAGTATTATCACTAAGTAGCCTATGTACATGCATTAGTGTTACTTTATGCATGCTATTGTAAGCTTGAGAAAAAAAAAAAAAAAATACAATAACAGGCTATTTTTGACTTTCATTTATTTGAAAGTAAGTAAGTACATTTTAATAACTTAAAAAGCAATCATACCTCCAAATCTGGGAAGCACTCTGTCTTCTTTACGAAAATGGTTCTGCACAGGAAACCTCTTTTTCAGTTGCCTCTGTTAAACCAAGAAAATCAGGTTAGCATTACACTTACAGTAACCATTAGTGCTATGTAAATGTCTGTTAAACGTACGTGGAGTGTTTTAAAGTCCCGGAAGGATCTGTACACTATTAACTCAGTCTGGTCTGACCAGAGCACTGATGTCATGAACTTCTGCAACAAACAAGTAAACAAACAAATTAACGAAATATGTTACCAATACTTAAAGTTATCCTACGCTTGTAAAACATACTTTGTCCTTGTCTTTTTTCATTACTCCGATAAGCCGGACGTCTACAGGAAATCGCGGATCACTCATAGCTGAAACGGTTTCTGATGAACGAGATCACTGTGTGAAGTCTATTCTTCCTGGTTGTTCTTCAGCATCAGCAGCATCCTTATCCTCATTTATAGTCTGCCAGACCTGGGCGGGCAGTTTATCTCACGTGAACCTTAAGAAAGCTGAGCGAAAACAAATCGGATAAGCGGCTGCGCCCACGTGCGAATTGAGCGCCAGGAGAGAGATGTTATTACACAATACGTCAAATCAAGGTGAGATAAGTTATGAGCACTATTTTGTCACTGATAAAACAAAACATATTTTGACAGCAGTTGAAGATAAAACAGCACTATCTATCTATCTAGACTGGCTACTACAGTGCCTGGCAATACGTGAATTATTTATTTATAAGGTAGGTGTTTAGTGTCTGTCACACTACTGAAAACGATATTGGCGACTACCTATATATACACATGAATTATCTATATACACTACGGTTCCAAAATTTGGGGTCAGTAAGATATTTGGTTTTTAAAGATGTATCTTATGCTCATCAAGGCTGCATTTATTAGATTAAAAATCCAGAAAATGTAATATTGTGAAATATAATTTCAATTTAAAATAACAGTTTTCTGTGTGAATATATTTTAAAATGTAATTTATTCCTGTGATAAAAAGCATCATTACTCTAGTCTTCAATGTCATACTTTCAGAAATCATTCTAATGCTGATTTTTTATTATCACTGTTGGAAACAGTTGAGCTGCTTAATAGGTTTTTTTTAAGGATTCTTTAATCATTGAAATTTTAAAAAGAGAAGCATTTATTTAAAATGGATAATAATGTTCAGAACGTCTATGGTTACGTAGGTAACGTTACATCTGGGAACTCGCATGAGAGACTTTCGAGTAATGAGAAAAGGCCAATGAATATTGCCGTTTATTTAATTACAGCCAGGTGCACCTTATCACTACTTATAAGAGGGCATGGATGTAATGCACTCGCAGGTTTTCGCTGAGGAGCCGAGTCGGCGTCAGCACGACCCAGGGTCGTGGCAAGGGGATGTAATGTCTCTGTTCCCTCCTTCAGGGAACGTGGGTTAACTACGTAACATTAGATGTTCCTCTTCAGTTGAGTTACTCCGACGTTACATATGGCAACAGACCCGTGGAAAACGGCACGACCCTGTGGCCATGTTACGCAGAGACACCGGTGCCGACAGACAAGCATGTCAGCAGGAAAGTCTGCACGTAACCTTCTCAATACCCTGGGGTCCAAAAAAAAGGGACCCCACAGGGATGCCAGGTGTACTGAAGCATGGGTTGAGGGCAGAGACATGAAGTATAAACAGTGTTCTTACATGTGAATTTCAAGAAATACACTATATCGATAATATATTGATATAAGTGAAGGGAAAGTTAGCCTTCTGGCTGACTGTGGAACATAAGGTTTTTGTTGCCACAACCTACTGGGTGAAGGAGACCCAGTAGGAACACAGCCTGGAGCTACTCCGCTCTAGGTCCGACTGCGGGGCAGGGGGAGAGGGTTCAGCTTGGCATGGGGGAATCTCTAAGCGAAAGCACACAGATCCCAGTTGGAATGATTTAAGACACCCAGCCTGCAGCCTTACCAATATCTGCTATAGAGGTGCTGTGAGCCAACGCATAGGTGGAGGCAACACCACGCCTGGGCTCTCCCTGGTATAGAAAAGACAGGGAGATGTATCAACCACCCAATGGGCCAACCTCTGTTTGGAGAAAGCATTCCTTTTCTGCTGACCTCCAAAGCAGATGAAGAGCTGCTGAGAGCGTCTGAAGCTCTGACTGCGGTCTGAAGCTCTGACTGCTCAGCAACTCTAAGGCTGCGTCTGCCTCCTCCTGGGGCAGAGCTTGCAGGTTCACTACCTGATCTCGGAAGGGAGTGGTAGGAACCTTGGGCACTTAGCCGGGCCAGGGTCTCAGGATAATGTGAGAGTCAGCTGGGCCGAGCTCTAGGCACTCTTAGTCAACTGAGAAAGCCTGTAGGTCCCCTATCCTCTTGATGGAGGCCAAAGCGATCAGGAGCGCTGTCTTTAGTGACAGGTATTTTATCTCGACTGATGCTAGGGGCTCGAAAGGAGCTTGCTGCAGGCCAGTTAGGGCGACGGCAAGGTCCCAAAAGGGCACCGAGGGCGGTCTCGGGGGATTAACCCAATGCACACCTCTAAGGAACCTTACGATGAGTTGGTGCTTACCTAGGGACGCACCCTCCACTGCATTGTGATATGCGACTATGGCAGCGACATACACTTTGAGAGTCGAAGGGGACAGCCTGCACTCCAACTTCTCCTGCAGGAAGGAAAGCACCACTGCAATCGGGCATCTCTGTGGGTCCTCATTGCGAGAGGAACACCAGTCGACGAACAGACCCCATCTCAGAGCGTAGGCCTGCCTTGTTGAGGGGGCCCGGAGAGGTCTGCCGCGGTTCCAGAGATCGGGTTGCGAGTGCCAAATCGTGCCCATCCCCTGAGAGAGAAGATCTCTCCTCAAGGGGATTTTTCAAGGAGGGGCTGCCGTGAGGAGTATTAAGTCGGCAAACCAGGCCCGGGAGGGCCAGTATGGCTCTACCAGCAGAACCTGCTCCTCGTCCTCCCTGATCTTGCACAGGGTCTGTGCAAGGAGGCTCACTGGGGGGAAAGGCATACTACTGTTACAGTAGTTTCCTGTTACACTACTGTTCAAAAGTTTCATAAACTGGCTACTACTGCAATACAGACATTCATTATTTATTTATAAGCTATAGTGTCTGTCACTATACAATACAGTATGATATACTACAATATAGTATAATTTTGACTATCTAATCTATCTATCTATCTACAGTATCTGTCTATATGGGTGTTTTGAAATTTTGCTGTGTCAGGGAGAGCTCCAAGAGTTTAAACCGGGACTTTTCCCATAAGGGATAATGACTTTTCATCAAAATAACCAATGTGATCAGTTCATTCATGGCTGTCATCCTTTAGTAATTTTTTCATTATGACCTGGTGGTTTTGTGGGGGTGGACAGGCTAAGGTAGGCTCACAGGTGTGTCTTCAAACTGAGGGTGATGAGAGGGCAGACAGCTAGAACACTGATCTGAAGCTGCTGGCGTCACAGTAGCCTGTGAAGAACCGCCAAAACTCCTCAGGAGAATCAGCTCAAGGTCATCAACAGTGAGGGTTTGTCATGCCAACATTATCACCTGGGAAAGGACCCCACGTTTTGGCTATCTGGGTAAAGGCCCAAAACACGTGCTTTTCGCGCACCACCCACTCAGTCCAGGAGAAAATATGTGCCCACAGACTTGATCTAGAGCCAGCTACAGTAATGAACAAAATGATGATCTCTTGGAAAACACCCCAAAGAAAGTCCCTTATAAAAATGGCCAATATTGCTTTTCCTCTTTACCAGAAACCTTCAAACTCTGTAAATACCAGACAAAAACATACTGTACACACACACATTAAAATACAACGAAATTCAACAGAAAGTGAACATGCATTTTCTATAAAAATGTTCATGTCAATAGAATGAACTATTTACTTTCTGAAAAAGAAATGTGTACACAGCCTATTGCAACAATGGTGAATTAACCGTTAATTAATAAAACAGATGTGAAGCCAATTGTGTTCTTAAAATAGTTTGGGAGGGGTTAGGAAAAATAACAGGTGTTGTACAATTGTGCATTCATTAAAGCTAGTTTCTCTTTTTGTTTCCTGTAACAGCTATTTATCCGGAAAGTGAGGGTACCAGGAAAGTAAAACTGATTGCCAGCTATGTACACCTTCTATAATTATTCATCATGGATTAAGATATAGTTTTGCAACTAAGGCATTAACTTTCATCAACTAACTTTCATCATTATTTTTGGTATACTGCCATATCAGTTCATTTGGTCAAACCCTTGCAGCTCAGTCAGTATTATGGCAAGGCGTGAGTTGAGAATTTTGCTTGTTTGCTCCCACAAAAATGTGCTCATTAGTTAAACTTTAAAAAAAACAACCTTTATTTATAATTTATTTATAATTTTAGTCAAAACTATTATTAAACATCAAGATTTAGATGTTTATTTCCTCATCTGAACAGATTTCGAGAACTTTAGCATTGTTACATGCTCACTCATGGATCCTCTGCTGTGAATGGGTGCCGTCAGATTGAGAGCCAAAAAAAAGCTAAAAACATTACAATAATCCAAAATTAATATGACTCCAGTCCACCGATTAAAGCCTTGTGAAGTGAAAAGCTGTGTGTTTAATAAGAAACAAATCAATCGTTAGGGCTTATTTTAAAATAGCATAATTTAATATGATGCTATTTTAAAGATCTTTATTTGGTATAACAGAATATATTGACATGCTTTAATGCAAAAAACATTATATTTTACATACTGTGCTTTATTATAGCTTCTCTGTTCTCCACCTCTCTCAAATGCTTCACTTTCTACAAAGGCCTACTCTGATTGGCCCAGTGCATTGTGATTGGACGAACCCCGCAAAACTCCATATTAGAACAATTAATAGTAAATACTTAAACTAACAATACATACAGTAAGTTACTTACAGTGGCTGATTCAGAAGCGTCAGATTGTGAGAGCAAACTCAGAATTTAGTAGGTTAACAAGACTCGTCCATAAAATGCATTGCACAAATTCAAACATCTGGGCTGTGCTGTTCTGTTGTAAACAATTGTAATGATTCCTAACTGCATCTACTTTCAGAAGGCCAAAAAAAGTGCTTTTGCCTTTGCACAGAAACACACACCGATAAATTAAACCTTGTTTCTAGCTTATCTAAAATATGCCATATAAATCAGTGTTCTCTGTGTGAGCAGAGACCAAAGTTTGTGGTCAGTGGCGTTCTGACCAGAATTTGAACCTCTGACTCATGATATAAAAGGGAATCACCCACAAGCTGTGCCAACACAGCCCAGGGGAAAGATTTTACTCTAATTCTTTGTTTTAGGCAATGCAGGGTAGGAGGGGTTAGTGATGGTGGGTATAACTAAGAAGGTGCCATTGTCCGGTGAGGTCCGGTTGAGGAGTTACAGAACAGCCCGACTCAGCGATCTCATGTCACGGCTTATCTCCTGAACTACAGCATTCTTTACCACGGTATCAGCGCTGATCCCGCCGCGCAGCCAATTTCACTACTTAAGCTTAGGGTCAGGTATGGGCTGGGCTGAAAATCTTCAGATTCATCTGTGTGTTACGTCCACGCCAGGCTCCACCCTCACTCCCTCATTGCGGTCACAATCAGCAGAGTTTTAATCACCAGCACCTGATCCGAAACACAGCAATCACCAGCACAGTATAAAAACACACACCACTCCACACTCAGTGTCCGAGCTGATTTTCACGAAGTGGACTCATTCTGCGCTATCATTGTAAAATACTTACCATGTGAACTTACCTGCCTCTCCTTGTGTCCTCTTAGATGTTCCTTGTCTCTCCAGTGTTCTCCGGATCTCCTACGAAGTCTTCTCCTGTTAATGTGGTGTGTGGTTGTGGTCTCATCATCTTCCTCGGTGAGTCACTGCACCAATTTCTACTCATCTACATTGATGACATCCTGATTTTCTCCACCAATCTCTACGATCACCAACATTAAGTCACCAAAGTTCTCACTAGACTTCGCGAGCACGAACTATTCCTCAAGGCTAAGAAATGTTCATTCCACCAAACATCAGTACAGTTTCTGGGCTATAACATCGAGAGGTTTCTGGGTTTCTCTAATTTTTATATACGGTTCTTTGAAAACTATAGTTCCTTTGCCAGTCCCCTTACGTCTTTGTTAAAAGGAAAACCCAAGATCTCTGAAGCCTTTGTTTAAGAAACTGAAACAAACCTTCACTTCAGCACCCATTCTGACTCATCCTAATCCCCATCTTCCATTTGTTGTTGAAGTAGATGCTTCTACCTCTGGAGTTGAAGCCGTCTTGTCACAGCAGCAGGAGAAGCCTCCACAACTTCGTCCTTGTGCTTATTACTCTAGGAAACTCAGCCCGGCCGAGAAAAATTATGATATTGGTATTCGTGAACTGTTGGCCATTAAACTTGCATTAGAAGAGTGGCGTCATTGGCTGGAGGGAGCTCTTCATCCATTCCAAGTTCTTAAAGACCACAAAAATCTTCAATATCTCCGTGATGCCAAACGACTCACTCCACGTCAAGCTTGGAGAAAATGTAATGTTAGCTTGTGTGGACGCTACCGCACTGCTTGATCAATAAAATAGCTTCACTACTGAAAAGCTACAGCGACTCTACCAACACGCTACTGAGAAATGTAGTTAAACTCGTAGCGACGCTACTCCCCATCACTGCCAGACAAACCCATACATTGAACCCATACTACCAGACAAACTCTTCGTCAACCCCATCCAATGGACAGCCCCTCCAACTGTCTCGGATCTAGCTTCAGTTCCTCCGCTGGGCTGTTCTCAGAATCGTCCGTTTGTTCCTCCTGGACAACGTCTTGATCTCATCCACACTTCACATACCTCACTGGGCACAGGGCATCCTGGGACCAACAGAACCCTCTCACTCCTATAAGATCGGTTTTGGTGGCCTGGGATGGAGAAAGATGTGCAGAGGTAGGGGAGAGGGTGTCAGGAATGTGCCATTTTGAAGTCACCACGTCATCTCCCAGCAGGAAAACTTCTACCACTTCCCGTACCTAACCTCCCCTGGTCACACCTGAATCTGGATTTCATTACAGATTTACCAGCTTCTGAAGGTAATAACTGCATCTTTGTAATTGTGGATAGATTCTCTAAGTTCTGCTGTTTGATTCCCCTCAAGGGTCTACCCACAGAGTCTGGAAAGCTTTCTTTTGCCTCCTAGGTGTGACCGTAAACCTCATCCGGATATCATCCCCAAACCAATAGACAGACGGGACTGTAAGATCCAAGAGGTGGGGCGGTTCCTCCGTATCTTCTGCACTGGCCACCAAGACACCTGGAACCAGTTCCTGGGCTGGGCCGAGCATGAACAAAATTCCCTTTGCCAAGCTACCACCGGCCTCACTCCATTCCAGTGCATAGTCGGATTCCAGCCCCCATTATTCCCATGGACAGGAGAACCATCTGACGTACCTACGGTTGATTACTGGTTTCGGGAGAGTGAGAGGGTCTGGGACGAAGCACATCAACCCCTCCAACGGGCAGTGTGTAGGCAGCAAACCACAGCTGACCAACGAAGATCAGAAGCTCCTACTTAGGAAAAAGGTACCTCAGAAGGTATGGCTTTCTACTAGAGACCTCTGTCTACTCCTGCCCTGTATAAAGCTTAGTTCCAGATTTGTTGGTCCATTCACTATACTGGATCAATCCAGTCATTTACCGTCTTCAATTACCTCCAGAGTACAAAATTCATCCCACCTTCCACGTCTCACTTCTCAAAACCTTTCACGGACCTCTTGTTTCCACAGAGCCTGGCCGCGACAAAGAACCCCCTCCTCCGGTAGTTACTGAAGACGGAACCATCTACAGTGTTCGTGAGATAGTGGATTCCCAACGTAGTGGTGGCAAGTTGGAGTATCTCGTAGACTGGGATGGCTTCCAATTTAGGCTTGAGCCTTTAGGGTGGCTTGAGCTTATATTCTAGATCCAGCACTTCTAACTGAGTTTCATAACCTGCATCCTGATCGTCCAGCACCTAGAGGCAGAGGTAAACCACCACAGCCTCAGAGGGTCCCAGCCTCAGGAGGGCGTACTGTTACATCCACGCCAGGCTCCACCCGCACTCCCTCACTACGGTCACAATCACCAGAGTTTTAATAACCAGCACCTGATCCGAATCACAGCAATCACCAGCACAGTATAAAACCACACACCACTCCACACTCCGTGCCTGAGCTCGTTTTCACGAAGTGTACTCATCCTGCTCTATCATTGTGTAATACTTACCTGCCTCTCCTTGTATCCTCTTAGATGTTCCTTGTTTCTCCAGTGTTCTCCGGATCTCCTACGAAGTCTTCTCCTGTTAACGTGGTGTGTGGTTGTGGTCTCAACGTCTTCCCCAGTGATCGTCTGTTGTGCTGTGTTGTCCTGTGGATTGAAAGAGAATTCATCAACATCATCAAAAGACTGTTCCAATATCCTTCAAAGCCAGAACTCACCTGTTCCATTCAATCTGCCTTCTGTTGAACTCTTATTGTGAAATAAACTTGTTACATTTTTACTTACCATCTGTGTCCCGTCCGCTTCATAACACTATGGGGTGAAGTTTGTGCTGAAGTTGATTGGAAGAGAAAAATTGTGCATGCATGTCTATCAATGGGAGAAGGCCACGCCCTATTCTGTAGCTCCTGGCCCATTTTGAAGATCTCACTCCTATTTAGAGATCTCCAGGATACAGTTATACCCTTCTCCTTCAGCCCAAGCTGGATCAGCCATCTTTTTTTTGTTTTTTAATAGAATATATCCTTTTGTGGGAGTCTAGAATGATGTTCACAAAATGGTCACCTTCCTTAAAGGGTTAGTTTACCCAGAAATGAAAATTAGGTTGTGTTGTAGTTACCTTCGAAGGTGTATGTGACATTCTTTCAGATGAATCCAATTGGAGTTATATTTAAAAAATGAAGGCATCAAAAATATGCGCATCCGTAGTAAAACATCCCTCACACAGCTCCGGGAGGATCTCCCTAAAGGCCTCCTATAGCGAATCCATGCATTTTTTGTAAGATAACTATCCATATTTCAAATGTAATAAACACTTTTTTCTCACTTAAGGTTAAGACAAATTGTACAAAATTGTACGAGAGAGGTTGTACCAATTTGTACAAATTTTCACCGTGTATGAACACGTCAGAATTGGTCATTAGACTTTGTTGACATTTCCCAGAGGCATGCGCCACACATATGTTGAAAAGTGTTTATTACGTTTAAAAATATATGGATATTTAATTTTTCAAAAACACATGGATTTGCTACAGGCCTTTATTCACCCGTCTCCCCTGAGCTTTGTGATGTTTTATTACGTATTTACGCACTCTGTTTTGAACTGTTACAGGGAAAAACCTGCCCACTGCAATGACAGAGTTTAGAAGTGCCAGGAAAGTTTTTAACTGATTGGATTCGTCTGAATGCTTCATAGGCGAGTAAAACAAAGCCTAATTTTCAGTTTTAGGTGAACTAACTCTTCAATGCAGCATTTTAAGTAACAATTATGCATGACATCTGCACCATACTGCAATGCGCAAACATAGACAATTATTTTTGACAAAAGTGTGGCCTAATGTCTGACAGTAACAGGAGTACACTATTCTGGGAATATGAGTTAGGATTATTCCCATTGTTTTTGTTTGGCTCTTGACATGACCTTGACAAATTAAACATTACATGTGTGATTCAAGAAAGTCCATGACTCATATGAAACAATAAGAACTGCCTTTAAAAAATAAATTGGAAAATCTCCACACCTTTGAATGAGGTAACATCAGAACAGTAAAACAACTGTTTTGACGACGTTAATGACTGCAGCAATAATCCAATGCTACGTGCAAAACTCTCAAAGGACGTGCAAACAAATAAATTGATTCCACAGAAGTGTATCATTATATAGATGTATATTTATGACTGCTGTCATAAGAGATAAAAGAAGTGCTTCTCTGAGCGTTAAGTAACTGGAGAAGTAAAATTTATGGCACTCAAACAAGGAAAAAGAGTCAATTATATTCCTTGTTACAGGAAGGACTTTTGTCATGTCCAAGAAATGACTTCATATTCACAGCTTGTTTTTCAAAGACCTACCCTAATGGTAACCAGAGGTCTGTTTGTAAAAATGCAATACTGTACTCTGACCAGCCATTAAATACTGTCATTTTGTAACAGGTTAATTATTGAAAATGAGCATCCTTCAAACATGCATTTGGGTCTCTGATGTGGTCTGAATTTACTGCATTAGTCACACTTACTGTAATCACACAAAGAAGTGTTGCTCAAATAACAGAGAGCAAATTTTCCATTATATACTATTATCCAGAATATCGTGAATATAAAATCATGCTGACAAGTCATCATTTATTTAGCCTTAACTTCCTCTAGAGGACATAAACTAGTGACCAAGAAGACTTAAGGTGGCAATTTAATTAAAGTGTCTTTTAGTTGTTTCTTTGTTTTTAATAAATGGATTCCAAAAGAGAATGAAAAGTATTCATTAATAGAATGAGACACCAAAACACTACAGTGAGCTTTTGTTACCAAGGAAGTTGGATACTAACATATTTTATATAATGACCTATAATAGAGAATATATACAGTATGTTAGTGATATATATATAGATCAGTGATTTTATATTAAATAAAACAATGTTACATAACCTAGATGCACAAAAGGCCATTGTCCAAACTCATCCAAGTTGCGCTCTCTTTCAAGAAACATCCAAGAGTCAGTGTTGTTAGTGAAATGTTAGAACATGGCTGTCTGGCAACTGACACAGACAGGGCCATTATTTTGACTCATAAACTCTTGTGAATTAGATAGGAGGCATTTAAAGGCTTCTGAGTTATGATTTTAATGAGTGTGACCCTTGAACTCTGTATGTTTTACAAATATACAGTTTACTGCGGCTAATTTTTATATTAGTTATATCTTAAAGTAGTGATTGGACATTGCATTTGTTTTGTTACCTATACCTGTAAAAAAAAAGCTTTTTGCATTCACTCACAGAATTGATGTCTCTTGTGTAACACAAATATTTCATCTTAATGCCTCACATATACCAATTCAACCTAAAAAATACATTTTAGAGATGAAAATTACTAATAATAATTATTATTATTAATTTTTAATAGTGGGGTAGGTTGTGACAACAACTCTCATTGTACTTGACACTCATGTAAATGAGAAAACAATTTTAAAATGTTGGGGATAGAATTGAAGCAGAAAATTTAATCACAGTGTGATAAAAAAAAATTAACAAAACAACAGTAAAGTTTAAAAAGTTCAATAAAAAAGTTAAAAGTGCCCCTGTAACACCAGGCTCCACCCTCACAGACACGCTGGGCTTCACCCTCACTCACGGTGATTACGTGCACCTGTCAAGGCCACCTGAACGGAGTGAAGACACTCATCAGGCACCATATTTAAAGCCACACCTCACAGCACTCTGGGTCCAAGCTCGTCTCGTCGAAAGTGGATTTAACCTTGCTCTGCAACTTCCCTTGCTAACTTACCTGCTCTGTTTCAGAACGCTCCTTGATCCTTCCCGTTGTCTCCAAGTCCCGTTGTGTCGTCTCCTGTGGTGTGTGGCTGTGCTTGTCCGTCTGTCCTCCTGCAAAGGAATCATCAGAGACTTTTCAGTTATTTCGTTATTGCCCAGAATTGGATAATTTTAAGTTTGCTTACCTTGTTTCTGTTATCTTCTGTTTAATAAATACCTTTGTTTCATTTAACCTCCTGGAGTTGAGTCTGCTTCGTTACAGCCCCATTATGGATCTTTTTGAAAATGACCTTTCATGAAGTAACACAGCTCTAAGTGAATGAAAACATCCTGTAAAGTTTAAAATCTTAAAGTGCACTGTGTATAAGGTCATCTTCTCTTAAAAGAAAGAATTGACTCTGAATCACTGAAACGAGTCGTTTTTGAAGTCAACATGAAATATTAGTATATTGCCGGCCCACTTGTTCGTCTGTCGTCTCGCGTTGGTCTGAATGAAAATCCTAATTCATTCTTCACTACTAGGTGCCGCTTTTTGAGCATTAAAGGAGTAGTTCACCCCAAAATTATTTACTCACCCTCAAGTAGTTCCAAACCTGTATGAGTTTCTTTTTTCAGCTTAACACAAAGAGATATTTTGAAAAAGGATGAAAATATGAATTATTGGGTGAATCATTTGGAAGTCGTTAAGCAAGTAAGGTGAAAATACTGTAAAAGCATATAAGACAATGAAAGTGTTTTTCTGACCTTGAACGCATGTCAACCTGTTGTTGGGGACTCCCAAAACCAGAATATTACTCATAATAGGGGCACTCTAACATAAAAAGTTAAAAGGTGTTAAATCAAAAAGTATAACAACCATTTCAAGCTGCAATAGTTACTTCTCTTTCATCATCAAGATCAGCTTCATTTCTCTATGTTTTATTCTATAGTCTCAAATATAATGTTAATTTACTATTATTGTCTTTCTATCATAGACTATGATTGTTTAGTATTGTTCACAGTATATTATTTTGAGGACAAAATAACCTAGTACTTTTTCAGCACAACCTGTAATAGTGATGATTTTTTTATTGTCTATTATTTTTTTAATCTGGTTAACCCCTGTCCGTGGTGCATGTTCACAAACATTTATTCCAGACAGTTATTCCGGAAATGAAAATATCTTTTGTTGCAAGCCATTTTGACAGTGGGTTAGTTTAGATAACTTTTATGGAGATTTTTCTCTTCACTAAAGTTTTAGTTCCTCACTTTGCCACATTGATACACTAACTACACTGAAATAGATTGAGCTGAATAGTGACACTGTAGAGTTTTTACATCTGAAATTAAATTTGTTTTCACAATTGTTATTTTACAACATTAAATCTGTTATTTTCCTGTTTATTGATGTGAATTTGTGTTGTGTACAGGGCACATAACCTCAGATATAAGAAGTAAATGTCAGAAATAACAAAAATAAAACAAAGTATAATGTAAGTGTTTTATATTGATACACATTGTGCCCTATTTTTACAGATTTTGTTTTTCAGTGTCATATACCAGCAGTGTTTGCATTGCTCTCTCCTCAGAATGCATCGAGGTCATCTGAATTCATATCACTTTGTACATAAATACATATGTGTTTCCATTTTAAAATTTCCATTTAACCCAAATAACAAGTAAAAATGAAAAGCTTCTGTGATGCTGTGGATCTCTGAATGCAAATGCAGAATCCAGACATCAACAGGAAAAGAAAAATAAATACCATAAGCCTAAATTCACAGTGCAGGCTATTCATTATGTCTGATGTCGAGTTCAAGGAACAGGACAACAGTGTTTGACAAGAATGTTACAGGAACTTCTAATAATAAAAATAGCTGTCTGGATGGATGCATTTCCCTGTGCACCTCACGTCTCACTCCTACGCAGCGCTGCTTCAAAGTGAGAAACCTGCTTGTCTAAATAAGTTGGTTAATTTTGGCGTGCTCTAGAAATGCTATTCACTGCTTTATTGATTTGAACCTTAATCCAGACCCGTAACAAACAAAGAAAACATTCCTGAATGCTTATGTACTGTATCTTTTGCAAATGAGAACATGCCCTGAATCGTTCTAGTATCGGATGAAGTGTTGTATTCTAAGAATAAAGCATTACCCAGTGTCATTTTCATCAGTATCCTGTTTTCCACTGAGAAGGGCCATTTCATAATCTTGACTGAAGAATGTGGTTGGTGTTGGATATTCCTGTAAAGGAAGTGTGTTAGCATTTTAAAATCTGTCTAACATGACAGGTTTATCTAAATGATGTTTCTTATACCTACGGCAAACATTTGATCCTCCGGTTTTCATGTAAGGAGACTTCATGCGGAAACAGGACTAATCCAGCAGAACAATAAATCACTTTAAAACTTATTCATTTTATTTTTTATATTTGTCAAATATATGTACACACTGCTGTTCAAAGGTTTGGGGTTGGAGAAAACATTTTGTTTTTGAAAGTTATGCTCACCAGAAAAGTAGAAATATGACATTTTAAAGCAATTTTAAACAGCTGATTTCTATTTTATAATGTGTTTTCCCTCCTGTAATGGCTGATCTGAATTTTCAGCAGCCATTATTCTAATCTTAGTTAAATGGCTATTCAGAAATCATTATGTTGATCTATATGCTGATCTGACACACAGCAAGTATTTCTTAGTTGTGGTGCTTAACATTTTTGTAGAAACTATTATATTTTCATCACACTTTGATTAAACAAAAATACACAAGAAGTTGAAACAACGGACATCTTCACTTACTGAATAACAGTTTTACTTTGTTTCTGTTTTTGAATAGTGTTTTTTAATGTTTCGTTTTCACTTGTTTGTTGTTTTTATAATAATTATTGGAATAACAGTTTTATGGAACTATGATTACCATTTCATATTA
>JAUMHP010000062.1:6896683-6915244 GCA_032361065.1 Enteromius trimaculatus | reverse complement strand
TTACACTAATGCTATTGGAAGACAGACAACTATCTAAATATAGCCTATCCAAAACACAAAAGAACAACGGCAATAATAAAAATATGCGAAAGCAGGAAAATGGCTTTGGCTTTGACCTAATTTCATCCTCAGCTAAAAATGGAGCAATAAAAAGCACAGGTCAAAACAGAAGGGGTAAGTATGAGTTAGAGGTAGGCTGGTTTTGTTTGTCTGGAGCACAAGCTCAGTATTGCAGAAATTTCCCTTACAGTTTTGAAAGCAGTGGAATTTACAGTCCATGTACAGGACGGATGAAAACCATGGGAAGAAAAGCTATTCAAAACTCCTGCAGCCTAGATATGTGCAGTCAGCAGTCAACTGATTCAGAGGAGGTGGCATTCCCAGTTCATGAGGGATGCAAAATCTTGAGTCTATTTTTGGCCTGTTTTTAATAAAACAAAACAAAAACAAACAAAAAACATTTTATACTAGCACTACCTATTTAGTGGGTTTGTGAAATCCATTTTTATGCAGTTTTATCCGTTGTTTTTTGTTTTTTTTTGTTTTGCATTTACAGTTTTGACCAGCAGGCGTCACCAGCGTGCGGTGTTTCGGGTGCTTTGCAACCTTGAATCGTTTTTCTATTCATAAAAAAATAATCTAACATTATACATTTAATTTATCTAAAAAAAAAGTCAGTCAAATAAATTCTCAGATAATCTAAAAAAGAATTTTCCAAAAATGTACTCTGAAATAGTCAATGATTTTAATTAATAAAATAAATAGAAACAAATGAGAAAATAAAAACAACGTTATGTCAAAAGGAGTTACTAAATTCGATTATATACACTGTTCAAAAAACTAAATGGGAACACTTAAACAACACAATGTAGGTAACTCCAAGTCGATCACACTTCTGAAAAATCAACCCACACAAGTGGCTCAGGTTGTGCAGTTCATCCAGGACGGGACATCAATGCAAGCTGTGGCAAGAAGGTTTGCTGTGTCTGTCAGCGTAGTGTCCAGAGCATGGAGACGTTACCAGGAGACAAGCCGGTACTTCAGGAGACGTGGAGGAGGCCGTAGGAGGGTAACAAACAAGAAGCAGGACTGCTAACTCCACCTTAATACAAGGACAAACAGGAGTAGCACTGGCTGAGCCCTGCAAAATTACCTCCACAAATGTGCATGTGTCTGCTCAAACGGTCAGAAACAGACTCCATGAGTGGGGTATGAGGGCCCAACATCCACAGGTGGGGGTTGTGCTTACAGCCCAACATCATGCAGGACGTTTGGCACTTGCCAGAGAACACCAAGATTGGCAAATTCATCACTGGCGCCCTTTGCTCTTCACAGATGAAAGCAGGTTCAAACTGAGCAGTGGTTTGGAGACTCCGTGGACATCTTCCAGCATGGCCGGTTTGGCAGTGAGTCAGTAATGGTGTGGGGTGTGGCCTTTGAACCAGAGGTAGCCTGACTGTCATTAGCTACTGAGATGAGATCCTCAGACCCCTTTGTGAGACCATATGTCGATGCGGTTGGCCTTCGGTTCCTCCTAATGCAAGACAATGCTAGACCTCATGTGGCTGGAGTGTGTCAGCAGTTCCTGCAAGATAAAGGCATTGATGCTATGGACTCACCGCCTGGTCCCCAGACCTGAAGACACACACTACCGAGCATCACTTTGACTTGTTTTAAGGACATTACATCAAAGTTGGATCATGTGTGTTTTTCCTCTTCAATTTTGAGTGTGACTCCAAATCCAGACCTCCATGGGTTAATAAATTTGATCATTTTTGTGTGATTTTTGTTGTCAGCACATTCAACTATGTAAAGAAGTATTGAATAAAGAAGTATTTAATAAGAATATTTCATTAATTCAGGTCTAGGATGTGTTATTTTAGTGTTCTCTTTATTATTTGAGCAGTGTAGCGAAGCTGTGAGGACTTTTATTATGAATTGTCCTTTACTATCCTTGTGTAGGTCACAATCATCAGCTTCACGCATTGGGTTCACGTTGCTACATGCTGTGACATCTCATGTCAGAGTATTTATTTGCTCTTAAATAATTTAATTAATCTTGATTATCCTTGTGTTTTCATATTTTTACTGAAACATGAACGATGATTTGTCAAGTTCGCTGTAACGCCTGATTCCGCTTTCTAACCTTGACTAAATGCTTCAGTACTCTTAACGTTACATTAATAGGAATACATAGCGTTCTAAGTATATGATGTTACGGAATATCTGTAGATACCACAGGCAGTTTGGTCAGGTCATTTGGCCATTTTCTTTACCTCAAGGGCAGCATGTTCCTAGTTTATCAACACACCTACAAAAGGCAAGATATGCCAGTGCCACAACAGGTAAGATCATTACAGAAGAACAACGTTGTAGAAGGACAACTCTAAGGGATTGCTTCATCTCTTGTTTAAATCGCAGAGAGAAAGAAGTTCTACGAGAACGTCTCGATATCTCAAGGTGAAGGTGAGCATCATTCAGTGTTGATGCCCATATAGCCACACACATCTGCAACTTCAAAAGAAACATTTAACAAACGAAAATGTTATGTGTGTTTGAAAATAGTTTTGTATTGTCTACAGGGGGTTTGTATGAAATTAACCTTGACAAGCGAAAGCTGAAGACTCCAGGTGGAAAGCTGTTCACAGTGCCCAATGAAGCTCTTGCCATAGCTGTTGCAACGGAGTGGGACGTTCAGAAGGACACGCTGAAGTTTTACACCATGCACTTAGTAGGCCATTATGATTGTGTATATGAACTGTGTTATTATCACCCAACAGCAGTTGGAAATAGATGCATCCAACGTTATCTGCATACATGCAGCAAGCAATGCCTACCACATCACTTTAAGATGTTCTAAACATTAACATCATGATTTTATGTAAAGCCTAATATGTGTAAAATGACATGATTTGACTCCAGTTGAGCATATGTTAATATTACTTTTTGCTGTCTATACAGACCACCCTTTGCAACACGGCACTTGATAACCCAACGCAAAGGACAAAGGAACAAATGATCTCAGCTGCTCTAAAGTTTTTGGAGACTGACACAATCTGGTATTTTGAGGATCACTTGATGGCATTTAATTAATTAAACCAGTATTTATATAACATTATCTTGTAATGGCTGTAAATGGTATTACATTCCCTAAGTACATGTAGAGTGTTTCCATTAAATCAGATACTTCGGTTGTAGTTACAGAGTAGAAGATCCTCCAGGTCTTGTAGAACTTCAGAGAAATGAATGGGAGCCTGTAATGAACTGGATAGAACAAAGGTAATATTGGCTGGATTGTTTACACTATTTGGCTAGATAATGTAGTAGGTACAGTATATAGCCATGAAAAATGACATGTATGAACATTTTGATTTTTAGGTACAATGTAATAATTGGCTCATCCACCAGTATAATGGGCCCTCTAATCCCAGAGGAGACTAAGGACACATTTCGTCAACACCTTAATTCATACAATTTTTGGTCTCTGACAGGTAAAGATACTGTGGTGTTTTTGCATCTTATGTAAATGGATATTTTTACATACGATTTTGCATCTTATGAGAATAGACATGTTTAAACAGTGCAGTTTTCTTTTTTTCTGCAGGACTTGAGTATGTGATCACTCAGCTGAAATCACTGGTCTTGTCATTTGGGCTGGTTGACAGACACCTAAGCGTGGAACAAGCGGTTCTTCTGTCCAGACTTGAGGAAGAATACCAGGTTTGGGAGCTTTTAGTTTGTTCCAACTCTTTGGTCCATTATTTGTTATTGCTCATTCTCCCATCTTACTAATTATTGTTCTTTTATGTTCTGTTTTGTCTTAGATCCAGCAATGGGGAAATGTGGAATGGGTCCATGATTATGATATGTATGAGTTGCGAGCACGAACAGCCGCTGGTGCAATGTTTGTGTATCTGTCTTCTGAAAGCACAGCTGTCAAGAAAAAAATTTTACAGGACTAAAAAGGCCAAAAAGGCACTGTTTGAGACTGGAAAAATGTGTTCTTTGTTATCTCTCTTTTCTTTTTACAGCTAGCTGCTGTAACACCAGTTGTTGCTGTTGCTGTTTAGTTATGTTTTGAGCAATAATATAATATCTAAGGTCAGGATATGTATTATTAGTTTCAACAGCTGCCAGATGGAAAGACTGTAAATACAAAATCCAAGTATTTTAATGTCAAAGCTGTGAAACTGTTCAGCTAATATGTTGAACACCAAAATTACATTTTGATAAATTGTAATCATGTGCACATCTGAGTCATCTCATTTTTTACTAAACCAGTTTCATGTTTTTCCTAGCAGTTCCCTTATAGTCAAAGTCACACATAAAAAAAAAAATGTTCAAAATGTGCATAGTACTAAAGGGCAATCTGATACATAATCATTAGTGATATATATCAAACCCGCGGTATAAAGCAAAGTCATGTCAGTGGAATCACTGCTGTCCCTTTAATTAGCTGGCGTGTCATTTCAATATCTGACTGCAGATTCGGCCAATAGCGTTCCTGCTCTGAATCACGCGGCCAATGGGAGTCGTCCATAGGCGGGGCTTGAGTGTTTACTGTCTCATTGACTGTTAGTCGTTGGGTATGTTGACAAGATGGAGTTCTTGCTGGGAAACCCATATAGTACTCCAGTGGGACAGTGCATTGGTATGTTTTTTTAGAAATTAAATGATGCATAAAAATCGTGTAGTGACAAGTTAACGTATAAAACGATGCATTTAGCTCGCTGCTGTGTAGAAACTCAACATATGGATAGCCTATCAGTTAGCTGGCTAACAGCTAATGCTCATTCATGCTAGCCAGTCTAACTTACAGTTATCGCTCAATATGTTCGTCTTAAAATAGTTTACTTAATAAATTAAATTGTCGATTGATGGGAGACATAGTGCTTTTAAAACAGCTGAAATACTACTTTCACTTACCATCTGGTATTAGCCTGTTAGCCAGTGGACACTGCGTTTATCTCTCACACCCAGTTTCATAGCAAAAGCTTGAGGTAATGTGTAAATGATTCATACTATTGATCAACTTATAAATGGACACTCTGTGTAAGGAAACTGACGACTTGCTTTGGACGATAACCAGCATGCAAGTACATACTGCGCAGTAGTTTGCACTTTGCAGTTCAGTGTAATGTCATCAGTGCCGATGTTATATCAGATTCCCTTATTAGTGAAAAGCAGTAATCGATTATCTTATCAGTTTGTTTTTTTTTCATCTTTCCCAGAAAGGGCCACAGATGGCTCACTACAAAGTGAAGACTGGACCTTGAATATGGAAATTTGTGACATAATCAATGAAACAGAAGATGGGTGAGACATGAAATATGCATGATTTATAACATTTAACAGGTTGAATTAATTAACTTGTGTTTTGACATATTCAACCTTAGGAAGCCTACGAACAATGTACAAATCCAGAAGATGCTGTCATTAAAATAGTTGCACATGCCTCCATGTTAATAATATTACATTTATGGCTGAATGATCATGCCATCAATCACTCCGTGGCCGTTACAATCCATTGCAAGTCCAGGGCATTACATAAATTGAATTGTCATCACAATGGGCTATTTATGGAACCTGGCAATGCTTGTTTGCAGAAGATGATTCATTCCCTTGACCTTGTTGTTTTAACTTCTTAACAGACTGCTTTTTAGCTGCATGGAATGTGTTATTTAGTTATTTATCTGATTTATAGGCCTAAGGATGCTATAAGAGCTGTGAAGAAGAGGCTAAATGGGAATAAAAACTACAGGGAGGTGATGCTTACACTGACGGTGAGATGTGTGCAATGGAAACAACTCTCTTTGCAGTCTTACTAACAACTAATAATTCCTTTTTTCTTTTAGATTGTCCTCTTCATTTTGTTTTTCCATAATGTGTTCAGGTTCTTGAGACGTGTGTAAAGAACTGTGGGTACCGGTTCCATGCGCTCGTCACCACCCGAGACTTCATTGATGGCGTTTTGGTGAAAATTATATCTCCTAAAAACAATCCACCTGCTATAGTGCAGGACAAAGTGCTAGCTTTGATACAGGTATGGACTGGTTGTTTTAATTGTACATTTAGAAAATGTTGTTTGGGGCATAAACACAACATGAGGGATGGTAACTTATGACATGAGGCATTTCAAAAAGAAGGGCATGATGGAGAGGGTGAGGAGGTGCATCATGAGGCGGGTTACCTGATGCTCTGTAGTCATGGAGATCCGGCTATTTAGTTGGCACTGAAGTTGTGCTCATTACAACCTGGTGGATCAGGTTACTAGGTTTGGCTCAGATGACCAAGGGTGACTTCAATTTGCTTGGTCTTGCATCTGATGCTAGAAATCCCTCATTATGAAATTATTGATGTCTACAATGTCCAAAGAGAAGTAGACATGTAAAGTTCGTGCTTTGCTTTTTTGCATGACATTCAAAACAGTCACCTGTTTATAGTACCAAGTCAAAATGTCTCCTGACCATCAGTGTTTCAGAACGATACATTATGTGATTCTGTATCATTCTAAAACACTGCAAGAGCTTTAAAATTATATTTTACAATATGAACGTTGAAATTATTTATGTTTTATCATAAGAGACATCACTTTCTTTATTCTGTTAAACACAATTTTTATATATATATATATATTAGTGCTGTCAAAGGATTAATCATGATTAATCACATCAAAATAAGTTTATATATTATTTATATAAAAATATTTATATAATATATTTGTATGTACTGTGTATATTTATTAAGTATATATAAATACAAACACATGCATGTATATAATGAAAATGGTGTTTATATATTAAGTATATTTAGGTATAAAATATATAAAATATAAGAAAATAAATATATAAATGCATTTACATGTAAATACGTTTAAAATATATACTGTACGTGTGTGTTTTAATATAAACATAATAAATAAACGCAGCATAAACACATATATTATGTAAACAAAGACTTTTATTTTGGATGTGATTAAGCACGATTAATCATTTGACAGCACTAATATATATATATTATTTATGATTAAAAAAAAAACAGTCTAAAGGTAAATCTGGAATCGGAGGGTGCAAAAACAATCTTTCTTGCAATATTACTCTACAATATTAGATCTTTACTTAATATCCTACTATAATATCCTTATTTTTTAGTCACTGGCAACTTTTTTTTATAATCCATGTTATTCAAATTAGTATCTTTTGTGTTATGAAATATAACAGATTTTTTGGGCGAACTGTCTCTTTAACAAGGTTTTAAATATTAAAGGACTGAAGATCTAAGAAGCTGTGTTGCAGTGTGCAGCAGTTTTCCACTATATTTATAGCTATTCTAATGCATTTTAATTTCCAAGATTTCAAAGTTTGCATGTACTCTGTACGCTAGGCATGGGCAGATGCCTTCAGGAGTAGTCCAGATTTGACTGGAGTAGTTCACGTCTACGAAGAAATGAAGAGAAAGGGCATAGAGTTTCCTCGATCCGAATTGGAGACCCTGTCCCCCATTCACACACCACAACGGGTTGGTGTTGACATCATATATGCTACAATTTGTTTATCACACAGTTTATGGCAGCTCCCATTAAAATACCATGCCTCTTATCATTTACTTAACTTTATCGCTTTACTTTCCCTCTTTATCTCTGCACTTTCCTTTTATTGTCTTGCTTTGCTGATAATAGCAGCAAAGTGCTCCAGAGTTGGACCAGCAGAAATATAACGCCCCGGTCCAGCCCAAGCCACAACCTCACCCTGCCTCCGCTCCTCCTTTCTCTGCCCCTGTGACCCACACTTCCCCACAGATGCCCAATCTGCACATCTCTGGGCCCATCAACCCTTCCCCTGAACAGGTACTGTAAAACCTTCCTCAATTCTTTTAAATGGGATAGTTTTAACATTTGTTTTCACAGATTGCATATTGATTTAATAAAATATCATTAGATTTGCAAGCTGCGCAGCGAGCTCGACATTGTGCGTGGGAACACTAAGGTGATGTCGGAGATGTTGACCGAGATGGTTCCTGGTCAAGAGGATCCATCCGATCATGAGCTTCTTCAGGTTTCTCATTCAGATTCTTTTTTGTTTGCTTTGCTTGAAAGAGCTTTTGAAGGCCACTAGAGGGGGTGTTGGTGCAGCATAACCTTGACTGTGTTTGTTATTCAGTGTTACATGGTTTGCTTCTTTGTTAAAAGGAGTTAAACAGAACGTGCAGGGCCATGCAGCAGAGGATAGTTGAGCTCATCTCCCGTGTGTCCAATGAGGAAGTCACAGAGGAGCTGCTGCATGTCAACGATGACCTCAACAACATCTTCCTACGATATGAGAGGTGTGAGCAGGAACAATTAATTTACCTTTTCTTTAAAGAGATTTTAAATAAAATGTAAATTCTTTCACATTTTATTACCCTTATGTCTTAATATTTGAAACACAATATAGTTTCCCAAAACTTCCAAGAAGTCCTGAAAGGCTGTAAAGGAATTTTAAACTGAACCCATATGAATAATGCAGTTTGCAGAGCACACAATATTGTCAAAAGCATCAAATATTGGCAATGTTGAGGATTTAGCATTTTCAATTAATGTAGGCCTGTTACGTTTTTTTTTTTAGGCCTATTATTATTATTAGGGTACATTTTTTTTTTTATTAAATTACAATTAAATTGCTCCGCAATAATTTAATAGTACATCACCACATGAGGATGTAAGGATAATAAAAGATTAGGATATTAACATACTCCTCATTGAAGATGGTGTTTAAAACAGATTTATTAATTTATACAATGAATTATATGCCTATAACTGAAATGATTAATGCTGCAGCCATCATTGAAAATTAAAAACCGCTTTATTTCATACACCAGTTAAAAAAAACAAAAAAACGTTTTCACATGAAACACATTTTGTTCAAGTTTTTCATTTTTGGGTGAACTGTTCTTTTAATGCTTGATTAAAATTTCTTTAAGTGAAAGTATGGTGTTAATAAGGTGTATTCTTGTTGCTTACTTTTCATGCTTGTTTTTTTTAGATATGAGAGATTCCGATCTGGCCGAACTGCTCAAGGCGTAAATAACGGGGTGGGTTGTGTTTTCTTAACGGAGTTGTTCTTTTATCTGTGTTAGCATCATTTCCATCATCAAGGTGTGTGATTTTATTTTCCCCCAAACACATGTAAGGTATATTGCTCATGCCAACAGCACATCTCGGAGTCACTCATATAGTTTCCTCTTCCTCTCATTGCTTGCTTTTCGCTCTTAAAATATGCTCTGAGAATGCGTGGTACGTTTGCTTTGATATGCAAACTTCATTGTGTGGTGATCAACTGATGTGATTGCATGTTGGTGTTATTTATAGTGTGGTTTGGTCGGTTTTGTGATTTGTTTTTCCTATTTTTATTCTTTGGTATTGCTAGCTGAGGGAGGCAAGTATGAAAGTCATCTAATTTCATTTTTTACTTTGACATGTTAAAAAATGTTATGTCCGCATTGGCTGGTACGGTACATCTTCCTGTGTTGCATCTAGCATGTTTTGCTAATGAACCTCCACTAGCATGTAGAATGCCTGTCCCACGGCCTGTGACTTTTGTATTCCCCCTTTCCATCTACTTGCACTAGTACTAGTTCCTGCACTGCTTCAAATAAAATAGGCTACGTAGGGATTTACAATAGTAACGATGCATTTCATGTAATTGAGATATGATTTTTAGCAGCACATATTCAACTATGTTTTTTAGGCTATTGTAGTAATTTCCAGGACTGCATGAGGGATTCACTACCATTCAAAACTTTGGGGTCAGAAAGCTTTTTGAATGAATGAATGAATGAAATTAAATGCTTTTTTCAGCAAGGATGCAATAAATTGATCAAAAGTGATAGTAAAGAATTTTAAATTGTTACCAAAAATGCTGTTCTTTTGACTTTTTATATTCATCAACAAATCCTAAAAAAAATTGCATGGCTTCTGCTAAAATATTAAGCACCATAACCATTAATATTTCGTAATGATAAATCAAGAATATTAGAATAATGTCTGAAAGATCATCTGCCACTTGTGAAATGGCTGCTGAAAAATAAGCTTTTCCCTCATAAGAATAAATTAGAGTAAGAATAGGGGTTTTTAACCTTACTGCATTTTTGATCAAATAAATGCAGCCTTAGTTTTTTTTTATGAATAATTATGAATCTTCCAGAATTTTGAGTGGTAATGTTTTTGGGGCTTTTTCTCTTAAATTACAACTTTTTTTTTTTTTTTTATTTACTCATGTGGCGTAAAGTACAATGAACAGTGAGATCCATGAATACATATTAAATATAGTGTACCCTAATTCACTGTCACAGAATCCCTCTACACAAGATTCTACAGAGGGAATTGATTATTATTATTATTATTCTGATTATTATAGTTGATGGGCCTTTGCCTTGTAATTTTTATGTTTGATTTGATTTTTATATTATGAGCATGTGTCACTGTGACAAGACATTAACAAATTATGCTTTTGACAGCATGTGTTAATGTGCTTTTGAATAAGAAACTGAGGGAGTACAGGAACATAACCTTTTTTTTTTAAATTTGCAAAGAAATAAATGCTATGAGAAACATTCGTACACATTTAATAACAATTAGCCTGAGAATATTCATTAGCCATTCCTTTTGTGCCTACTATAAAAGCCTTCACCTTTTTCATCAATTCTTGGTGTACCCTGAGTTACAGATTAAACCTCCCTTCACAAAAGAGTTGGTGAAACCGGTGAAAACAATGTGTATATCACACCCCAACCATTCGTCTTAACTCCTCTTAACCTTATATTAAAGACTGCAGGGTCTCTGTTTTTAAAGTATGTAAAAAAAGTAGAGGTACTGTAAGTAAACCAGTTCAAAAATGGTCATTGTGTAAAGGTAAGATGGCAAATAAATAATTTTATCACCCCAAAGTGCCCATAATTCAATGTGTGTCTATGTGAAATGGTGTTGCGTATCCACAGGTCCTGAATGAGGCAACAGAAGATAACCTGATTGATCTGGGACCAGGATCTCCTGCAGTGGTCAGCCCGAGGATCAGTGCTACCCCTCCATCCAGCTTGCCTCCTTCTGTAGCTCCGATTCGCTCTGCGTCACCAGTCACTCTCTCCTCCAGGCTGGCAGGTTTGGGTGAGTCTGGTACATTAGATCGACAATGTTTTTTACATTTTCTCTTGTTAGTCTGTACTAATGTGAGAATAACATTGCTTTGCAGATGTCGGTTCTGACAGTGTGAGTGGCACCTTGAGCTCTTTGACTACCTGTCAACCCCAAGATGACTTTGACACGTTTGCCCAGACCAGGACTGGCACCATACCTGAGAGGAAGAAGTATGAAACAAATCTATTTCATGGAATGTATAGCTTATTTATAATGGAGTAAGGTGCCTCCCTTAAATAGATGCCCAAAAAAATGATTTTCTCACTTTCATAACATCCCAGACATATAACTTAATTGTTTCAGATTAACAAAATTAAAGAATTTTAGAAAAAATAATCCATCTCTGAAAACATTGATTTATAAACTTTCAGTTTGGAGATGGCTTTCAACATCATTCATTAAGTTATTAAGTGGAATAAATGGAAACATTTGTACATTTAGCTAAATGACACTATTTAAAATGAAGAGAAGGTAAAGTCCATCTTACCCCACTACTTAAAAGATGACCACCATTCTGGAGCAGGAAGTCCCAAATGATTAGATTTTATCCCTAATAAGTGTCATTCTTTTGTTTGTTCTTTCATTCATCCGTGTTTTACATTTTAATTTTTTTTAAATGTTTATTTACTTGACGAAGGGGGCCCTTTTATGGTAAAATAGTAAATCAGGCTGTCTGAAATTATACATTTGCAGATTTTTAATTTTATAATAAAGGTGTAGGAAAGACAGCGCTCTCTAATATCAAACTATAACACAATATCATATAAAATAAATTGTGTTAGCTTTAACATTGCTCCTTTTGAACTATCAGCGCACCATTTGAAGACACAAAGGCTTCAAGTGGAGTGGCCCCGACCTTGGATGTCAGACAACAACACACTGGGGTGAGTTTCTCTCTCTGTGTGAACTTTTATTTTAGGACCGTTTCTTGCCTTTTTCGCCAGTATATGTGCATTTGCTTTAATGTCAAAGAGGCATCATAAAGCTGGATATCGAGGCCCTTATTTTGGAGTGGTTGAAAAGGCGGTTATTTTCAGAGGACACCAAGGTACATGGTACACAGCAGTGTACATAGTGTACCAAACTCCCACATTGTTAACTGAGAAGGATGCAACTTTGAAACTTTGCTCAAAAGTTGACCCATATACATTTTTTCCCCTCTTACTTTTTTAATTGTTTGCTATTTAGGTTTTATGATTTAGGTGACTTAGTCTTTCTGTTAGTTTTTGACCTATTAGATACCTATTAGAACTGATATGTGATATCAGACTGTTATTCTGTTATGTAAATGATTGGTAATAAAAGAAAAAAAAAAGTTGACCCATATCCATTTGATTTAGAAGAAACCTTTTTCTGGGAGCAAGACTTCTGATTCTGCTTTAGTTTTTAGTTTATTCAGTGGGTGCAAGGGTCTTGAATTGCAGTAATGTGCGGTGACGCTCTGTGCATGTGTTTGATTTATTACCACGTCTCCATATGGGGATAGTTTGCTAATATTGGTTTGATTAAGACTTTTATGTTGAAGTCTTATTGTTTTTGTTTTGTTTTTTGTTGTTTGTTTGTTTGTTTTGTCATGTTTTCTTGGGATTATTATTTTATGTATTATTTGCTTTGCTCCGGCCCATGGTTTGGGCCCGTAGGCAGCTCTTGACCAGTCCTCTGTCATGGATGACATTGAGGAGTGGCTCTGTACTGATGTGGTGAGATTTCCTTTCGTTTATTTTTATTTAATTTTTTTCTTCTTCTTTAGGACATAACCCATTTATCTGAAAAGAAATATGCCCTTGTTACCGCATATTTCTTTTTGTTTGCTGTTTTGTTTTTGGCTGGCTGCTTCTTTATCCTCTTTTTGGGGTCACTAACGACTCTCCTTGTACGGTTTTGCTGCATTCGTAACTTTTCTGGGTTATTCTTACCGGTGTATTAATTTATTAAAATATATACATCGAGTGCATAGTGAATAGACTCTTTGCTTGATATGCTTTTAATGCTGTTATTTTCTGCACTAATGACTCTTTTTGGATATTTTGGTTAATGCCATTTAGTCAAATCAAATATAGGTTGTTTGAAAAGAAAATATAATCATGTTTGATGTGATTGCCAAAAACTGGTGTGTTCCTTTTTGTGCAAGCCTTCATGCGCTGAAATCATTTACCCTTTTTCTGCTTTAATTCAGAAAGGAGATGGAGAAGAGGGTGTGACAAGTGAAGGTAAGTGACCATTAATTGATTTATGCTACTGTTCAGAAGTTTGGGCTCAGTATGTTTCCTTTTCTTCTTTTTTTTTTTTTTAAGAAATTAAAGGGATAGTTCGCCCAAAAATGAAAATTCTGTCAATACTTTTTGGTAATTACATCGGTAAAATAATCCATGTGACATCATTTGGTGTGAGTAATTAATACATTTGGGTGAGTAATTAATGACAGAATTAATTGGGAGAAGTTTTTGTGAGAACTATCCCTTGAACACTTAAGGATGCAATAAATTGAGCAATAACTGACAGTTAAAGTGCCCCTATTATGCTTTTTCAAATATGATCTTTTATGCAGTGTGTCATGTTGCTGTATGTGAAAATAAACTATCTGCAAAGTTGCCAACAGTGCAAGATAAATCAAGTTTTTGTCTATCAAAAAAAAGAGTCTGCTCACATTCTCCTAAACGAGTCATCAGCAATTCGAATCTTTTTCTGTTACGGCCACACATCACGAAGTAACACATTTGCATAATGTCCGCCCACGTTTTACTTCGCGAATAACTTGCCCCGCCCACAAACAGTACAATTTCCACGTTTCATTTTAATTTTTTTTGACCTTGCATACTTGTAAACCTGTTTTAAGAGACTCGTATAGCAACCTTTAAAATGGCATAATAGGGGCACTTTAAGACATTTATATTGTTACAAACTATTCCTGTTTCTAGTTTATTCCGAATCCGGTTTCCATCATGGCTTCCACGTTTCGACTGTGATAGATGTTTCTTAAGCAGCAAATTAGCATATAAAATGATTTCTGCATGTTAATTCAACACTGAAAATTCAGCGTTCAGGAGTTATATTTAAATTATGATTTAACAATGTCATCATTTTACTGTATTTTCAATCAAAAACCAAAACCAAAATCCTTGTGAATGTAGGAGATTAACAACAACTTTGGAACAGTAGTGTCTGTGTATCTACCTGCCCCAGCAATTATACACAGTTTTTGACTTTAAATGCCCCATTAAAACTTTCTTCCAGAGTTTGACAAGTTTCTGGAGGAGAGAGCAAAAGCGGCAGAGATAGTGCCCACGCTGCCGACCCCCCCAAGTGACGAGCTTTCTGCTGCCTCCGGAGCTTCTGCAAACGCGAGTAAAAAGGCAGGCAGGTCCGAGGACTCTCTCTTTGCCTTGTAGATAAGTGTCAGATCCTCTGGGGCGGCCCAGTGATGGGTCAGCCGCATTACAGATCTATCGGCGTCTCCTCTTTCTCTCCTGCTTCCTGCTTCTCCAGCACAATCAACACTACCACAGCTGAAGTGATCAACCGTTTCATGATCTAGAATTTTTCATAATGGACATTTTCATACTCTACCAAGTTTTCATTCCATTGAAAATACTGTAAAAGATCCACTCGTAACTCCCTCTAAAAGCATACCATTCCTTGTGTGTTCGAGAGTTCTATGTCTATTTTTTTAAGTGATGTTTGTGGTATAAAGCAATGAAGTTCTTGCAGAATCTACTACCAGACCCAGTCATGTCTAACTTTGTGTTCGCTGTGGTCCTGCATGCAGCAGCTGGATAATCCAATTTCTCTTTCCTCATGAATTATCTGTAAAGGGAGCTAATAATTGTTTTCTTTTTTTAGTTTTATGTACCTGATGATTTGCTTTAAAGGGATGTTATACATAGGAGTGTTTATTGTAATTTCCAATTAATACCTCTGACAAGATGGTAGCAGTTTATTAGGACCAGTTATCGAATGAGACATTTAACTATTAGAGAAGGTTTAAACATTCTCGCTATTTATTAAAATTATGCTTAAAAGGGACGGGTTTGTACCACATCTCTTAAAGGGTTAGTTCACCTTAAAATTAAAGTTCTGTCATTAATTACTCACCCTCATGTCATTCCAAACCCGCAAGACCTGCTTTCATCTTCGGAACATAAATGAAGATATGGATACTAATAATCCATGTGACATCAGGGTTCAACTGCAATTTAAGAAGCTATGCAAATACTTATATGCGAAGAAATCAATACCTTAATTAAACTATCCCTCTCATCATGGCATCATTTTGGAGAGTATCCACTGAATGTAAACAGCATCACGCGTAAACTGCGTGTCGCAGCTGACACAGCATATGATGTTTACAGTCAGTGTGGAATATAGCTGTTGTTTTAGTTTTCTTTGTGTACAAAAAGCATTCTCGGAGCTTCGCAAAATTACGTTTGAACTCCTGATGTCACATGGGTTATTTTATCTTGCTACTACCTTGTTTGTGTTAATTACTTAGCTGTCTATGGGAGAGTTACTGTAGAGAGCTCTCGGAATTCATCAAATTACCTTGTGTTCGTTTGTGTTTTGAAGTTAACGAAGGTCTTTGGAATGACATGAGGGTGAGTGATTAATGACAGTATTTAGAGTTTTGGATGAACTATCCCTTCAACTACACGGGTCACATCAGAGGGAAAATTATTTTACTAATAATTCACTGGATACTTTTTAAATGCAATTTTACTTGGCAAAACCATTGCCTATTAGAAAGAATTAATAGGAACAAAAAGTATGTATTTCAATTTAATTTGCACTGAAAGAATGATTCGCCTTTCGGCTGTGTTAAGAGCTTTTGTTCAAATATGAAATTTAAGCTGTCGTTTATTTCAACGCTGTCTATTCCGAGGCCGAAAACAAATGGAGTTTCCAGAGAACTGATGGTGACTGCGAGGCAGTTTAAATTGGATTTTACGTTGCACAACTGCAGCAGAAGTGGTGTCGAGCTTAATGTTATTATTGGGAATGAAATGGATCTGCCTTAAAGAAGTGGTTGTGGGTAGTTTAAGGTGTAGTCCACTAATGGTCATTTAAAGTTTGGTACTCTCATGTTTGCACATCAGAGATTTGATTTAGTGAGGTGAATGTGCTGATGTAATATCTTGGTTTGAGTGCTGTGTCTCGCTGTTGTGTACATACTGTTTTGACTGACCAAATGTTTAACCTTAACAAATAATTTAAGCGTAGAGTCATCTAACTTAAGACGGATATTGCTTTTAACGTCCAGAGGAGTTTTAGTTGTGTTTTTATTTGTCGATATATAGGTGAGCACAAATCAAAGGGACAGTGCAGTTTTGCATGGCTAATTGTTTTATATGATTTGTCACACTACACTAAATATGTATTATGAACCCCAGATCTATTGAGTAACTAAGCTTTGGCCGTCTTGCACTCATTGAAGAAAACAGGGATTTGGAGGATCGCCGCAAAACTATTTTGGGAGTTCGTTATGCTGTGTTTGTGAACTGGAGCTGTTAGGACAATGTAAGGGAAAGTTTAGGCATCAGGTGTCGGTGATATTTAGTCTGTTAGTTTGGTGCTTTTGAGAAGAGCTAGGAGGAAATTCAAGGATAGCTGTAGCAGGGATGCAGCTTGATTATGCACAAGCATTAATACGAAAATATTATGACTCTTTCTGTTAATAACAGGAGGTTCGAGGGACTTGGCTTATGGTCACAATTGACTAGTTTCTTTCAAAAGATCTGTATCTCCTTCTACATTACTAACATGTAACACTAAACGACACTAAAATTTTACCTCCCATGGATGTTAGCCATCCCATATACATGCTGATGTTATTGTTTTTGACACTATCACCGAAATGGTTCATCTTAGATAAAAACATTTATCAGCATCTACCTTGAATTAATTTTTAAGCAATTTCATCACTTAATGCTGCACTACGGTTTGATTCATTTGAAATGGTTTTAGCTGTAAATTAGTCTCAGTAATGTACAGTTTGAGAAAGCAGAACATTTATTTAGTATCTTTTTTTTTCAGAAAACAGTATTGGTTACTGTATATTAGAATGAAGGGACTGTAAAGATTAAAAACCATAGATTTGGAGTTTCCACCTTTTTTTCAATATAGTTGGAATGAAAATATTTGACTGACTTATTGCAATCAGACAAAAGAGATCCCCAGCATATGGTCAGGTTATGCCAATGTCTTTTGTACCATTGAGAGCATTTCTTTATAGGAAAGGCACTTTTCTTCTCTTTGATATGTATTTGGAGTTGTGTGTGTGTGTGTGTCTATGTATATGTGTGTGAACAACAGCTCCTGATATCCTGATGTCTGCTGCAGACACCATGTTTATTCTGTATTTACCAAGGAACAGGAAGGAGAGAATCTAGCTTTCTAAAATGACACATCTCTATAAAGAAAAGTTAAACTGCAGTGAGTGTGTGTGTGTGTGTGTGTGTAAGAGTGAGAAAGAGAAGGGATGGAATAAGCTGTACTCTCTGACCGGTGATCATTTCTGTGGTCAATCTTGGTTTTACAGATTGTACTGGTGTTGGTCTGTGTGCTTACCTGTTGTTATACCTCAAGCTGCTCTCTGTATTGTTTGATTCATGCATGTGTTGAACTCCAATAAAATATACCAAGATGGTGATGTTACCAGACTGTCTATTGTAGATATGTCATATTGAATATATACAGCAGCACTTCTCAAACTAAATTACAGATTATTGTAAAATGTTAATTTATTTTATTATATATTTATTACAAATTACTAAGCACTGAAACCCAAAATGATATGTTTTGAATATATACACACACACACACACACACACACACACACACACGCGCATGCACGCTAGGGGTGTGTCTCGCGAGAACTTGGCGATATCCTTGCAACGTGGTATGATGCGGCGCAACAAATCTCAGACAGGAAACTGCTGCCGTGTTCTATTTATGATGTGATGACAAAAATTCCTAATGGTTGCTTTCCAGTGTAGGCAGAATTAAGGCCGCGTCCACAGAGCTTTCAAAGTATACTCAATCGCAGATTAGCGGACGAGCAGACAAGCTCAATACATGCGCAATGCCATCAACTGACTTGCACCCTTTCAGCGTACTTCTCGCGCATGCACTGCTGTACGTGGACAGTCCGTGCAGTCTCAAACAATAGCCCTCCTGATGATGACAAAAGATGGTCTAAGTGTTGTTTGACTGTGTTTGCTGTAGGCAAGTTTGTTTAGATATTCGGCCCAAAATATTGCTTACCCTGCTTTTAAAGGAATATTTGTGTTATTTGTTTTTATTTATACTATTTAATTTTTTGTTAATTACTTGCCTGTCTGTGGCAAAATATTTTGCAGGGTTCACATGTTGTAAATTACATTTACAAGTATTCTTTT
>JAUMHP010000062.1:6841979-6896583 GCA_032361065.1 Enteromius trimaculatus | reverse complement strand
TTGTGTTATTTGTTTTTATGTATACTATTTTTTTTTTTTTTTTTTTGCTATTTATTTTTAATTACTTGCCTGTCAGTTTGTGGCAAAATATTTTGCAGAGTTCACATGTTGTTTATTACTGCAGGTAATTCATTAAAATAGTTTACTTTCAAAAAGTTGATTACAAAATGCACCTACATTTTTTTTGTTGTTGAACAAAATGTTGAATCTCAATATATTTTATTATTGAGCATATTATTTGTGTGCTAAATTTTTTAATTACCAGCCGTTCAGAATATCATACTTAACTAAATTAAATCAGAAATATATTATAAAATATATTATAAAATCTCAGTAATGGCTTTCAGTTTTAAAGTGCCATTACTATGTATTTGTAAAAATTACTTATAATGCAGTATGTAACAACCCTAAGCGATTGAACACGTGCTGTAATGTTTTAAATCTGAAAGTACACTGTGTATAAAGATGTTGTCTGAAAGAGTCGACTATGCATTATTGAAACCAGACATTTTTAAAACTAATCCTAAACGTTCATGTTGACATCAAAATTAAATATTAGCGTATTACCCACTCACTTGTTGGTCTTTTTGCATTGGTCTGCATGAAAACGCAAATCAGTCTTTGCCACTAGGTGCCACTTTTGGAGTGGTAAAAATAGCGGTTTCTCAGGTACCAGAGGATGGATACCCGACCTGAGCCTGACGGGCTGGGCCAGGTTCAGACAGATATTTAGAAAGGATGCTCGGGTTGCAGGTCGGGTTGTGTTATAACTGCGCTTTTTGCCCTCTGTGTGCTGATGCTCTCATCTGTTGACATTTCTGAACGCCTTCTTAAAGTTGATTAATGTAAGCGGGCTTTCCACACAAAAAAGTGCATGAGTCATTAGTATGAGAAAAAAATTTTATTTTAACCTGTGTCGGGCTGCGATCGGGGTCGGACATAAATATTATAAACTTAATGTCTGTCGGGTTCGGTTACTGCTCTGTCTGATGCGGGCCGGGCTCCGCCGGGATCTGCACTCTACTGGGTACACAAAAGCAACACTGCACTCACAAACATGCATTACACGATTGATGACCACAGATTAGCATCACACAAAAAGTGAATTGTTGAGTGAAACGTTTTGGAGTTGTTTAGCAATTAGGGTCAAAATAAATGCTTCTTATAAGACATGGTGTTTTTTGACCCTGCATGTATAAACCTCCTATTGGAGACTCCCAAAACCAAAATATAAACCTGTCATTACCCATAATAGGGGCACTTTAAGACTGAATTTTCTCTGACTTCTCTTCATCAGCCTTTATTTCAAAAAGTAGCTCACTCAAAAATGAATGTTTAATGGTGAACACTTTGAAGATCAGTAAAGTGATCAGCTGTTTCCTCACAAAAGTCAGTATACTGAATTCACTGAATTGAGCCTGTCCTCCATTGACATCTATTAAAAAAGGCCTGAAGTGAGAACGAGAGCTTCAGTTGCCCATCAGACCTTGAACACTTCACAGGCATTGCATACAAGATGTATCATTCTGGATTTTTAACAGCGTCTGGAGTCATAGATGGGCACCGCAGACAGATACTAGCAGGTTCACTGATTTTTATTTTTAATTTAATTTAAGGATTTTAATTATTTCTAATTTATTTATTTATTTTATTTTATTAAACTATTAATTACATTTGATCAAAATGGATCAGCGTGATGATGCTGAAAATTCAACTTTGACAACTTTGACAGGAATAAATAAATAAATATATCTATCTTATACTGTGCTCACCAAGGCAGCAGTTATTTGATCAAGTAAGTGCTGCCTTGTTGAGTATAAGACACTTTAAGAAGAAAACAAAAACAAAAAACTGATTTCAAACTTTTGAAGAGTTGTTTACTTCAAAACACAGCAACTAAGAAAAGGCCCAGCGATCAATTTAGAGGTATTTCTGGAAAAGGAAGAAAACAATCAGAGAGAGAACCAGTTTCAGACTGCTAAAAAAAAAATAAAAAGTAAAGCCTGGATAAAAGTCAATCTTTCGGCAGGAAATGATCTCAGACAGAAGGCCAAACGAACAGGAAGAGCTGTTCAAAATTTAAAAGGTGTGTCCTTATCATAACCACCGTATTCCAAAGATACTTCGTCAGTTTTAATTGCGTGACTGTCTGCCAGAGAAGGGGTGATGTTGTTTCTCGTAAACCCTTGAAGACAAAATCCTCTGTGCGTGTGGACAAATTTGACAACAATTTAGAGGAAATGATGCAAGCACCAATGAGAATCAGACTCGCATGGCACATTCCTAAGGGTTAAAAATAAAACCTCCTATGTTCGAAAGGCTGTAGTAAACACCTATAACAAGTGCATAATCACTTCCATCAAGGGCGTGATGGAAATGAATTATTTCCTAATCATAGTGAAGGACCTTAGCAAGGGCTCTGGAATTAATTTAATAACCTCCATACTTCAAATCAATGGCTAATTATTGCATAGAAAACATGGTTTGATGGTTTAAAAGCTTGTTAAGAACATCTGCGCAACATTTTCATGAGATGACCTGTTCAGTTTTGAGGTCTGCTGTGAATTTTCAGGTGTTTGGAGATTGCGTTAATTGCCACAAATCTTGAATTAAATTTCCAAAATAATTCTCGCACCGGTGTCGGTCCAAATCACACCATCGTTCACGTTTTAAAAACCTCATAACCTGCAGTTATTTAAAAGAGCTCTCTTTAGATTCCGTTCAGAAGCGTACATACACATCCAGCGCTTACTCATTCAATCGAGTTATTCAATGAATGCTGCATCCTTGGCATCCACTAAAAATCACACCTCAAGGAAATCCCGATTGCTAATCAGGGACTCATTATTGCATTATTAGATTGCTTTTTTCCCCTTTTTAAAAAGCGTTTCTTAAAGGCTTCATCGCTATCTTGTTTTTACAATAATTTCCTGGCTAAAATCCAATTTTAAAACAGGGGGAAAGGCGATGAAAGCTAAACATTTTGAGTAAATTAGCTGTTTATGTTTATTATATGGGTGCTATTATCGTTGCACATCACTGATTTCCCAATTTCCTCGTTCGAGTGCTGTTTACTTAGCCCTAAGCCTCTCATTTCACTTCGCAGACAATGCTTCAGCATAATGCAATAAATATATGCACAAAAAGAGGGTTTATTTACAAATACGAGGGGGAAAAACTACCATTTTTACCAGATACCATCATACCAGATTTGTACACTGAACGCAAACACTGTCACAATCTTCAGAAGAGACACATTAATGGGTGAACTATGAACTGGTTTTGCGTTTTAACAGAAACGAGAGTAATCTTAACGCAAGAATGCTGTGGGAGCTTTATTTCTTTTTTTATTTTCGGGGGGGGGGGGTGTATCTCAGGCCTTTTAAGATCAAGCCTTGAAGCACTTTATGCTAAGTTAATTTACCCAAATATATCCACACCAGAGCGCACAACATCAACAACGCTGTTAATAGAAACCTGCTGATCCATAACACTTTTAGAGTTAGATGTTCACTGGGGGGCAGTGCAATATTTACCTTAATATCAGTGATCGATCAGAGGATTTGCAAGCCGGCATAAGGCGTTTAATTATAATTGCATCAGGATAGGTGTTGTAGTGGCAGCAGGATTTGAATAAGGTCACATCTCCGGCTAACCTTGCAAGTGTAATGCTATATTAAATGCCACTCATGTTAAGTGTGTTGAAACCTTTCTGATGCAGTCACTCCGTAATATAAAGGTTAAATTGAAAAATGTCCCCTCCTGAGCACAAAGCAAGCCATGATTGATACACCTTAGAAGGAAAATAAATGTTAACAGGCTTCCGCTCTTAACTCCTAGCTTTATGAGTGATATGTATTCTAATAGAGTGTTTGGATCAGATTTAGTCAGACCTTATATAAATGGAAAAGGTCAGTCCGAGAGATTAGGGAGATTTGGAGTAGGTTAGACTGCGCTTGTCTGACAGTTCGCTAATATTCAGTTATGTCTATTCAAATGATTTTCTATATCATTAATAGGAATTTTCTTGACGTGTGAGTAATGGACTTTCTATACACTAAGTTACATATATATAGGAAATGTATAAAACGAAGTAAGCACTCTTATGATATATCATAAATACCTAAATAACTAAATAAAACAACCATGAAAACTGGCTTAAATTTGGAATGCTTATTTATTCATAACCTTTTCTGTTTAATGAGTGCTTCGTTATACAGTAGTTAGCGGTTCACAGTTTATGATTTTAATGTCTGAATATCTAATATATATATATCTCTCTGAATATTGCTTTCTCAAATCCTAAATGTTGTAGAGGGCGGAAGAAAGAGTCTTTAAGCAATATTTTCAGTGATTACTGCTTTATTGCCTTATATTGGCAGTCAAACAATATTTCGTAGATCCCAACATTGCTTTCTCTTATAAACCTACAAACTGAACAGATATTGTGATTATTACTCTTACTTGGTCACTAAGCTTGTTCGATTTAGCCCAAAAGCACATGACCAATTCGAAACGAGCAAAAAACTGGGATTCGGAAATCGTGTTTGTCTGAAGTTTAAAGATACTTTCAAATAAACCCGAGATTCTCGAACGCAATGACAAAAACACCCCTGGGAGGGCTTTAGAGACGGAGAGCTCTGGTTTTGCCCGGGGGAGCATGTGCTCAGTCTATCAGTGATTGATACGGATCACAGACTGTCAAGGGCCAATGATGCACATTATAAACAACATATGTAAACAATAGAGTCGTTCAGCAGTTGTGCAGTAAGCAGGGAATGCTGATTACACCAACCCCATAGCTATGCTAGCGCATTTGTTTGCAAACACTTCACTAAACTACAAACCCGTGCCTGCAGAACCAACACGCCTCAGCGGCGCTTTTACAATAAGGTCCCATTAGTTAACGCATTAGCTATATTACTAATAATACATTTATTCATCTTTGTTAAAGTTTGTTCATAAAATGTGTGTATATGTTCATGTGAACTCCATTATATATGAACTGATGCAGCTGGTTTTATTTAGTGCTGTCAAACAATTAATCACATCCAATATAAAAGCGTTAATGTTATGTATTCATTATGTATATGTATATATAAATACAAATACATTCATGTATATATTTAAAAATATATATATACATACTAAATTACACAGTTCACATATATTTATAATTTAAACAAAAACGAAGCGATTAATCATTTGACAGAACTAATTTTAATATAAATTTAGAATAAATTATTTTGTGTTGATTAATGTTAACAAATGGAGACTACAGCATGTTCGACATTAAAAGTATGATTGATTTCATCCAAATCAACTGTCGACCCTAGTGAAAAATAAATATACTGAAATGTATTTGAAATACATTTATGTCATGCTCAGTATACTACAAATACATTTACATATTTATGTGCTTAATAAAAATACCCTGCAGCTGAACTTTTGGTATACTGGTATACTTAAATTCTGCTAAATTGGAACAGCTAATTTTGTACTTAATGCACTTTAATTGTGCTGAAGATACACTGAAGTATACTTAATTGCGCTAAAGTGGAACTATTGCAAGAAAAGTACCTTGTGTTTAAAGACGGATATTGTTCAAAGATCATACATTCCTCATCAATAGGGACATAAAGACACATTTTAGCCTTAATATTAAGAAATGTGCATTGTGCACAAGTAGCACTCCAAATCAAGTAATTATGATTTTTAAATCAGTAAGTCTTAAGCGACATGTCAATAAATATCTTAATAGATTTGAACTATACTTAGTATGAAATAAAAGTGACTTTTTTTTATTTGAGTATGCCTTCAAATATTTATGATGATATAATGTACTGCCTTTACAAAGAGCGCATCTTTCTACATAACCTCAAATTAGTATCATTATCATTAAATAATATTCACTATGTATATTTTTAGCTTTGCTAACATGAGCGACAGCAGACTTACTGACGGGAGCACTAGCACACAACAAACTGCATGTGCCGACTGACAAGCTGATTTGCATTATGGGAAAGACTGTTTTGTACACTGACTGTTTGAACATCAGGGTATTTACTGATCTGCATCCTATGGATTTGGTTACATGGTCCAGAAGTGTAGATTGAGATGTTGAGGCTCCAGGTGGTGGATGACAGCTCCAGTTGCACCGTTAGGGGCTCTGAACCCGGGCAGAGGGTCCGGCGTGGAGAGAATGTAGTCAATGCTGAATTTGATCTCGGGCTCAGGTTTGCTGAGAGGCGGGTTGTTTTGGGCTGGTCTGTGACTAGTGTTCACAGGGCAGAAAGAATCTGAATCCGTGGGTCTTACTGCAATGCCCTGATGAGTGTCCATGGCAACAAAGGGTTCGGCTGGCTCCTTCAGGCCCATTTTTAAGTTGTGTCTGCGGCGGCGGCGGCGACGAAAGTTGCCATTTTCAAAGAGGTCCAGCATGGACTCGCAGCCTGTGGCGAATGTCCAGTAATTACCTTTTCCTTTCTCGTTACCTTCTGTACGGGGCACCTGAGGAAAACAAATAATCAGCAGCCAGTTACAACAAACCCCTAAAGTTAGAAAAACCATTAGTAATAATGCCTTTACAATTATAACTATGGGTTTTCTTTACTATTTCTTAAACATTTATTGCACCTGAGTACGGATTTCAGAACTTCACATGATGCACAACGTAACAAAACAGTCTGGTTATGTTTTTATTATTGGAAATTCTTCATACATTTTTATTTATTTAATTTTTTGGTACTTTACGTTTATGTTTTAACATACACATACAGTCTTTATCATACCTTTATGAAGCAGCTGTTTAGAGAGAGGTTATGACGGATTGAGTTTTGCCAAGCCCTCTGGTTGGATCTGTAATAAGGAAATCTCCTCATGATGAACTCGTAGATTCCTGATAGGGTAACTTTGTTCTCTGGGCTCTGCTGTATAGCCATCGCTATTAGTGCTATGTAACTGATAGAGAGAGACAGAAAAGTGAAGTCAGAGAAAGAGTAAGAAAAGATTTGTCCCTTCAGAACGGTCTGTATCCCCTAATTTAGGTTTTACAATCTTATGTGTAATCATTCAAATACACGCAAATAATCAATAGAATATTGAAAATGTGATATACATTAAATGTAAAATATAGCCTACTTTAAATATGTAATTAATATACCTTAAATGAAATTCTATTAATATTGACAATTTTAAGAGACTCCATATTGCAAGTGCGCTCTGATCAAGCCAACAGCAGACAACTTTCCATTCTTTCTAAAATTAATATAATTATAATTAATACATGCTGTAATATATATGTAATATATTCATTTTATAACTTAAAACTATTTTATGTAATATGTCATAATTTTTTATTAAATACTTATACATTATAACTTATACATTATTACCCTCTGTAATGCTTAATATCTTGTTAATATACCAAATTTAGAAATACATTTGAAAATATAAAAAAAAAACATCATAAAAAAAATAACATTACCTAGTATGTCATTTAATTTACCTAATTGTTGTAAAAAGTAAATAAAAAGTGCTGATGTATTAAACTAATAATAATTCATTAGTAAATTAGGCTAATATTACAACTTTTTTATTTTTTTATGTAAGACAATAAAATATAATAATATAACAACAATTTACAGCAACACCACCAACAATAATAATATTAATAATGAAATACCTGTAAGCTGGTCGACACACTTTCTTCTCTTCATCAGTGCCACATGAGGGGTATCCTTCTCCATCATAGTTAAAACAGTTATAAGGATATTGCGAGCTGTCAAACATCATCACACGTCCAGGGTGGCGAGCCTTTATGGTTTGTATTAATGAGAAAGGCTCTAGCTGGCCAAGACAAATGAAGCAGCTCTCATGAGAAGTGTTTGTGAGTGTGTGTGTGTGTGTGTAGGGGAAGTGACCGGCTGCTGCTCAGATGCTCATATAATGGGCGTACATGACTGGAACTACTGTAAACGTCTGAACCCGGGGCGTGATCAACAAACTCCACTCACTCATTCACTCTTTGATTCCGGGTGGTCCGGTCCTACTCGGGATTGGATGTTTTGTTTTGTCGTGTTTCTTTTTATAGTCTGATACTCTCAACTATAATTGAACGACGAATGAAACATTAACAAACATGTTTCCCGTGGCTTTAGTCTTAACTCTTTAAGGTTGTTTGTGTTGTGTTGAGTTGTGGCCCCTTGAATCACATATCTCTGGGCAACAACTCTTTGCTTCTGTAGATGCAATCTATAATGCGGCATAATAGCCATAAATTGTGTTTCCGTGACTAAAAAGGGGATGTGTGTTCAAAAGAACATTAAGTGGCATATGAGGGACCGAGAAACACGAGCAAACAGCCCGCGGCGCGAGATGTCTGTGTGTGGCCTCAGATCGATCTCGCTTCCTTGTTTGGACACATGCAACTCGGACATCTGGTACCGAACTGTTCGGGTTTTTTTTTTATTATTATTGTTATTATACACTTCGTCAAAAATGCCCTTGATGAGCATGCCCTTGATATTCTAGCAGGTGAGGTTTGAACTAGGATTCACGTCCCGTTGTTTTGCGTTCGTTCGTTTGAAATGAAGTTTACAAAAGCGCGTAATGATCAGACAGATATTTGCGCTCATGTGGCGTTTCCTGTCTGAGTGCACGGAGAGTGCGATCTGATAACGGTCCCAGCGGAATCCCGCTCCGTTCCCATGACGCCGTTTCCTCTGCTGGACCGTCTGCGGCTGCTCTGATTGCTGCAGTCCCTGTCCCCCCAGACCAGACCACTCCACACAAGACCATTACTGCACCAGTAAAAAAACTCTGTGCACCAGGGGCAGACAGGGGGGATGTTCAGAGTTCAGAGGGGGTGGTAAAACACTAATTAAATTTAGAGAAAGTAATGAACGCCTAAACTTTTCCTATCAATTTTTTATATGCAGCAGCTTTGAAAAGGCACATTTGACTTTTTTCTGTGGTATTAAACTTCTCATATGCCGCTGTTGTTAATAATATACTAATGCCAACTGCCAAATATGACACTGCCTAATATGACACTTACAATGTAATTTAACGAATTTAGCCCAAAAAAAGAGCTTTTTTTTTCAAGATTTTTTTTTTTACAATTCATAAAAGTATTTCCACACGACACGCCTGCAGGCCCAACCTCCCCGCTAATTTGCATGGAATCATGTTATAATAGCCAGAGATAAGCATAACAATTTGCAATAGCCTATTAAGAGGATTTAGCGTTTCCAATGAAGGTCTGTTACATATTCTTCTTATTTTAAGGCCTATATTACAATTATTAGATTACTTTTTATTAATAAAATACTTGAAATCATTGCCCCGCATCATGCGCGATGACAATAAAATAGGCTATTAGCTTACTCGTTGAATGTTTTTATATTTTTTAAAAAGGTCTATTAATTTAACAATGAATTATAGGTCTAATTAAAAGGATTAAATTGCAGTAGAGGTCTGCATGCTCGCCCGCAGGACCTCGTGTGCTCGTGTGCCGCGGGATTAACCAGTAACTTTGGTGTAATTTGCACGGGAACAAGCGTTTTAATGTTCGCGACATCCTTTCAGAGCAGCTTTTCTGCTCATTATTCTTACTTACCACCGGTACAGCCTGCATTCAGGGTTGTTGTGCGCGAACTGCACGCATGCGCCACGCGTTTTATTTGCGAGGTCTGCGAGCTGCATGTGCGCGGTGATGCTCTAGCTACAGGTGCTAAATATACGGCCCTCAGACAGAGGTAGGTTATCTATGAGTGACAGGTCAGAATAAGGATAGGGAAAAGTTAATGTTAAACGAATTTCATATTTTGACAAGACTACTACCTACTTTTAATTTTTTTATTTTTATGTGTGTGTTGTAATTTTTAAATGAACTGTATCATGACAAGATTAATAAAATAAATAAGAAATACCATTTTTGTAAATTTTTTGGGGGAGGAGGTCCTCCCTCAGGGGTATCCGCCAGGGAGGAGCTGTCACGAGGAGCATGAGTTCCGTAAACCAGGTCCGGGTCGGCCAGTATGGCGCGACCAGCAAGACCTGTTCCTCGTCGTCCCTGACCTTGCACAGTGTCTGTGCGAGTAGGCTCACTGGGGGAAAGGCGTACTTGCGTAGGCCTTGCGGCCAGCTGTGTGCCAGGGCATCCATGCCGAGGATCCCCTCGGTGCGCGAATAGAACCACTGGCAGTGGGAGGACTCGCGGGAGGCGAACAGGGCCACCTGTGCTTCCCCGAATCGACTCCAGATCAGCTGACCGTCTTGGGATGGAGACACCACTCTCCCAGGTACATGAGCTGTTGTGACAGCGCATCAGCTGCACGATTGAGCTCCCCCGGGATGTGTATAGCACGCAGTGATTTCAACCGGTGCTGGCTCCAAGGGAAGAGACGGCGGGCGAGCTGGCACATGTGACGTGATCGTACACCCCCCTGCCGGTTGATGTACGCCACAGTTGCAGTGTTGTCCGTGCGGACCAACACATGGTGGTCCTGCAGTAGCGGCTGGAAGGCCCCGATGCACTGCTACCAGCTCTAGGCAAATGATATGCCAAAGCAGCTGGGGCCCTGTCCAGAGCCCCGAGGCTGCCTGCCCGTTGCATGTTGCTCCCCAGCCCGCCCTGGATGCATCTGTCGTGACTACAGTGTGCCGAGACACCTGTCCCAGGGGCACTCCGGCCCGCAGGAACACGGGGTCTCTCCAGGGGCTGAGTGTGTGGCGACACTTTGGGGTGGTAACCACACGGAGTGTGCCATGGCGCCATGCCCATCTCGGGACCCGGGAGTTCAGCCAGTGTCGTAGTAGTCTCATATGGAGCAATCCGAGCGGCGTCACCGTCGCTGTGGAAGCCATATGCCCCAGGAGCTTCTGAAAGTGCTTCAGTGGCACCACCTTCCTGCCTTCGAGGGAACTCAGGCAGGCCAACACTGACCGAACACATTCCTCTGTGAGGCGCGCTGTCATACTCACCGAGTCTAACTCCACACCGAGAAAAGGGACTTTCTGCACCGGAGAGAGTCTGCTCTTTTCCCAGTTGACCTGAAGCCCCAATCGGCTGAGGTGCCGGAGCACCAGCTCCCTGTGATCGCACAACTGCTTGACACCTCCAGCCCGATTCTCTCGGCTGCCCGAGCGAGCATAGTGATCATCTCGGAGTCAGTCTCAACACGAGCCGCACCCGAAGGCGGCAGCTCGTCAGAGACATCACTCCCCGTAGATGACAACCTGTCCCCCGATGCTGTGATCGACATATGATCATCTAATGGCCCGCCGAATGAAGCATGCAAATTCCACTAGCCAGTCAGAAGAAATTCTGATTGGCGTTTTCTCAATACCAGAGCGAATCAGGGCTCCCAAGTCAGTGACCCAGTCTGTCGTCACGACATAACGTCGTAGTGACCGACAGACAAGGGAACTTTTAAAAGACAAGACAATGAGTTAACAAGGGGGGAGGAGCTGATGAAGAACTATAGTGACGAACAAGGGGGCGAAAGGAACAGATGAGTTGCCATGGTGATAAATAATGGCAAGGGGACACAGACATGATGTAGCACATACAACAATTCACATTAACTAGCAGAGGAACACAGAAATAGCATATTATGTTATATCACAATATATTATTTATCAAGACTCCATGTAATTAATTGATTTTATAAGTTAATAAAGTTATGATTAAAGCTTTACTAATTTTATTGCATAAAAAACAACATTTCTTTAATTTACTGAAAATATTTAATCCAACTTGTCTACAATTTTTTTTTAGAGCACGATTCAGATGCTCACCAAACAAAAACATGTAACATTTTATAATGGCCTGTCATAACCTACCTTAAAACATTTGCATTATTTTATATAGGCTAAGTATATATATATATATATATATATATATATTATTGAAAATGATATCTAATTATTATTGAGGTTCTATTTTAACTACAGTCTCATTTTAGCTTAAGTGGGTAAGCAGCATTCAGGTACAATGGGACAGCTTTTAATTATCATACCATATATATATAATTTTTGTGGCCTCTGGTCATTAGCTGATCTAGATTATTGATCAGTTGTAATGAACTAAACAAAAACAGGACAAACAATTGTTCTAAAGGTGATTTTGTAGCAATGAAAAGTATTTTCTGTAAATTATTTTTTGTGATGCTGCAAAAAACAGTGAAAAGCAGTGCCTACACAACAGAATCCCCAATGTTAAATGAATCAGTGTGGACTATACTGAATAAACAGCAGTTTTAATATAATGACTGTTATGTATTATTATTACATGCATATTAAAAAAAAAGAACATCTGTATAAGACCATTTGCTTAATCTTTGTTTATTGCACCATAACCAAGGAGAAAAACTAAAACAAAAAGTCCCAATAAGAGTCAAGATATGACAGCAACAGCAAAGCAAACTCTATTTCTTTGAAAATGTGAAAACTGTACATATAAAGAAAACAACAAAATGTATGAAACTGCGGTATGATAAACCACGTTTACTCTGCTGATTACTCTGTCATCTCCACAACCGAGTATTGCACAGGCACTGAATTCAAATATTTACACAACTTTTTCAGCAGTAAGTAGAAATGGGTTTTGTAGTACAACAGGAGCTCAACATAAACACCAACATCCTTCCCACTCTCATCTAATAAGACAATACATGTTACAATGTACATGCTATATGCTGAAGCATATAATATATACAAAATTATACTAAGAAAATACCTCAATCAGCAAAACTAACAGGACCTCTGTGCTTCTGCCATTGACTTTGGCTATTAAAACCCAAGTTGTAGTAATGCCCAAGTTATGCAAGCCATGTACTGTTTCTTTAAGAGCTGTGTAGTTTCTAAACAGTTTTTTTTTTTAACCCCAATTGAATGTAATTTTTTATTTTTAGTTTACTGTGGTCAAAATTTGGCAATCGAGTGCTGATTCAGAAACAAATTTTATATACTACAGATCCTAAAAACAAACAAAAAAACATCCACATACTCTGAGCACAACAAAACAGTTTTCAAAATTTCAGTTTAATAGCATGAAAATTTTACAGTGATTCAGAGATTTGACATTATTAATCAGTATCCTTGTGCAATTTAAGGGCTACATTTTTAGGTCACATGTGGGTGGAAATGCAGCAGTCACACTCAACAATATTGATTATTGATATTCAAACGTTCAGCTTTTGATATTGCCTCACATATGACTGAAAAAAGATCTGATATGCTGGAAATGATGCGAGTTGTTACATTTTAAGGACATTTCTCTGAAATCCAGTAAACCATCAACTTTTTTCAAACATATACTGCACATTGTTACTTATCTACTCACATTAGCACAAATACTGCAAACTGGTTTAATGTACTAGATGGATCTACCTCTTTGATTTGTAACAAAAATTGTGAATGGCATGTTTGGAATAATAAATATGGAACTCAATAAATAACCTCTGGTCAGCTGTAACATGACAGACGGGACACTTTTGGGAGAAAACCTCACATTTCACTCAAAGCATTTTGTCCTAAATAAGGTCAAGAAAAATACATCGCTATATGAAAGCACAGTTCCTCTCATTCCTCCTTGGTATGGAGAGAGTATAAAGAATTGTATTTGAAGACATGAAAGTCCATATATTCAGACAAAGGTACGCATGTCACGTACAGCGGTGAGAGACTTTGTGAAGCTGTAGTTCCTCATAAGTTTGTATTGAAACGTCAGCTGAAATGTTGCCTTCTTTAGCTGCAAAAATGTCAGCTAAACATTCACTGTAGCCGTTGGTATGTCCTGCACATCCTTGCTTATTTCTTACAAAAAAAAAAAGGTCGCTATAACTTTAAGGATCAAATAGCTTCCCAAAGGAACAGCAAATACTGGTTAAATAGTGTTCTGTAAAAACATGGAAATATATGAATTTTTGTTATGTATTTACTTATAACAGTGGTTCTCAACTGGTTTTGCTTTGCATCTCACATTTGACAAAATGTGGCAACATGACACAGAACCAAAGGCTAAACAGGAAAAGAAACCCTATATTATTTTTAGTATAATGTTCTGATTATTGCTTAGGCCCAATAATATACCAAAAAACAAAAAAAAGCTGAATAGTATAATAATTATTTTTAAATAACTATAATTATTAATAATCCATCCATTATTATTATTTCTGTTTTATTTGCTTTGTATTTTATAAGCTGCAATAATACTACTTCTAGTAATAACGATGTTCATTGCCATTATTTTTATTATAATTATTTTATTATTTGTATTTAAGTGTTGTTTTTCTTTGCTGTCCACATCAGCCCATCTTAAGGTGACAGTCCACCAGTTGAGAAGCACTGCTTTACAACACTGACTGTTACATGTGAAGTTCAGCTTACTTTTTGAATGCAAAACTGCAAAACACAGTCTCTGTCCCCTGCGTGTCTTTATTTTAACACATGGTCCATTAGTTGAGGAATGAGTCTTTGGAATTCACTGAATTCAGAAAAGTTTATCAACAAGAGCATCTCTTGCAAGACGTTCATGGTCTATAGAGCTGTGGTGGGACTTCAAAGGAGCCGCCGAGGGGGGCGCCTGATCAGTCTGTGCCCACTACCTTTGTGGGGCTGTGCCCGTGTGCAAGCCCTCCACGAGCAGGTCATCTTCTACTACGTTACTGTAGCCCTCCTTCTCAATGCAGTCGGCCAGTACCTGGAGCACCAGGCGCAGCCGGCGGTCCATGGCCTCCAGATGAGGCGTAATAAGGATGGGCGACAGCGTATCAGTCCGCAGACTCTCTTCCATCAGAGCACTCAGTTTGAACTCCTCCTTAGCCAACAGCTGAAGCCGTAAATGAGTGGACTTCTTCACCCTGAGTCAAACAGATCGACAGAATCACTCACCATTGGAGCATTTTTTCCATTTATTAAAAGTCTTTATTATAGCGTTATAAACCAGGAATCACTCTATCCAGCTATGAGTTCACAACATCACAAAATCTTAATTTTAAAGCAAAAGGGCAAAAATACAATAGGGACAAGACTGTGTGCTTTGACAGCAGAGGGAAATAACTACTAATTGCTAACTCCATTGCGAATGACATAACTGAACTAAAAAGATGGTGACGTTAAAAGGGTTAATTTAATATTGCTCATAATATCTATGACAACAAAGTATATTAAGTTTATTGCAAATTGTACATGTATAAAAAGCCTTCCATTAAATTTTATTGAGGTGTTGAAGTATTTTAAGAGCAGATTCATGGAAAGGGGTGATTTTGGAATGACTCTGATTGGAGGAACTATCTGCACTGCATTATGGGTAATGTAGTTTCTGCTATTTAAACAGGATTATTTAAAAAGCTTTAACAAAACCATTGATTAACAACCTCATATAGACTACAACAGGTCTGTTTATAAGTTTAGACGTCCGTTATTAAAAGTCAAGCACCTGTATGTTGTACTCTATAATCAATTAATCACATAATATAAAAATAGTTATAAAACATTTATGACATTTATTAATAATTTCAACCATGTCGGTGTGATAGCCGTGTAAGCAGTGTGCCAGCATATAGTGCTGTTGCTGTTCGAATCCCGACTCGTGGACCTTTCCCGCCCCCGCCCCCCCCTCTCTTCCACTTTACTCCCTGTAATTGTAATACAATTGTAATAAAGGCTACAAAAATTTCAACCATACAAATAATAAAATGCCTGTTAAATGCTGCTTAATTTGACAGCCTTGATTCAAACGACTTTCTGAACTTCTTGAAATGATTGGACACATATTGAATAAGTCATTAATAATGCAAATACTAACCTGCAGCACTGACTCAAAGGCACCAGTATGGAGAGCTCATCATGAGAATGTTTACCAAAGCTTAATATTAAAAAAAGACAAGTCAGACACTAAAATAAACATTCATACATCATAGCATAAAAAAACGAATATTTAAAATGAATGAATTGAAGAAGCTGTTTCATGCGAGTTAAAGAAATAAACATAAAAAGTCTTACCCTCTTCCATTATCAAGGTGAATAATGAACGTTTCATTTCCAAATTTTTCAAACGTCTCATAATGATGGCGATCCATGTTTCCTTTGAAGATATATAAAGATTATTAAATTAAATAGCTTGATTGAATTTCAGCTTCAACTGAGAAACAAATGATGCGCTCCTGTGAGATCCTCTCACCCATGAGGAAATCAAAAATGGTCATGTCCATGATGTCCAGCAGGCGCGTGCCGCTGTCATAGGGTGGTGTCTGCTTCACCTCTTCACAGTAATCTGGATCCACCTCCCACCTACAAACACACACACCTCATTAGCTTACACTTACACACGGTACGATGAAAACAGCACAACATGATGAAGGTCACTGAAATAAGACACTAGAGGGCTATCATGATAATCTGAGAAGAAAATTAGAACTTAGAACTAATTAGAACTAATCAGCTCAGATAAAACATGTTGCATGTTTAATACCCTCTTATTCAAGATTTTATAATGAGTATTTCCTGCGTTTCAGCTTCTTAATCAATTATTTCAGCACTATGCAAAAGCATATCATGCTAAAGCAGCTAATCTTTAACAATTAAATTAAATCTTTAGACAAAATATACAAACACACACACACACACACATATATAACAAAGTGTGCTGTGTGTTCCTCACTCTGCTTTCTTGCGTTTGTGATAGGATCGTCTCCAGGGGTTTCTCCAGGTCCTGCGCTTGGCCAAGGCCAGGTCGGGCAGAAATGCTGCTAAAGAGCCCTCGATCTGGTCAGGCTTCCCACACAGAGCATGCTCAGTGGAGCAGTAGTACGAACACTCACCGTAGAAGCAGATGTTGTTGGCTGGAGGGATGATAGGGTGTAATAAAACAAACTAATTAAAATAATGACAATTACAGTTAATATTTATAATGATTATTTTAAAGCCTACATTAAATTAAACAATTACCTAACTGACTTCAGTAAGGGATGTTCTGGCCTTATTGTGCATAATTTAATTCAATTAAATGTCTTAAAAAACATATGTAAATATAATTAATCAAATGCCATTAATATAGCAAATATGATTAAAGCTCCTCAAGCATTTAGTAAAAAATAAGAAATATTAGGTTGGATTTTTAAACATTTTTGTCTAATTTGCAACACTGTCTGGTTCCTCTAATTAAAAGGCAAATCGCACTTTGAACAATTATAATCAAAAGGATGATTAATAAGACAAATATTTTTTTTTTTTACAAATGAATCAAACAACATTTTTGTTAAATACCAAATGATGTAATTAATAATAATAATTTAAATGATTATTTTTAATCATGCAGACTAGATTTCCTATCATAAATTACATTTTAAAAATGTAAAAAAAACTGTTACTTTAAATCAATAACATTTCACATCAGTATTACTGTATTCCTGATCAAATAAATGCATAAGAGACTCATTACAAAAACATTTACAAAAATGTAGTAAATATCTAGAAAGCTAGTGTATGTTTTTCAATTTCAGCCTTTAAAGGAATCACATGGCACAAATCTGAAGCTGGTGTCAAATGAGGTCTTACTTGAATATGTATTTACCAACAGCGCCATCTACTGGTTGATTATAATAGTAAGAGAAAATCACAGTCCCCTCTAATTAGTTTAAAAAACACAGAGAAAATAATATGCAAAATATGCTAACAAAAAAAGACTTGATATAGTCTCAATTAGGGTTTTATGAGTCAAGACTATTCATTTTATTCTATTCATAATTATTTTCCATTATTCATAAATTCACTAACACTAACTGATAATTGGTGCTTATCTATTGATGCTAACAGAATAGAAGTAAAGAGAAGAACAGTGACGTCTGGGTGTTCAGTACCTGGTGAAATGAAAAAGGTTCTCCACAGTTTTTTGTCCCGGGTCACATCTCGTATCTCTTTGGTCATATTCACCAGCCGGCCAGTCACTGGTGGCACTCGACGAAAATCCAGGATCCTGTTGATCAAACAGTGAAAAATATTTGTTTTCATAATATATGTTCACTTCACATAGTTCATACATTACATACTATGTTCACAGTTACAGGACACATGTTAAAATAGTCATAATATAGTATAGTTAGTATAGTATAATATAGTTATATCTTTTATTTTTAACTTTTAAAATGTACAGATCTCTCTCTCACACACACACACACACACACACATATATATATATATCCTATTATGTATAATATGACATTACTTAATTAACTGGCTAATTTAACTTAAAATCAAACGAGCAAATTGTTGGACGAAACTATTGCGTGCTAAATTCATATTAACTTTTACCAATAGAGGGCGCTCAAACTATTCTACATACATAGCTTTTGAATAACAAGCTGGTGCCTTGTTAAGAGATTAAACCTTTTTTATTTTATTTTATTGCAAACCTTTTAGTTACTGTATATTTAATAACTTGGCAAATAATACATTTTTATTCATAATTTATTGTATCTTTGACCTTGAATAAAACTGAACTCATTGCTGAATGTGGCAAATGTGTAAGCTTTCTTTCTGACTGAACCAGATATGAGAACGAGCGTGGTTTGCCCATCCATGTTTTAAGACCTCTTCACCCCGCATGCAAGTGTATACCCTCTGCTGACAGGGCAACTTAGAAAAAAATCACCCTGAAAACAACTAATGGATGGGCCTAAGGGATAAAAGCACTTGAAGCTACTAATTGCCCAGTCATGCTGACAGAGATGACAGAGAGAGTTTGTGTGCAGGAGCGTTTTCCTCCTCTCTCACTGTCCGATGTAGAACTCAGAGGGAACTGTGGGGCAAATGAAGAGTTGTCTTTTCAAACCACTCGTCTGCCTCAATCCTGACTTCCTCCCCAAAGCCACGCTACTGTGAGCGTTTCCCATCGACTAAAATCAGATAATTAATGGTACATTGTCAGATATAGCCGTGGTGGGCTTGCGAGGACGGAGAGGCCCACTGGGTGATGGTGCTTTAAAATAGAAAATAACAACCTGCACTTTTGTCTAACCCAGTTGAACTTTATTTAGAAAAGCTGGTGTTTTTTTACGTTCTTGGTTTGCGCTTTCTACCCACACACATGCCTGTGTGTACCGTCTAGATTTTACTCCCAACCAGATGTGCAGATGGAAGTGAGGCGGACCAGGCCGGTCTGGGCCGGGCCAGGCCAGCTGAATGATTATATTGTGCCCAAGACTCACGCTGGGTTCATTCTGACTCACGCGCACACTGCTGGAGAGGAGAGGAGGAGGGCTTGACAGAGAACAGCACAGGATAACACAACACGCCAATCAAGTGAGGAACTGCCATTGAGTGGACCACCGGCATCACTAAAATTCACTAATTGTAATGGCTGGGTCTCCTCTTCCTAGGTTCAATGAGTACAGTAAAGGACATTATTCTCCAAATATCATCATTTTGTTTTTCAGTAAAATTTTCTTAGAAATCACAGAAAAATAAATATATATATATATATATATACATTTAAATAAAATAAATATGTGAAAAGCAAAAATAAAATAATTTGTATTTATTACACCTAAAACAATATTATATAATGTTATATATTATATTTTATTATGCTTTATGTTTTGAGTCTGTAAGATGTTTTAATTTTTGAAACAAGTCTCATACGTAATTAAGCAATAAAATACTTGATTAAACAATATTAATATTAATATAGTAACATTTAAAATAACTGTTTTCTTTGTTAATATATTTTTAAAAAGTTCTGTCAAATGATTAATTACATCCAAAATAAAAGTTTTTGTTTGCATAATGTGTTCTATGAATATTTATGTACATATAAATACACACACAGTATATATATTTAAAATACTTGTATTTACATGTATATATTTATAGTCATATAATTTATGTTATAAATAAATATTTTAAATAATATTTTTTTATATTAATACATTTAATATAAAAATGTACATATAAACATACACAGAACACATAATTATGTAAACAAATACATTTATTTTGGATGTGATTAATCATAATTAAAAATTATTTCATTAATGCATCTTTGTCCAATAAAGCTGTATATTATATTATATTATATTATATTATATTATATTATATTATATTATATATTCTCATTGGACCTCTTCTTCGACAGGGCCTGGGGCGACGATTCCGGCTGTCCACCCCCGTCCGATCACATTGATGAGAAGAAAACGAGACGAGAATGGAAATAAACTATAATGGCAATAAATCCCAGTCTCAGATCACAATCAGGGAAAATCTGACTCATATAGCAAACAACCAATAAACTCGACTGAAATGAGCTGACAAGGACAGATGTACACGGGCTATTGTGGCTGACACAAATTAAAGCCTCTCAATCACTGACATTCATCAGAAGGGTAATCACCTATAAGGAGACATTGTTGGATGGAGCTGGATTGGTGATCAGATACTGACGGATGTGTTTGTGCTCATTCAGAGTGAGTCATTATGTTCTCTCTGGATTGGGTGTTTATGACTGTTAAACTGCAGGTTACTGACTGCTTACTGCCCCGAGATACATTCGCATACTGTACTTTCACACATACATATAAACACAAGTTCAAACGTGCTGAAAACATGCAGGACGCACCACAAGGGTTACACATTCACACGCACACAATACATTCTTGTGCAAATAAATGCGGTCCAACAGGTTTATATACACAAGCAGGCAAACACTTTTACAAGTGGCATGTGGTGGATGTATACATACACGTATATATTCAGGGGGAGACAAACATATCACACACACTCTATTCATGCCAGAGGCTGACATTTACGGCCCGTTACCTGTCTAGATGATATGCTGCGATCTCAGCATTGTGCCTCTCGAAATCGGAGAAGTAGAAGAAGTCTGGGGGTGTCTCCTGCTCCCGTGTCTGCCTGCAAGGCAAAGGTTAATCTGCTGTAAGTCCCTTTCATCAACAAAGCCATAATCGCAGCCCTAGCCCTTGAAACTAAAGCCACCCTGTCGAGAAAAACTTTAAGAGAGACGCCCCTCCATTATTTCTGGATAAAAGCCTGGAAGAACATGTCTTTTCTTAACATACCTTATTTTATAACTTACTTAAAAATTGCTGAAGGAATCAAGAAAACAGAAAAGCGAGTGACAAACACTGCAATGCTATTTGCGTAATGCTAACGACTTTTTTATAATAAGAAAATGAAGCTGCTTGAAGAACAGTTTTCTTTCCTGTATTGATGTATTTCTATATTTATGAGGTTGTTTGGACGAAAAATATAAAATAACTTGTCATTTAAAAATAATAATAATAAGCCATCAATCAGCCATGATGCGTTTAATATTGTTAGCATTTAGGATTACACTAGCATAAAGCTAACTGAAATTGATTTAAAGCCACAAAACTGGTCTTTAAGAACATCCAAAATTATGATATTGTACATGAGCAGTTATTAACAGTCCAAACAATACAAAAACAATATCGTTTAATCAATACTTGTAGGTCAATGGAGGACATATCAAGTTCCAGGCAAACATTTCTCCACAGAAAAGAGCCAGTGGAACTATTTTTAACCAACAGCCCGACTTCATACGGTCCCGCTGAAATGCTTTCAGCAGACTCCATTTCAAACATACTTGAGATTTCTCTCTCCTCTCTTCCCTCTCTCTCTCTCTCTCTCTCTCTCTCTCTCTCTCTGAATGCTGTCCGAATGTCAGAACAATTAAATCCAGCTGGGATCTCTCCTTTTCTCGACAGTCTTAATCATGCAAGAAGACGGTTCAAAACAAAAACTTTTTCTGGGAAGTGAATCATGTCACATCCCAACGTCTCTGTGGCAAAGCGACCCACTCTGAACCGAAAGACAAGGTAGCTGGAGTGAAGAGTGCCAGCTCTGTAATGGAAACAGATCCTTATCTTGGCAAAACCAGGCATTCAGTATCGTCCTCAGCTGGCGGCATTCGTTCAAGGCGCAGCTGTGAGGCTGACACGCTCACCGATCGTTAAATAACACAGCATGGGACCTGCCAAACGAGAGTCTCCAACTTCACATTCTTCTGCAGTCCGCTCCTCGGAGTCCTGGATAATATCGCTCTACTTGCCAACAGAGAACCTCATGAAGAGAATTAAAACGGATTTGTATTTCTGCCGGAAGAAACAGGCCTACTACTGCATCGAACCCAGAAGCATCCTTGTGATGAACTCATTGGACGCTTGCCTCCAGACGCTCAGATGTTTAATTGGCAGAGAAGTGTGTACGGGTGTTTCTTTTGGCCCTGTGGACTTTAAGAAAATAATCTCCCCTAAAACACTTATCACTCTCGCTCTCACTAATTTGTCAACTAACAATAACTGAAAGTGTATTTAGAATTATTTTAAATATTTACTCAAAATACTTCTAATATATACAAAATATATTATAAGATGCACAATAAAAATGTTCATCTTCATTTCTTCACACATTACAATGACTCCTTTTTCATCTCATTTCATGTCTTCTTTGTAAACAAGTACTACAATATTACAGAAAGCTTTAATAGGTGCAAAATCGTTGGTTGCGATAAAAATTATGTCAATCGACAGGGCCATGTTTGTAATTTGTGTAGCTGCAGCACTCAATAAACATGGGTTATATGAAAGATTTAATCATTTTAATAATGTAATAATATTTTCACAATGGATTGTCATGCTTTAAGATTACAAAAAATACTATCATTCAAAAGCTTGGGGTCAATATTATCTTCTGAAAGAAATTAGTACTTTTATTTATTTAGCAAAAATGCATCCCAGTGATGAAATTTATAAAGTTGCAGAAGATTTCTCCTTCAGATAAATGCTGTTCTTTTGAATTTTATATTTATTTTAGAATCCTGAATAAATATGTATTACTGTTTGCACAAAAAATATTAAGCAGCATAACTGTTTTCAACTAATAAAAGCAAGATACAGATTATTAGAAATGAGCAATTAGAATGATTTTTAAAGAATCAGACTCGAGTAACTAAATTTAACCTTTTTAACTTTAAAAATCTTCGAATGACACCAAACCGCATATTTTTCTATTTCTGCTGCATTTTTAAAGAATAAAAAAGCATACAAGACATAAAACAAAACTCTCTGCTAGTTTTAATAAAAATTATGATCAGCCATAAAAGTGTCCAAAGAAAAACACCCGTGTACTTGTGGCAATGTACCACAATTTCACATTGTTTCAGCTCATAATTTCAGTACTCTCTATACTGCATCAGCCTGTTATTATGACAGCTCACTGTCTAATGTACTGCAATGTAGTATTGTGTCTCTAAGCACTTATTGAGCACCGCTGTGCCCAAGCACTTGACCCAGACGAGGCCTCCGCTGCAGTGACAGCACTTAGCATCTGCACACATCTGCCTCTGTTCTACTGTACGCTTTTCATCAAATAGGATTCCATCAAGGTAAATCCAGTGCTTAACATCAACACCAACGGTCCCAACAGGAAAAAAAAACACAAGCTTTTTAAAAGGCTTTGAGACAGCATCTGATGGCAAACCCCTCTGAGGAGTGTTCTGTGGGTGGAGAACTCTAAACTCCCTCCTCTCACGCTGGCACTCCAGACAACCTTGTTAAGCTGGAGCTTGAGAGCTCTCATTTATTCCCGTAAAACCCCAGAGACACGAGGAAAACAACACTCAACTGGCTGTTGGACCAGAAAATTATAACAAAGGAAACCAGACACAGGCCAGCCTGTCAAAGGGTCAAAACAATCCCTTGCAAAGAATTCTGTAAAGCTTAGTTTCCTACACTCGACACAAACGACACCTCGGAGAGAGGAAAAATTCCCTCTGTATTAGTAAGACCAGTTTATGAGGCACTAAATATAAAAACGACAAAGACAAATGTGCGTGGGAGATTGGAAGCTCAAGGTGATTTTTTTTTCCCATTCTGTTTTCTTCAAACGTGTGTTCAGTGGATGTGGTTCACCATAAAAGATGCCATGTGAACGGTCGCCACTCTTAACGTACACTTAAATGAGCCTCAAGATGGGCCTCTGGGATGTGTGTAGACATCTTAAAACCAACTCTGCTGAGAGCAGGATGTCTCTAGTGATCAAAATACGCTGAGAGAGCGCTCTCCATGACCCTGTACTTCAAGGTAAACACACTGTTTACTCCTGCCAGACCGACAGATTATTGGTGCTTTCACACAGGCTCACAAAGACACTGTCTACGCAAGTGCGTAACTAATATAATGGCAAAATTGGAATAAAAAAACACTGACATTTTTCATTTCTGACAGAATTGTAGCTCTTATTCTCAACAATCTGTTTTATAAAATTCAATTGAAAACACAAAATGTGGACTATTTCTTAAAGAGACAACCCACCCAAAACAAACAAACAAAAACTCTTATTGTTTACTTGCCCTCATGCTGTCCTAGATGTATACACATATATTTCTTCTGTGGAATATAAATTAAGACTTTTAGAATAAAATCTCCCATATGTCGTAAAAAAATAATAATAATAATTATGCACGATAATAATTTTTTTTCAGGAAATTTTAAAACATATTCTGTAAAACTACATTTTTTTTTTTCCAAAAGCAGGTTACTTGGTGTACTTTCATCTTTTGTGTATTATAACAAACTTCAAATGTGACCCTGGACCACAAAACCAGTTATAACCACAAATAAGTATTTGTATATCGGTAGCAACAGCTAACAATACATGGGTCAACTGTATGGTTTATGGCAAAAAATTATTAAGATATTAAGAAAGATCATGTTGGATGAAGATATTTTATAGGGTGAGTAACAAACCAAAACACTAGGCACTGTTAATTGGCCCAAACAAGGCATAAAATAGGCAAATATCAGCCAATCAAGTGTTGTGGTGCAGATATATCCGCTTCTCACTACTCTTCACAGGCCATGCATACAGTATATGTAAAATCTGGCCTTGCAAACAGCAAAGTGCAAAAGGTACAGACATCCACAGAAAAATCTGATCTATTAAGAAAACACACAGGAGCAAACAAATGAATCAAACAGGATACGGTATCTAGGACACTATATTCTGCCAAATCCCTTTGTTGGCTTTACACTGGACAAACACCAAAAAAGCTCTCCCAATAGCTGTGAAAGCAAATTCATCTCACAAAGCCTGATGGCTGCAGCACTTGTAAAAGCTTATCCTAGCATTCTTAGGAGGTGTGTTGGTCAGACTGTGATGACGAAAGGAGACAAAAGCAATGTACAAGCAGACACTTAAAACATGCTTCCAGTGCCTTAAAGAGACAGTTCACCAAAAAATAAAAAACGCTTAGTGATTATTTACTTGCATCCACCATGAATACAGTAGCAGAGAATATTTTTTCATACAATAAAAGTATATGGGGACCAACTACAGTCACCATTCACTTTAAGTGTATGGAAAGGATCAACTTTGACATCATTCCACAAAAACAACAATTGGTTTGGAACAAAATGCGAGTAGTAAATGATGACAGAATTATCATTTCTGAGAGAACTTTCACTTTAAAAACAAGCTGTTTAATAGTAATTACAAGTAATTACTAAATCTGGTTTTCCACAAGAGCCACTCTGTGACGTTTTGACTGTAAATGATTATCAAACGAAGCATTGTTTAAACTGCAGAAGCCTGCAAAAATGACCTTTGGAGCGAATGTCATGGCGCTGGGAGCAAATATTAGAGGACGAGGCACTGGGACTAGAATAAAGCTGCATTTTGTGGCTTGTTTGTGATAACAGGTAACAGGTAATGTCAAGAGGTGGCTCACGTTACAAACTTCAGCAGTTTTCGGTTTCTCACGGCGCTGCATAACATTTGAGTTTTAAAAGCCACAAATGAGCAGAAATGCTGGAATATATTTAGCCAGGCAAACATATTGACTTTCCACTGTTTTCCATTCTTTATTAATTGTTCTGCACCAGTGACATGAAACAAAAAAGGCCAAGTCTGTTTCTAGAGACTTGTCATAGCAAACGGCGGTGTAATTTTTCTTTGTTTGAAAATCTAAGTGGTTAATGCTTTTCCAACTCTGAAGGGCGACCTCTCCTGAGTTAGGACTAAGGCCAAACCATTCCTCCTCCCTGGCCTAAAAGTGCTGCTGGCAGGTCAGCGGGGATGTCTGGTATTTAGTGTTGCGTCTGACAGCGGCGGTAGAGTTGTTGATGGGCAGTGAGAGTGAGCGAGGAGGCTGATGTCGGCCTTGAGCCTGCTTTATGTGAGGGATATTCAAACCTGCTATAAAAATTCCACAGAGAAACACTTTTCTCTGCCTCTGGATGCTGCTTCTGCATCTCTGTTTTATTTTAAGGCTCTGACGAGCTTATTCAGGTACAGCCCTATATTTGCTTACGCACAAGGCAGGGATATATTTTTGGAATACAGACATATATTCCAAACATAGGTCTACAATATAGACTTGCCAGTTGTTTCAAGAAATGAGCATTTTGTAATTTTTAACTCACTTCCACACTTTTCTTCCCCCACAAAGGCTGTTTTGACATGTATTGGTTGCTAAAATAATGAGTGAGGCTTCAGGGTGTTTGTGAGAGACCTGTTAATCAATGCCAGCAGGATCAGGCAAAAGTTGGCATGAAATGAATATATAAATATATCTAGACAAATAGATCTTAAAATATATACCTGGATCTTCTTTTTATCAATGATGTGTGCAGGCTTTCTTCAATCATTTACTTCAATAATATTCATCCCCCTTCATTTTTGAATGCAACGCCCATATTTTAAAATCCAATCAACAACAACTTTCTCAATATACATCGCACAACATGGAGGAACACTAAAGATATACAACAGACATTCTGGACAAACAGGCAGTCTCTCCCCAAACGTCCTCCAGTGTTTGAGCCAGAAGCTGATGTTGGGATGCCCTAAACAAACAGAGCAATGTTTTAATAGTGACACAGAGTCACAATGTTTAAACTTCTCGTGACGTCAACCTACAAATGTGGTACATACTGTAGCTGACAATGTCTATTAATTAACCCATATGTCTCATTTAAAACTCTAAATTAATAACATCATCAAAACTTTACTATAAAACCTGTTATACACAAATTACCACATGACTTCTGTCTTCTATTTGATAGTTTATGCTTTTCAGCAAATAAAATCCAAATTCTAAAAACGTCCACCTTTGTGTTGTTATACACAGGTCTTTTGCAGTAAAATCTTTAATGATTTGTATGTAATAACTTTTATATGGTTAGTAATACTTTTTTGAATTGAATTGAATCTTAATGTTTGGCCCTGTAAATATGACTGCATGAAATTGCTCAGGGTTACGTCTCAAGTAAGACCTCCAAACGAAATATATTGTCTAATATATTATTTCATATGTTGGGCTTTACAGGGTTAATAGCAAAAAATACATTGAAAAAAATTACACGTTACCTTTAAAATCAAGTGTAATATTTGTATTTCACCTCTTTCTCTTTTTTCACACTTTCACAGCTGTGCTCAAGGGTATGAGGCCGAGCTGTGTGAGCCAGCTGTTTTCTTTAAGTCCAGCACAAATGTGAAAAATGGCCTGGCGTGAATACGAAACTACAACTCACAAGAAAAAAAACAATACCCCTTAGGAACAGGCCGCTTCGTACAGAGCGAAAAAATTGCTTTGTGAAACTTGGCTAGGCTGAAAATAATAAAAGATCCTTTGCAAATGTATTGTGTTTCTGAGATAAGCATTGAGTGCTCTCACAATCACTGAACATGAGACTTCTGAGATGACAATAGACTAACAGATCATGACTGCAAAGAAAACCCAGCGCTCACAGGAAACACGCACACACACACAAACGGAGGGAGTCAGAGAGGGAGAGCTCAGGGCAGATGAAGAGAGAGAGAGAGAGAAAAAAAAAGAAAAGAGCGCACACACTAAGCTGACAGACAGGCAGGCCTAAATAAGCGAGACCACGGCATCAGCCTCTCATGCGCATCATCCCTGTAATGGCATCGTGTAAATATTCCAGCCAGATCAACAGGCCATAAAGAGGAATCCATCATCTGCACATAATCTCTGACAGATTTACTGGCCCGGGCTGACAGGCTTCCCTGTATGATAGCACGTCTGGGATAACACCCCCCACGAGCACACACACATACAAATAACCCACAGCACATCGTCTCTCTGACAAGTGGAAGTGATGGGTGTGCTCTCAGGTTCAAGTGTGCAGTGTGTGGACGGGATGCGCTCAGCTTTGTTGTGCTTTGATCTGGGCTTTCAGATGTCGAGATGTTGCCATTACACACAACTGGGGTTTGAAGACAAAGTCATTTGCTGTCAGACATCTTAAAGGGGGAAATGGTAAAGGTGGGTTACACCATTACATAGACATGGCAGAAATCATGATAACACTTCTATGAAGCCTGTATTTATAATGCATCTTAAGGGTATTATAATGAATGCATCATAAACAACTTAATGATGTGTTCATCTCATGAATATTCATAAGAACAGTTTTAATGTGTTGTATTTTTTATTTGTGGTTATAGCTTTTAAAAGTATGATAATTTATAACACACAATGAACATGATTCATTCATTTAAATTACAATGGATTATATTTACTTATAATGCATTAGAAGTCTCATATCATGTCATTTTACTGATGTTACTTAAAGCTAACAAATACCATTTATAAATAATAATACTTACAACAATACTATTTTTTTCTTAAACAGCCATAAGATCCGTTTGATTATTTTGATGGTGCCACACCTGTTGCTACATGTTATAGCCTTTATTAGAATATTAGTAGTGTGTCTTTATTTTGATGGTTCCTCAACAGAAATACTGAGCATAGGACACTATTAAACATTAAACAAGTATTAAACATTAGCCTCAGGCTAATTAGGCACTTTAACATTAGCGATTAAAGGGGCAGCAGCTCAAGCCTTCTGTGCACGCCACCGCTTACCACTAAAAATATACAATTAGTGATTAATGATATATGTGGCTTGATTAATCTGCAATAAGGTATTAGTATTTTCGTATGATAACTGTACAGGCCATATCAAGAAAACCCCAAAATTAAATAAATGTAAATAAAATCAAACAATAATAGAGAATAAAATAAATTAATACAGAACCTAGATACAAGTTTAAATAAAATCACTAGTTATCATTAAAATATATACATTTAGTTATTAACAATTAGTAAAATATGTGGTTTAATTTGACTGCAATAACTTTCACGTGACAACTGTATGGGTCATATTCAGAAAACCTAAAAGCATGCAGAATAAAATAAACATAAGTTTAAATAAAAGTATTATTATTCACTATACATGAGAACTAAAAATAAAATAACATAAAGTAAACTAAAATAAAGAGAGCCAAGATAGAAGTTAAAAAAGAAAGATTATTATTATTATTAAATAATATTCATATTACTTCCTCACTATAATCAAGAATTTAAAAAAAAAGAACATCAGTAGTATATTATTATATTTTTTTATAATACATTTCTACTGTGCCTTTTTTTTTTTTTTTATATTATAGATTTATTTGATCACAAGGGTCTACTTGCAAATACTGTGGCAATTAACCGACCCTCTAAAACATCTTTCTGTTGGTCTCAGATACTCTCCAAAAGTTCTAATTTTGGTCTTATTTCATTTCTCAAATTTCAGATGCCCCAGTTAATTAAAGTCTTTGATTCCAAAAATGGGCTTGAAAATACGATTTCCTATTTCATACATAGTAGCCTAGTATCATCCTTGAGAGGCAGAGTACTGCAATTCCATGATCCACGCAGGCCTAACAGCCAGAGACAAATGGCTGCTATCTCTGCCCTGCAGGTCTGTTCGTCTTCTCTCTCTCTCTGACGGGAATGCCTCTCTTATTGGCTGACAGATCTCACTGAATCAAAACTCTCACTCCTTTATTCATTTATTTTGGCCATTTAAACATAAACGTATATCATTTAAGAGCAGGTCTATGAGCCGTTCGGCCATGAATGCCGCCCTCAGGTGCCTTGATATGAGGGCTGAATTCTGTTAACGTGCATTGAAAAATAGAGCTATGTATCCATGATCAAGGCTGTGACCCTGTCAGTCTCTATTACCAAGCTTTATCACTTTCCGCTCGGACGTAAAAACCTCAGGGTGGGTTAATGATGAAATGGTGAGATGGAGCACATGATTTGTAACGACCTAAAATCAAACGTGACAGCGAACGTTAACCAAGAATAACGGTCATAAAACCAGGTGACAAGAAGACAATCAAATCTATGAATCATACTGCTAATACATTTGTCAGCACGACCAATAAACTGTAAATATCAAACATCTGCTGTCAGTTGTCTACTTCGCTCCTTATTTTAAGACCTTTTTTATTTAAATATATAGTGATGCGCTACTGCATTTTTTGGTTCAATTTGGTGACATTGGTGCCCCTTGACCCTGGTTAATTTCCGCCCCTGGTTAAGGGTGATGTTAGGTTTGTGCAATACCACAGTTCCAAGCACCTCCACGTAATTGGAATTGACTGCTCCATCTTAGCCTCTGCTTTCCAGCTGCAAGAAAAAGCAGCTGCCATTATCATTTATAATTACAACTGACCCATGGGAGCGGTGAGTATTTTTCATTGATTTTCAGTTCTCAGCTATGCTTTTCTAGGCAAACATGTCCTTTTCGTTGTGTCATAAAAATAGAACAAAACCCTGACAGGGGTCAATGTTAAATGCATCACCAGAAATTTTGCTTTCCTTTGAAAATAAGTTTAATGAGGTTATTGTGATTTCCATTAAACAGATCTGAATAAAAATACCATCTTTTTCATCTTAATATTTTTCAAGCCACTTTGGTTGACTTGTATGCAGACTTATGACTTATGCAGGGTTGTACCAATATCTGGTACAACCCTGCATAAATAAGTTTTTTTGTCCATTACAGACTCAATCTAAATCATTCCCTAAACCGTTTGACAGGCTCCATGAAATAGCAAAATGAGCGTTTAATGGCTTTGAATTTTTTGGGAATTACAATTACATTAAAGTACGCAGCCCGCAGCATCACCTGCAGGGGAAAAAAAATCAATCCAAAAACAAATTTGCAAATCGTGCCCACGGATTAATAAACCGTACCCACAAATTTCCAATCCGTGGGCTCAAATTTTGTAAACCGAACGTTCGTTTTTTGAATCCGTACCCACAGAATCATAATGCGTGCGCACACTTTCGCAATCTGTTCCCACAGGATTGTAAACTGTACTCATTGGATTCATTTTTAGAAGAAAAGCAAACTCCCAGGTACATGTTAATGAATATAATTGTATATTGTAATACACAAATCCATGAGTACAGTTTACAGTCCCGTGGGAACAGATTGCAAAAGTGTGCGCACGGATTATGATTCTGTGGGTACGGATTCAAAAAACGAACGTTCGGTTTACAAACTTTGAGCCCACGGAAATTCGTGGGTACGGTTTATTAATCCGTGGGCAAGATTTGTTAAACTGAGGGAACAGTTTAAGAATTCATGGGTACGGTTTATAAACGGAGGGAACGAATTGCAAATCCATCGCCACGGATTGTTTTTTTTTTCTCCTGCAGGTGACGCTGCGGTCTCCGTATTACGGGAACAATTCGCCCCAAAAAAGACAATTCTGTCCTGATTTACTCACCCTCAAGTAGTTCCAAATCTGTATGAATTTCTTCGAACACAAAGGAAGATATTTTGAAAAAAGTTTCTAACCAGATTGTTTTGGTCACCAATGACTTCAATAGTACGAAAAAAAATACTATGGAAGTAGTATTTCTTTGTTCGGCAGAACAAGGTTTGGAATTATTTTGAGGCTGAGATTCAAACATAACAAAATTGTAACAAAACAAAATACAAATGATATTTCAGAAAAAAACATAGTTTTTCATGGTTTTCAATGTCATGGTTAACATTGTATTCGCCGTTTTAAAAAAGTGGGATAAGTACTTCATTAGTCTCACCCATCTTCTTTACTGTTTTAACACAGAAAGCAATTACTTGCTGTATCTAAAATATTCTATTTCTAAAACACTAATGTAAGGATCAGACAATGAATACAAAAGCTCATTAATCACCGTTGCCTCTAAAAAAATCTTAAGTGTTATCGTTCTCCTGTTATCTTTCCCAAAGCCCTAAAAGAAAAGCCTCGTCTTTAGATGTATGACTTACAGTACTGTAGAGAAAACAAGCAAATTGCTTTGCCTATACAGCAATTACCACTAATTAGTCAGGCTGAGTCCTCCATTTTGGATTTGGCTCTCACTGCACGTAGCACACCTTAATTGTCTCTCCTCAGACTAAAGCCTGCAGCCGAGAACACAAAGGCAGTTCTTCAACCGCAGGAAAACAATGCTAATGCTAACCCAGGGAATGGCAGAATAACTGCTCTGGGGACGGCCAACTCTTCACTTTACAAGGGGACGTTTGTTTTATTGTTGCAAACAAGCTACCTCATCAGCCTTTGTCTTGAAGTAGGGAACTCTGGGAAAAGCCTTTTACTGAGACGAATATCGGTCCGCAGCATTAGGTTTTATCTTGTGATGGGAAAACAACACAGAGTATACAGTAACACAGTCAAAAGAGAAACAGCGGGATATGACAGAGCATCTCGGGAGAAGGCTTTACATAATTTATATGCCATATTCCCACTTGTCTCTTAAGGGGCATTACCAGGAATGTCTAGCATTCCAACAGCCTTAATGGTCATAAGCTGCTGTGTGTGTGTGTGTGCATTTAAAGGTCGATTATTTACAGCACAAGATGAATCAACTAGACATTTTACTATAACTAGGCTTACACGAAATCTGAGCATGTAGAAATCTGCTGAAAAATCGGCTTATTTCCTAAAGAATTATGAGAAATATGTATGCATTCTCATTACTGTGTTCATTTATTATATATATATCTATTTTTAGAAGGATGAACACTTCATTAGTTCCACCTCATCTTCTTGTTTCAATAAGACATACAACACAGAACAGAAAAGTAGCATATTAACGCTGATTTAAAAGGTAAAAAAAAGGTAATAAATCACAAACGTAAACAAAAATAATCTATAATAATAGATAATAAAATATCAGGACACTTTTTTATTGTTTTTATTATTTGTATACACAATAAACGAGAAGTAAATGAATATTAAAAATAAAAGTTTTATAATAAAATAAAATTAATAAAAAATAAAACACAATGAAGTGAAAAGGACTTTATTATCGTTAGGACTTCAGTATTGTTCTTATTATTATAATATTATCATCATCTTCTAGAAATGAGAACTAAATGTTAAAATAAAAATAACAGGAAAATAAATTTAATAATAATTACATGCTGTACTTATAAATAAAACAATGAAAACTAAAACACAATAAAATGATAAATACAAGTTAAAGAAAATTAAAAATGTATTTTATTTAAAGATTTATTATTATTATTAATAATAATCTTCTAGATCTGAGAACTAAATGTATGTTAAAATAAAAAGAAAAAAGACATTTATTAATAATAACTGCATGCTGTATTTACTATGTCAGTTAAAAATAAAATGCTTTATAAAACACAAATTTAAGGATCAGATAATATATAAATATAATATAATAACAAATAAATAATATTTAATATATACTAAAATTATATATTAAATACTGTATATTAATAAAATATATTTATTAAATAATATTTTGTATTATTTTATTTATTTATTTATTTATTTTTACAATTGCCTACAATTCATAGCATATACAGCCCAATATCTTTTTTTTTTCTTTTACCTTGTCTTTAGTATATCAAGTATTAGATCATTATTAAAATGTGAGCTGACAAAATCTACAATGTTTAGCTGATATAATGCCAATAATTATATTCCTTATCTACAGCAGATGCAGTGAGCAGTTTGGTGCTCTTGGATCAGTGTGTGTATAGGTGCATGCGAAAATGGCTTAGAAAATCTCTGTCATGAAGGTGGGGATTATCTCTAGACGGCATTCAGAGAGCTTTTCAGCGCTTTACACTGAATATCGTATCCCAGCCCACTCTACCTTCCCTTTAATAGGATAACCCCAGCGTCTAATAAAAAGCACATAATTTGTGCCATTCCAGCGCTCGCCTCAGCCATGCAGCAAATGCAAGCCCCGCGGAGGGCAGATACACAGACGGGCAGGTTAATGATGACACAGTCAGAATGTCAGGGTGCCGAGGGCACTCCATTCCTTCATATTACAGAGCTGCTGGAAACAGCTTAATGGACAGGATCTGAGGCCAGAGCGCAGCGTGAGGGCAGAAAGACAGCGAGACACGGACGGGTGGGACGCAGGAGAGAAAGGGAAGAAAAAACCTCTCCGGAGGAGATGGTCATTCGGAAGGCAGTGATATCCCTCTGGGCGAGAAGAGAGAGAGCGGGTGTGGGGAATAGAGGGATGCTGTTAAGAGCCGGATCTGACATCAGATACAAAACATGAAAATACATAAAGTGAGCATCTCGCTGCAAAACTGCGTAGATTTTTTAGCAACATAGGATGTAAAAAACATATTTATACTGTATTATTCATTAAAAAGTATTAATATCTTGATATTTTGACTAATAACAAAAAAGTCTCAACTTTATTTCATTATTTTCTGTTAATGCAGAAATTAAGGGTTATAAAACCTGTGACGAATTCTCATTAAAAGACTCATTTTCATCATACACGTAAAACTAATAATATCAATCAATAATTTCATTGTTTTCTGTAATTGCAGAAAATAAGGGTTACGAAACCTGTGACTAATTGTCATAAAAGACCATTTTTTTTTCAAAATCAATAATAAAGATGAATAATTTTATTATTTTCTGTTATTGCAGAACTTAAGGGTTATAAAAACCTTTGCCAAATTCTCACAAAAGACTACTTTCTATAATAAAATCAATAACATCAATCAATATATTATGCATAATCAATAGTAGGGTTAAAGAAAAATAAATTATATGCACATTTAAAAAAATTCCCTTTGAAATTGGGAGCATTTTTACACTTACATTGATAAATCAAGTGACTGATATTAATTTTAAATGTACTTATTTTCCTAATGACTTACAGTATATTGCTCTGCTTTGTTAAAAGCCAGAGGATGAAAGAACATAAGAATGAATGAATAAATAATCATAATAATAATCATAAATGCTAATCATAACATTTTCAAAATATAATAAATATTCAAAACAGGTTTCATGACTGTAAAGTCAATGCACCTAGAGTATTTTATAATTATATCTCTGTGACAGTTTAAAAGTTCACACACGTTTCAGCTGGAAAATGTCATATTCTGCAAAACACTGGTGATTTGTTTATCACTTCCCACCTATTCTATTCTAACTTAATGCTTCTAAGACTATTAACAAAACATCATCTATTATAATAATTAAGTGAGTTTGTGAGTCACATACATACAAAGCACTCAGTAATGACTGCTCTGAGAACAGCCAGGCTGCCGTCCACATGTAGATTCAGAAATACTGTGGCAAAAGGCGATCAGCACAATGTTTAAATGCTTTTTCCTTCTGTAACACCCTGTCAACAGGCTTTGGTTCAAGCACTTGACATTTATCGACATTTCAAGAGTTTTGCTCAGGTCAGGATGGTGTCAACCTTAGTTTCAGCTATGCAGAGATAATTCAGAAGAACAAATGTGAGTAAAAGGCATTTTCTCTTCTGCTGGGATGCTGTTCTCTATTTTCGTTGTAAACAGCTTGGCTACTCTGCCCAGAGGGATTTACTGAGGCCACGCTGAGAATGGAAGAAACATCTGCCTGCAGAAGGTGTTCTGTTGTTTCCTGTCCTTGGTGCCCCGGCAGCGGCGGTAAAACTGTCACTGCTGTGAAAGACTCATACAAGGAGCCTTGGTTGTAGTTTTTATGACATGGAAACTTAGTTCTTTGCTCTCAATATAACATAATCACAATATTACATGTCATATTGTGTTATGCTCCAAAACCTACGGAGGCAGCATTTTAGGACATCATAGCGGTGCTTTCAACAGGATCCAAGATGGCAAATAAGGCAAATAAAATGTGGATTTAAAAGTACTCTAATTTTTCAGAAAACACTGAAAAGTATTGGCATGATTAGCCCCTTTCTTTCTGCTATGTAGGGAAACTGCAGCTGTTGAGAAATGGGACTCACTTAAAGTAAATGGTACAAAAAGAAAACTTTTTCAAAGAGTCATACAAACCCTATTTTCCACAAGCTAATATGATTATTTATGGTCTTATGGAAAGTTTGTAATATAGTTTGTTTTAAAATTTGTCATTTTACCCTGTTAACAACAGCTCTTTTGAAATCACTCTGTTCTGTGTACTTCCCCTTTAAATCTTCACGAGCTCCGCTGACCCCGCCCCTCTTTTCCGAGGCGTTCTCGGAGGATCTTTTTTAAGCCGTATTCATAGTGAAACTTCCTAATTAGCACATTAATAGAAAACGTGATTTGTAAAGATTCATTAAAAGACATTATACTCACTGCTTCTGTAGGTGAAGCTGGATCATGAATGATTTTCACGAACATAAACTCATTTCGGTTGATCAAGGGCGCGTTCCCCCTCAGAACCAAACATAACGTTAATCCTCTGCGTCTTCAGTCTCTCAGATGTCGGGAGTAAATCACTACTGCTATGTTCATTAATACATTCAACAACAAAACACCTCAATCTTAGGAGTCTTGCTTGTCTCTGCGTCTCGGTCTGATGGCGGCTCACTCAGGGAGGGTCTGAGGTAAGACACCAGTTCTGTCTGTGTGACACGCTGCTGTCAATCAACTATTGTGGGAGTGGCATCTGTCAGTGTGACACCATACCGACATGCATTTGAGAATGGCTTGATTTCAGAAGGGGCAACTTATTTTTATTAAATCAAAAGAAAACTACCTGTGGGTCTTTATCATTGTAGGGTGGTTGTGTACACACTCCCAACACACATTTCAGTCCAAACAGCTTGAAAATGTGCATGTACCACCGGATGACCCCTTTAAGAAAACTTTCTATTCATTAAAGAATCCCGAAAAAAAAGGATTAAGGCTTCCACAAAAATTTTAAGCACAACTGTTTTCAACATTTATTATAATAACAATAAATATGTTTTGTGCACCAAATTAGCATATTAGAATGATTTCTGACTTATGAAGTTTTCTTTGATCGTGATAGGATCCTTGCGGTCTATGGGAAGGTCAGAGAGCTCTCAGAAATCATCAAAAACATCTTAATTTGCACAAAGGTCGGGTTGGGTTACGGGTTTGGAATGACATTTTGGGTGAACCAAGTAGAGCAGTCTAAATGAGTATTATGATTTAATATTTCAGCTGCCTATGTAAACAGCAAGGCAGCTCACTAGGTTTTGAAACTAACATACAGTCTCCACCTCTGCTGTCTCCTTTTTCTGCTACAGTGTGCATTTCCCATAGGCGGGCAGTCGACACCCACTCATCAGACCCCACCTCCTTATTCCCCAGGGCCTTGGGGGGAGCAATCAGAAAGCACACAATAGCCAGCAGCACACTGCACCTGCATCAGAGAGCCTCCTGTGTGCCGCTGCGGGGGAAAAAACCCTCAAGATTCAATTCTTGACACCCCACTTAATTACTGTTTGACCTGTCGCACACTGAAATTCTTGATGACAACAACATATTGTACAGGAAGTGCTCCAAATGCAAAATCAATCTGCTTTCGAGTGTTTGGAAGTGATGAAGGCGTGGGAAAACGCTCTCCTTGCATGCCACTGTTTTAACAGTTCTTTTGAAGTAAGCTTTGGCACTTCAACAAACTAAAGAGACACCATTTCTGAAGAGTTCCTCCCAATATTTTAAAATCAAACGTTCTCTAGATAAATTCTATATAAAACATCTTTCTGTTGCTAAGTGCTTATTTGGTCCCCAGTGCGTATAATTAAAGATGTTCCTTGAATTCTTTCATGTCTGGCTTCAGATTTATTGCAGAGACAATTAGAGTAATTATACTGCTGCAGTCTGGTATGGCTGTTGATGGCAACAGCACTGGCAAGGCCTGACTTGTGCCCAACATGTTTTCTTATTTTCTCATTTTTAATTGCAAAAGCAGTTCACCCTAACACTTTGTTGTATATGTTTAAATCATTTTCTGCAGATGAGGAGTCTTCAACCTTCTGAGACCACCGTCTCCGTAGAGCTGGAGACCTCCGTTACATAAACTTGAGTGTTTAAATCTTATAATAAAATGCATTAAAATAGAGTCATAAATAGAGTCATATTTTTTACATTTTAAATGTAATTTTTAAAACATTTTCATTCTACATTCAAAGGTAACTTCTTAATAGGATAAATTGGAAATATTATACTTAACCTGATGCATATTTTTAGATCAAACAGTCATTTGCAGCAGAACTGCAGACTACCTGATTGAGACTAATGCAAACCTCTTCTCTATAACAATAGATTACACTCTGTTTGAAAAGTGAACACACCACAATTGCAATTCTTTTATCCAGAGTGATATTTTAGTATTCCTTCCAGCCCCCATAACAAACATCATGCCCAGGTAAAATGCAGCCGTAAGCAATGAACAGGGTGGAAAAAAACTCTGAGTCTGTGGTAAGCATCCCACCATGAAATTAGGTAAATTAATGGGTGGAAAAGTAAAGCGAGAGTTGATAAGCAGAGCTCTACAAATTAAAGGGCAAGAAAAGACCCAGCCCTGGTTATAACAGTCTAACGGAAAACAACACTTGTCTTTGCAGTCACTGCTTTCACTCCACACTTAAACACAATGGCTTCCTCTCCAGTAGTGTCAGTGATTTAAAATGAACATTCTTGGTTCTATACAAGTTTTTTACAGAAATTATAAATTTATGCACATATGTAAATATTTTCTAAATATATAGTGTACATGTGTGTCTTTATATACGGGTCAATTACGCATAATAGAAATTCACAAAAGTGATTTTATGTCCATAGAAAGCACATTAAATGTAAGAAAAGTGTCTACTTTTAAGGTTTCAAATAGGATTTTGTAGAAAAATAAGTCAGAATTTGGTTGAAATAATGTATATTGTCATTTAGTGTCATGTAAAAATTCAAACACTTATTCTTATACATATTAAAATATATAGAAATTAAAGAAGCACATTAAAATATATTGAAATTAAGGAAGCACTTTAAAACATTGTATTTTAAATGGGTAAAACAATCTTACTGACAAATGGGTAAAATCTAGGATAAGTGGCAAATTTTAAAAATGTAAAATTACACACTAGTATTTGGAGAGAAAGTATTTAATCTTTTAATTTGTCATAAATTGATTTTCGTTGTAAATATGCGTTACAATATAGTTACACTGAATTATATTCTGTTGGGTAAATTTTGTAAATCGGGAACAAATGCGTGATATTTATTTTTGGCTGAGATTTTTTTTTTTAACCATTCATTTTAACAATTTAAACAATTTAAAGCAGTACACTTATTGTTTTAATTTTTTTTTTTTTGTTATCGTCTTTGACCCATAAACATAATAAATATACAAAAGTACACACACATATATTATATAAACAAAAACCATTATTTCGGATGCAGTTGATGACGATTAACCATTGCCCAGCACTAAAAAACCCAGACAAAACAGCGAGAAACTTAAAATGCAAATGAATATGGCCAATTTTGGAGGATGCAAAAGCAGAAATTGGAAGCTTATAAAAAGCACTACATTACTTAAAGTTATTGTCACGCCACACGTCTGTCACTGTTTAGTTTTGCTTTCGTTTTCATGTTTTCTGTTTGTCCTTATTTGGTCTTGTTCCTGCTTAGTTGATTTAGTTTACCCATTCCACCTGAGCTCCTCACCTGTCCTGAGTTAACCCTAAGTGTTTTTCCCTGTTTATAAGACCGTTGTGATTTGCCCTGTCTTTTGTCAGTCTTTAATGTCTAAATGTAGATTATGTAATGTGCATGTGTACCTGCCGTTAGACTGAGTTTTATTGAAAGGATTATCATTTCAGTTACTTTGATTCTGCCTCCGTGCTTCAGCATACATGCCTGAGCGTGACTGTTATAGATGTGCTAGTAAATTTTGTACTGTCATTTTAGGATTTTAGATGCAATGCTGTCATATAAAGACAATGTTTAAAGTGTTTTTTTTCCACACTAAAATCATGTTAACACTATGACTACATTTAGTATTCCAACATTTACAGACCGGCTTGTTTTAAAGAAAAGCTGGAACAAATCGGACAAAGAGGGCCATTTTCTGTAATAATCAACATTACGCCACACACAGAGACAAATGAAATTAACTTGTACTGAATGTGGAAAATTCCAGGTTTATTTGATTCTTTTATAGTTGTGAAGAAAGACAGACAACTGTAATTAAATCAAAAGAGACAAAGGCTTCTTTACTTCTGAGATCTCGCACAATGAAATATAGCTTTGGTCTAAGGGTCAAAATACCCTTGAATTCAATTTAAATCACATGCTATTGACCATGCGGTGGAAACATGGAATCCAGTAGCTGGGCGTAGCACAATAGCAAACAAATCGGCCACGCTGAGAAAAGCAATGCCAAAATTGAAATCGTTAAACATTTATAGGAACAGTCTGAGATGTTTTATAGGGAGAGAAGTTTTGTGAGAGAAAGCTTGGAATTACTATACTTTTGATGCTGGCTTGGTTTGAAGAGTTCATATTTTCCAGCTATGTAGAAGTTCCCTTCATAATACCCCGAGCATAGACACAAAAGACAGGGGAAAGAGAGAAAAAGCATAAAAACAGCTAGGCTGCAAGCCCTAAAATCCTCAGCAGTCCAACTGGTGGAGTTCAGTACGTGGCATACTGCCTTTCTGAAGAGCGAGTAGATTACAGGGTATATAGATTATAGGGGAAGGGTAGACAATAGAGCAATATCCTGCATCTCCCTCTCTCTATATATGTGCATACGTACAGAAAAGTGTTTGTCTGTGATATAAGCTTGTGGTGCGTGTTTTCACTGACTTTCTGACCCGACAAAGAACTTCACACATCGTACTCTCGGTATGATTCATTAGGCTTATATAATGTGGGTTGGTTAGGCTGCTTTTTAGAAGAGACCGCGTTTGTGGAGACGGGGATTACGGAGAACATTTAAACTTTTCAATGATGGCTTTTTGGGTGTTGGCCAATGTGAGGGTGTGTCTAAATGTGAATAACTCCTCTGCATGACAAAGCCATTTCCTCGGGAATCCTCGAACTGAGTACAGCATTATTCTAATGCCCAAATATAACGGCAGCACACTGTTTTGCATGATTTGAGATTAGACACAAAACCACGTGAATCAACCAAAAATTTGATTCCAAAGCTCATATTTGCATATGCTGTACCACAAACGGGGTCACATGTTTTCTCAGGTCTATTGCCTATTTCTGCAATCCTGAGTAAACAGATCAATGGGTTCCTGCAAGCTGTTTTGCTCTAGTGCTGTTCAGTCATTAGCCTACATCTCCCAGTCTAACAGCCCATTAGAAACACGCCTTGGGTTAAAACGCAGGCGCAAATGTCACTCCTTCACTTCTAACAGATGTTAATCTATTGTTAGGTCATTCCTGTTATTCAGTACCATTTGATCTCTTTGACTTTATGATTTTAATATATTTTAGTAAATTAAAGAATTTCTATAAAGGAGTATAGCTGACTTTTAAAGAATATGCTCTGGTAAAGTTTAGTCACTTACATGTTTTTCATTTTTGGTGATCAAATTAACAGGATGAGATTGAACAGGATGGACTCTTTAAACTGTTTTTAGTAATGCGTAATTTAAACATTTAAAATCCATAGATAATACTGATGTCTGTGCTATGATTTCCAATGATGTTTCTCCCTCGCATATAATTAAATGACAATAAAAACTACATTGTTACAAAAATATTCTATTTCTAAATAAATACCGACTTTTTAACCTATTCATAAAAAAAAACCCAAAATGTTAACCAATGTTTTCCACATAGATAAGAATAGGACTGTTTATTGGGCACCAAATCTGCATATTAAAATAATTTTTGAAGGACACTGTGACGCTTTAAAGATTGAACTAATGGCTGCTGAAAATTCAGCTTTACCAACATTTGAAAAAAAAAGTTTACAAAAAATGTAACTATTATTTTAATAGTTATAGTATAGTGCTTTATAAAATTATTTTTACTGCATTTTTGATCAAACAAGTAAGCTTTGGTGAGCTTAAGAGACATCTTAAAAGTCAGAAAACATTAAAATCTTGAGTTTAAAAAAACTTTTAGAACCAGCTTCAGGACATTTTTGGGTTTTGAAAACTTTTCATGTCACAAGTGAGTGTATCGGGGACAACGCAAAAGCATGCAAAGTGATGAAATTAATAAATATTCAGCCCATGTTCACTTAACCATGATACCATGAAAAAAGGAAACAAACTAATATGAACTCAGTCCTTAAAAACAGTGAGCTCCAATATATTTTTATGGGGGCCAAGACATAAGTCTATTTTTAAAAATTATTTTAATATGTTCTTTGAGGTTTAATTATAATGTTAATAGAGTTTTTTCTTTTTTAACAACAACAAAAAAAAGACTCTTTTTGACCCTCTCTCTTAAGGGGTGGACCCTCAGAAAATGTTATGTCACTGTTATGATTGGCTAACGTGATTGCAATGGAAACAGTATCAACGCCCACTTTGTGTTTTGACAACACAGTCAAAAATAAAAAAGGCAATTTCCAGATAAAACATCATGAAATCGTTTACTTTCAGTTTGTGATGCAGCTGCAGTCAGATCTAGTATTGCTTCATCTTACACCAAAAATGTTTTCATTTTAAAATAACAATAATTATAGTAATATAAAAATAAAGTTCGTAATGCATGCTATTTATTTAACGATTTTGGAATTTACTATTATAATTAACCATTTAACTATTTATTTATTTATTTATTTTTAAATCAGTTAATCTCTGTTATTTAGTGTCTGTCTGTTGGTATAGTTTTAAAAGCAGAGGAGCATATAAGCGGCCACCAAGAGCAAAACAGCACAAGCAGATCTATTTTATAACCTGTAGTTAGTGTCAGACGAGCACCTAAGGGAATAATTAACTGATAATGAGGCACAAGGTAAAATACTGTGTTCACAGTTGTTAAAATTCTTGATTGTCACTCTTACTTACAACAGCACAAGCGTTACATGCATGATTTTATCTCTTCTCAGTAGGACAAACTCTCTAATTGGCCCTGAATGTCCTGGAGTATCTGAAACATAACGTTGAATTTAAGAGATAATTGGGGTTCAACCGAGAACACAACACTCCGTGAAGCTGCGTAGTTTGTTGCAGTGTGGTGCAGCTTATGAACTCAACCAAAGCTTTGAGGACATCTGTTCTACAGCTCAGCTTTGAATGAGTGCCACTCCGTTTTCTCTTTGCAACTCTGGGATAGCTTTCAGATAGAGCTGATCTGTGGAGGATGTGGACCGCTCGGCTGAATGGCCTTGACTTTCGTCTTTACTTTTTTCTCACTTGTGTTGGAGTAACTGAGAGGCTGGGTATAGACAAAATAAATGATGTAACTGGCCTTGGATTCAAATGCCCACAAATAATCTGTGTTAGCAGGCGGACTCCCTCCCTCTTACTCAGTCTCTCTCGCTTATTCTTTCACATTCTTTATATTTCTCCTTCTGCCTCTTTTAGGATTACCGCAGATACTTGTTTGTGTGGTGATAAGCGCTTCACTATATCCAGGAAAAGCACAGTGCATTGTACCTCTTAAGCCTCTGCATTGGGAGCTCTCTGCTCCTCTCCATAGACTTTCATAGTGCAAGATCAAGAGCAAAAAGAATAGCATTGCCGGGTCATTCCTACTGTGCGGTACATTTTTATGCCCCCCCATCACAAAGGGGTCATGACATGAGAAATTAAATTTGCCTTGATCTTTTGGCATATAGGAGTTCTTTGTGCCATTAAAAAATCCAGAAGGTCTCATAACTACATTTTCCTCCTTTTTATAAACATAACATTATAAATCTCGTTTTGGATCTGAGGAGCAAAGTGACATCATCTGGGCACAAACATTTGACGGAATTTTCAAAATTTGCAACAATGCTGCTATCTTGTCTACACTGCATCCTGTATAGAGATGCGCATTCACTTTCTGACACAGTCCATGTTCTTGAGTCTGTCAATAGGACAAATAGAGTAAAAGAACTTTGGCTTTGACACGTTTAGTTTAAATAGCTTGTTCACGTCTTTGAAAAGATATCAGAAGGATCTCAGGAAAAAGTGGATAGTTTGTTTTTAATGGCGTCCATGATTATGAGGATTTATTACAGCATTTTGTTTTGTAAATGAGGCACAGTGTCATAGAGAATTCACAAAGACGAAGCAGTACTACATCTGACTGCCGCTGCATCACAAACTGGAAGTAAATGATTTCGTAAAGCTTTGTCTGGAAATAGCTGAGATATGCGACTGCTTACACCGTGTCCTAACTACACGCGACAAGCAATTTGGGTGTCCACACTAGACACGATGCGACACCAAGATGCGACAGAATCAATCAAATATCACAGCCAATCAGAAGCGTGCAGGGGCGGGCTGTCTCCGGAAGTGCTCTGCATTTGCAGTGGATACGTTTATAATCTAATTCACTTATATTAAAGCTTTTTAGCATCATTAAATGTACATACTGAGTGACTGATAACATCTTTGTTATGGAATGCACTTGGTTCACACTGAGTTCACTTTTTAAAAGGTCAGCTTTGCTTTTAATTTATTTTCAATATCAAATAATAAACTATCAATTCACTAGAAAGATTTCATAAGAAACCAGTAATGGTCAAATCGATTACCTCTCTCTAATAAATTAACACCATAAACACAACTATAAACTAATAAAAGCAATGATTTAAAGCTACAAGCAGTTTTGAAATTTCATGGTGCATTAAGCTGATATGATTCCTTTCTTGCCAAAGGCCTTGACAAAGACAGGGCAAGAATTAAGCAGAAGCATTATAAATGAAAGTGAGCTCTTGTCTGTACTCTGGAAGACTTTGTGATATCTTGGATAGGAACAGATCTGTGGAAACTTTACTGTGAGGGTAGATATCATTAACCTTGTGGATACACAAAACCTCAAAGCATTCAGACAGTAATAAATTATGACAGACACCCCTGAAGCACATGCTTCTATGAATGTGAATGTATCAGTATAAACCACATGAATAACCAAGATGCTTTCAGCGAGATCCTGTGGCTACTAAACAGCATAAACAAAATGCATAATGACGTGTTATGCATAATGGCACCAGGTCTTTTTTAGATGGACAGGTCTGGACACTAGTGTTAAAACTTGTTAGAAGCCAGCCTATAATTTACTTATGTAATACAAAAGGTTTTTTAAACATTAAAAAAAAAAAAATTACACACTTCAGCTTTATGGATTTTCTCATTTGTTGCGTAATTTAATTGCGCTGCCTTTTCAGTGTAAACATTTCACACACAGTACAAAATCAATACAAACTAGAAAGTACAGCAGACAGTAGTTTGGATTATATATGCATAAGTGATACATTTAGTGTGGGATTATTTGCTTTGGGTTGTGATGGGTCAGCATTGGGCTTAGGCTATTTTCAGAGCCGGTTCAGCCCAAGTTAATGTTATAGCAAACACTTAAAGTTTTCCAAAGTTTGCACAACATAAGACTTCTCGGGTAGGTGGCTAGGAGCTTTTTTTTTTTTTTTTACTTTTTGGCTTTATTCCCGTAAGGCATTATGAAATAAAAGCTTTTAGACTGATGTTTACTTCAGATACTCACGGTCCTTTTATGATTTTTACTCCTGTGTGGAATCAAATTACCTTTAAGACAAGTCGACAGGTATCTCTGTATTATCCTTTCATAACTATTTTTCGTATAATACATGTATTCTATCCGTCTACTTGAAATGGAACAGAATGAAGTCTCCAAAAAGTATTTGTCAAGATCAGGTTCCAATAACACATGGATTTCATTATACACCACTGTGTTAGGATGATAAAAGTTTTGAAAGTTAATATTGTGTATGCTTCAGTGTTCTAACAGTGCTCACCAGTGTCAAAACGATTGCGATGGCCAAAAAAGGCAGGCTTTACTGTGCACAGAAGCCAAATGTGAATTCTAGTGTGTTTTAATGGTGAGATGAAGAAATGTAAACAAAGAAATATCTAGTGATGTAAATAATGCAACTTTCTTCTTTCTTCTATTTGGAATTTATGTGATTCATGTTATGCATATTTGAAATTGGTGTGACAAGAAACATTTTGAACGTGGCAAATGCATTACTTTACAATAAATTCTAGTTCTTTTACTATTTTCTATATTTTTCTTTATTTAATATACATTAAAATCCTTTAATTAATTAAATTAAGTAACTGTCAGTCACAAAACATTATTAGACTATATAAACCATCCAAAAGCTAGCTTTGTAATTGAGGGATGGTACTTCCATTCAGCAGCAAGATTTCATTTTTTTCATGAGTGGTCCATCTCTTCCTCCTTATAGCATCTGTGGTGAAATTCATACCTCTAGTATAAATTTTACATTAGCATCTCTCATCTGTCAAACAGCTAAGCGAGCAACATCGGAATGACTCATCAGATTAGTTTAATCAATGACAGCATGTTTGTCCAAAAATCCCGTCTAGTGTGACCAGGGAGGAGCTAATTATGGATGAAGCATGTCAGTGTTTCTGAGCAAGCAGGGCTGCAGTCAGCTACACGGTGGATCAACACTAATGGAGGTTTCATGAGTGAGAGATAACAGGCAAACGCTCATTTATTTGATTCATTTCATTCAACTTTCTGAAACTCAAAGCCGTATGAGATGTTCTTCAAGCAGCTCTCAGCTGGTGGGTGTGAACAACGGGGGGAAAAAATTAAATAAACAACAAAAGTAACAAAATAAATATACCCCAAATGCCAAGAGCAAAACTACATAGAGTAAAAATAAATCTACGTTGAACAGTGTTAAAACAGGGAGACAATTAAAGAATTTTACCAATAAATCGAAATAATTCTGCATAATGTTGGACCCAGGCAGCTTTTAATATCATTAAAACATTTTAATACTTGATATTAAAGATACTTCTGCTAACGTTTTTACAAAAATCAATTTTGTTATTTGATTTCCAATGGAAAATCTGGGTCCTCAAGTAAATGCATTTCAAAACCTGTGCAAAATGCACACTTATCATGTGATATTTACAAGGAGATGTCAAACAACATAAGCAGATGAGAACAGTTGTGCTGTTGTCCCTTTGCCTCTATGTCTCTGGACAGAGAAAGATCCATTTTGGAGCATTTCATGCCTCAGAGAGCAGCCTTTAAGACACGTCTGTTTGCTATTGAAATCTCCTTTATCTTTAAATAGTGCTTGAGCAATGATGCATTTAGAAGAGCTCGCCTCTCCTACATTGAGTTCTTCTATCTTTTCTTTATTAAACCTGGAGGAGCCCTAGTGTGGAAGTTCTTAAAAACCTATCATCCCCTCTGATCTGTCCACCCACTAATCCACTCACGCACCCATTCATCACAGAGTTTCATTAATTCTTTTAAATAGCCTAAGTAATTCTGCGTAAGCAGATGCTTAAGCTGACAAACCACATAAGAATTCCAAACCAAATTACCTGAGAGCAATCAAAGTGCTTTTATTCTACCAAATGTTCATAGCGAATAATCGAACAATCTAGCAAGGTTTTAGGAGCCCGCTGTTACACACACTACAAATGAATAGGTGAAGGAAACATTTAATGTTGTTACATACCTTTATGGTTTTCTTTATTCTGCAGATCAAAAATAAAAATGTTATAGGCATGGTTTTGAGGCTTCTATTTTCCATACAATAGAAGCAAATGGTAACTACTGTATGATAAAGCCAACAGTTAAAAAACAAAAAACAAAACACTATTTGACCTCTCGTTTTTCAGCTTCCCATTTCACCACTTCAAGGCGTTTTTCTCTTATTTTTTTGAGTTTGGCAGCCCTGGTCACCTTTTGCTTTCATTGTGTGGAAAACATCTACTTTTGTGCTCAGTGGATAAAAGAAAACCATACAGGCTTGGAACGACTTGAAGGTAAGTGAATGACTATAGAATTGCCTTTTATTTCTCGGCTAATATGATTAAGAGAATTAAAGCTGATTAGGCAATTTCCTCCGGCTGTAGAGTAATAAAGGGAGGTCTGAGCGTGGGGCATATTTGAGCACGCAGGCATGAATCAAACCAAAGAAACTTGTTGTGCTAAACCACACATGTCGCAAGAACACGTCCTTGCCTGACTCCTCGGAGAAGGCATGGAAAGCACGTAGACAAATCAGTTTGTGAAAACAATATTTACAAAAACGTAATTACAAGCGAAGGCAAAGATAAGTAAAGACGTTTGAAGTTTCATTGTGACTTTGATTATGTTAGCAATGCGCTAGCTGGCAAACATATGAGATCTTGTCCTCAAAGAAGGTCGAGTAAGTCCTGGGTTTCAAACTATCAGTGAAAAAGGAGTACACAAGAGAAAAGATGATCTCAAAAGCGAGATGGGGGTGAGGTGTTTAGCTTGTGGCTGGAAGAAATGAGTGTGTCTTTGTTGGTCTGTGCTAATTATAGCAGGAACAGGCTGGGCTCAGACCTCCTCTCTCTAATAACATTTATCAGCTTCTTGTCACCAAAGACCCATTGTTCTCATCTCTCCTTAAATACTCCCCAAGAACAAACCAAGAACATCTCTGAACCTCCGAGACACGTTCATGCACCTCATATGCTGCTTTCCTTAATTCTCAAAGCATTATCAGAATACAGCAAAACAACATACATTCATCTATATAAAATTCACAAGTATTGATTGACTCGATTTCATGCTCACTCATGGAAAAGCGTCTCATAATAAAGTCTGTCGATGCTAAACCATGTCTTTGTGAATACAGGATGTCTGCAGCCTGAACACCAGCTTCATGGCCAATAAAGGCACTCAGCTGGCAGGACATACAGTCGACCGGCACATTAGTAACGATTCAGTCACCAAGGCCCACATCCTGTATACATTACTTTTTAACCGGTGCTATGAAAAACCATTGAGGAAACAGAGTGAATCTCAATGATAGCAATGAGACCACTAAGACATTAAATACTAATCTACCAGAAAAAACATAAGCAGTGTCTGTGAAACCGATAGTTAAGGCGCATGCAGATGGAGGGGCTGCTGCTCTGAATCTGACAATGACACCAAAGATTTACTTGCTGCCATTTATAGATCTGGAAAATTACAGTGAGGCAACTATTATTTGCGCTGAGGGGTTGTCAAATCCATAAAAACAACCTCACTCCCTTTGTAACCGACATTTTAAATGGGATATGATCCGTCCATTGTGGATCACTACGCCGACGACTATAAATCCTTTTTCAATAGCTCTGATCCGAGCATATTATCACACAATTATAATAACAGACGTACCCAAATAGAATTGAGCAGCTGAGCTAAAAGCACCACACAATGGTGTCCGTCAGAAGATTTAATAACAGTGTATAGACAACTATATAGAACAGGAGAAATTCACACAATCAGATGAATTCTAAATGCGCAAGATAGAAGCAGTAAGCAATAAAGACGTAAAAATCACTGATGCTGAGATTATAGATGTTTACACAATCATAACATTTTAACATTGGGGAAATGAACAATTGCATCAACATTTTCCTATTACTGTATCACTTACTTCATGGGCTTGAAGAGCGCCTGGCCATAGTTCTGGAATGTCATGATGAGCTTCAGCTGCGTGCCTCCAGATTTCATTGCTACAGAACGAAAAAGAGTTAGGCTGAACTTATCAGGAAAATAACTTGAGCCTTTTAACAATTAACCATTTAAGATAAGCCTCATTATGCATGTAGCAAAAACCATGTGAAAATTCAATTTAGAAAATTTTTCCTGTCATTGCAGATGGCTCTAGTCTCGCATTTGATTATAAACGGTTAAAAAAAACAAAAGACCAGAAGTGTATTTTGGACATAAACACTGTCCTTGTAGGGAAGCTGATAAGACCTTTAAAAAAAAAGTGTTGCAATGAATTTGCAGACAATCACAAACAGATGAAGAAAAACAAGGAGACCCCCTCGAGTCACTTAAGAGGCTTGCTGTGCCTTACCAGTTTTTTAAAGATTGCCATCACCGCAGATTAACACGCAACTTTCTTCTAGGTTTTTTAGAAACCCTAAACAGTATATTAATCATGAAAACAGCCTATAATTAATACAGAATACAGTCTATTGGTTGATATAAATCAAAATAAACCCAGACCCCGACATGAACCGGAGGAGTCTCAGATTATGCTGAATAGGTTTATTTTGTGATATGACTGGGTTTCTGTACATCATCTCACTAGTAAATAAGTAAATAAAATGACATCAAATATTGATTTTATGAATTTCTTTCTAGAAGACAGAGAGTTCAGGGTTGATGTGAGAGAGACTGGTGGCCAGGGACACTGGTCAAATATACAGTTCAGTGGTCATTATACAAAAACATTCTGACCAAAGATTACAGCAATTGTCCAATCAGAATCAAGTATTCAGGAGAGCCATGTAACAAGTTGAGATATTGACCTAGGGGCTTCACATAAATGCAGCCCATCAAGCACAAGTCTACTTGACAATATGCATGCTTGGCAGGAGATACTTTTCCACAGCATGGTGTTTGATTAAGTCTAAATTGCATGCTCTTCTCATTCATTTACCCTGCTGGAATCCACTACCAGTGAATCTCAGTCCAATTTTATTGATGCATCCGCAGCCAGAGTGCAGAAAGAGTCTAGCCATTATCTTGGAGAAACTTCATTCAACAAATCTATTTAAATCTGTTAGGAAGAGCAGCAATAAAAGATGACGCTGCACTAAAAACAGGAATCATACTGCATGCGATTCTAAAATCACCTTCCAGTTTAACATTTAACTCTATTGTGTAATCTTAAATATTGTCTTACCAACGCTGGTAATTCTCTGCGACACCAGATCCTTCAGCATTGCATCTATGACTGGGTTGTGCCTGGAGTAAAGCTCATACCGGTTGATCCCAATGTGGAAGCGAAGCCAATTTGGGTACGAGTCTGAGGACATCTCGCCCGTAGGAGCATAATCCTCATCTTTACCTTCCCCATTCCTACAGAAAAACATGTCCCAAATGCAATGAATGTTGTGCCATTTTTCATAAACCATTCCAGGGATGACTCATATGTTGTTCTGAACCCAATGAGGTATTTTATTTACATTCTCAGTAACGTAATAATAAAATGGATGATAATAATAATAGTAAAATAATAACTTATTATTATTATCAACAACATATTACACTTAATATTATCAAACTCTTATTTTACTTTATTATTATTATTATTATTATTATTATTATCATCATGATCATCATTAGGAAATCAATATTACCTGGGGGAAACATTATGTAAAATGTGGAGAGAAAAAAATCTAATGTAGGCATTTATGAGTCTTACAGGTACTTAATGTGTAAAAGAAAGAAAAAAAACCTTGAGATTCTCAACCTACCACTCTGGGTTCTCTGCAGCTTTAGGGTCAAATCTTATATCGGTGTTGACATTGAATAAAGTGTCTTCGTCAGTTAAAATAGGCAACGGCCTGGTGTATAAAGGATGCTCAAACAGCGCTGAGAGCCTCGAACCCTTGACAGCTGCGTTCTTCAAGATAGAGTCCCGTGCCGCGTGCCTCTTCTGGTCACCTGTCAACTGCTCGAACCTTTTCAAAGCCTCGGATCTCTCCCCAGCGGTGATCTTTTCCAGCGAGTGAGAGGACAGGTTTGAGTTCGGCTCGTTGCTGAAGTCTTGGAGTATTCTGAGCGTGTGTTTATTAGGCCAGCCGGACTCTGATCCCGGCTTGGCTCGATGCTTAGCCCAGTTCTGCGGCTCTTCGCTGGGTGTGTGTGAGCACGAGCACGCGCTACTGCTCCGTCTCTCCAGCTTCGGTAACAAGTCTATCATAATGTGCATTGAGCAGGCTATAAGAAACACCATCAGAATCAAGACGCGGAATTTTCTGAAGAGGATCATCTTCAGGGTCTCCTGTTCGAGAAAAGACTTGTTTGGAACGGCAGGGATAAAAGTGAGCAAGCGTACTACATCGCCAACAGTACATAAAACACGGGCTCCCAATTTTATGACAAGAACACATGGAACGTTTTCGTTTTCATTTGCCAGTTTCAGGGAAGAAAGGAGGATTTATTTAGTAAAGCGCTCATCCACATCCATGCGAAACAATAATCCAGTTATTTACGTGCGCTCGCGATTAAATTCCTCCCGTGCAGTCAGACACGAGAACAATCTCCGACACAATCACTCATAGTCTATTTTAACATTTAATAGCTGCAGATATTTGCGAGATGTAAGGAAGTCAAGCCTCGTCAGATAAACGATCCACAAAAGTGCGTGTTCGCGATGCTTCGGTCCATCTCAGTGCGCGGAGAAAACATCTGTCGCTATTCATACAACGCACGAGATCGCTTTCACAGCTGCACAAGTTCATTCGCTCTTCTTATCCGATACAAATCGAGGCTGTTCAGTCGTAGAAAGCGATGAGACGCATGGCAGCCCTGGCAGGTTTCGAGAAAGTGTGGCATCGCACCTCTTCCGTCGACAAATGTGATCTTTGAAGAAAGTTTCAGCGTTTCTTGCTGGACATCCAGCTCATGTGAAGGTGATGCTTGCCCGTTGACAGGCGCTTGAGGAAATACCTCTGTCGGATGTTCAGGGTGGGTGTGTTAAATATCATGATGCTGAAGCCCCTCGCACATAGAGGATTGGCTGAGCTTGAAAACAGCAGGACAGACAGCCCAGGCTCGCTTCTTCCTGTAGCGTCAAATTGTGCAAGAAGAGGGCGTCTGAACACACACTGCTACCCATTATTGTCTGAAATGACTTTTTAAGATGTACTTAACACGCACGCCCTAACCGCTCTCCACAACCTATTTTGGTGGAAAATTTCCTGACGCTTTTTGCATGTCACATGTCATGGAGCAGTTGACAGTCATACTGTACTGCAATATGAAATATGAGGTAAAATTATAGACTTGCTTAAATGTTAGTACAACATACACAAGGATGAACCCATTGACACTTAAAAAAAAAAAAAAAAACACACCTTACTGTTTACTCTTCTGTCAGTAAGTCCAAACCCACATTACTGCTGTTTAAAATAATAATAATAATAATAATAATATAGATGAGGATGACTAATTTAGGAACAAATTATTCAGACTGGGGCTTTGTGAAATTAATCACCTGATTTATTGATGCCAAGAATTTTGTAATCCAAAACTACTGCATAACTTTAAAATACTTTAAATATATTGCATAAGTGGTATAAGCTTATGATCCTTTTGCTTTGTCTCCTGATGACATATCTGTGACAGACCATACCCCCCACCTATGAGGCGAGGAGACATACAGATTCGACTGAGCGGTTTATTAAAAAGACACGGAGCATAAACAGACAGGGTCATTACCGTAATCGTTAACATCGGAGGCAGAGCAAGAGAATCAAAGTCAGTGTGGGTCGTGCGAGGGGTAAACGGTGTCCAAAGGGTGAGACAGGACGATAATCAAAGGCAGGCGAGGCCAGCAACAGTAAATCCAAAACAGATTGCACAAATGAAAACACAACAGCGAGACAGTACAATGAACCGTGACAAATGTGGCAGCAAGGGGGGTTTGAGTTTAAGATTTATAAGTTAATTGAGAATATCCAACTACACCACCCTAGGAAATAACCTAGGGAAAATACTAAACCACTTGATTTAAAATTTAAACAGGTTTGAGTCCCTCAAAAGTAGGAGGCAGGAGACGCGAATGCAAAAGTTAATTTATTGATACAATGGCTTTAAAAATCTCACTAAAAGATCAGGGAAAGAATATCCCCACTTCAAAAAAAACAAAAAACAAAACAAAAAAAACACCACACACACCCAAAATAGTCAAGGGCTAATGAAAAGCCCAGTGGAAACAGAAATAACTTTATAAAACAAACATTACCACAAGAGAGCTGAGGTTCAATGGCTGAAGCTTTAGGGTTGTCAATACCAGAGTACACTTCCACACACACACACACACACACTATGATCACACTATTAAACCCTCTAAGTGTAGCATGGCACACAATCGAGAAGAACCACCACAAAAGGAAGGCCAGTCTGCAAGGAACCTCAGCTTCTGTAATAAACCACAAAACAATAGTTAAATGATACAACATTTCTTTGGGCTGTAACTCTTAACATCAAGAGCAGGTATAAATTAAGCACATTATTTGATTGAAAGTAGTAATGTAGTAAATGTAGTAAAGTAGTAAATGTTATTAAAATGAAAAAATAAGAAAATAAGCTTTAGCTTTAGTCCTGTCAAGACAGGAATACCTGTTATTATGAAACCAACCAAGAAAATAAAAGGAAAAACTAAACCTAACAAAACATACAACCAGACATGCACTTGAAGCAGGGCACTACAATGTCACCGCACAGAATAAGTCAAGTCAAGTCAAGTCACTTTTATTTATATAGCGCTTTTAACAATACAGATTGTAGCAAAGCACTGAACA
>JAUMHP010000062.1:6821928-6841879 GCA_032361065.1 Enteromius trimaculatus | reverse complement strand
CATGTACCGGACTCCATTCCCCAGAATGCACCTCTCCCCCACAGCTGTTTCATGTTAGGTTCAATCACTGTCTAATTATTACCTGTATAAATACTGGTCTGTTTGTATTCCCCATTGCAAAGTTTTCTGATTCCCTAGTGTTCCAATCCTGAGCGTTTCTCCTTTGTTTGCCCATCCGTCTCTTGATCTTTGTTTTCTCCTTTTTGACCATCCGCCTGTGTACCTTGACTTTGTTTTTTGCCCTATCTCCATAATCCAGTTTGCTGTTGTTTTGACCCTGATCTGTGGGCCTAGAATAAACTTTTCGCATTTGGATCCGAAGACTTCTGACTCATCCGTGACAGAAAACTTTGCCGCACAGGATCCAGCGAGAGTTTAGAAGGCCCATGATCTCAAGGGAAATTCAAAGAACAACTAGCTGCAGGTATGGATTTTGCTGCTCAATTAGTGCGCTCATGCAGAGGGATCTGCCTTTCTACACATACGCCACGGAATTTTATGAACTATCAAAAACCACAGATTACAGTGACAAGGTGTTAATCTCCATATTCCTTGTCGGTGCCACCTATCTTGCCCTATGGATCTCCCTAAAAACCACAGGTTTGAGCTGGGAGGTCGCTTTATATACATGCCTGGGATTGGTAAGAGCTTGTGACAATGAGTTGCCACAGCCATCGCAAGAAATCACCGCAAGTCTGAGTACAAAAGATCTGCCAATGTGGGCGTCTCGGAAACCACCGGAGTGGCAGACAGCTCCCCTAGCTGTCGTTCGGTGACTGGTCGAGTAGCCGGGCCGAACTATACACCACACAGCCCCTCTCGCTGGGTGGTGATGTCAGGGCCCGTAGCTAGCATTTCGGGGTTTAAATGGATGGGTGACAGCTCCTCGAGCTGTAAAACCGGAACCGACTGGGCTTGGAACATCACCCCTGGCTGTGTAAGGGGTGCTGTGAGCTGACCGGAAAGGAAACAGTCTCTTATGCTGGAAACCGGGACCAGTAGAGCTTTACATGGCTGCACGGGGTCTGGAAGCAGATCCTCCCAGCGATCTGTCAAAGTCTCGCGATCGTCAGCCATTTTGCACTGCTTCTCGTGATCGGCCGCCATCTTGTGCTGCTCTTCACGAACGGCCACCATTTTGCGCTGTTTCTCTGGGGGTGAACGAACGGCTTGGCTTAATTTTTCAGCCTGAGACCGCACTGTCATCAGGCAAAAAAAGACTCCCGATCTCCATCCCAATGCGGTAATGTCTGGTAGTTCTATGGGGCTGAATTGGCATGCAGTGCTCATAAATACAGCGGTGATAATGGTGTTGTTGAGAACCGACCGTTCTGCGAGCTGAACAAACTCGGCAACGAAGTCCTCGAACGGCCGGTCTCAACGCACGAGTGCAAATATTCTCTCTGAGAAAGTCATCCTGAATAATCTGCAGAACTGAGCGAGCCTTTTAATATAACCGTTGCTGAACTCTAGTCTGACAGTTCATTCTGTTACAAAAAGGGGCATGAGGCATTGCAAGTTCAAGTGCAAGATACAGTAGCGGTGGCACAAGCAGAGGCAGGGTCATAAACAAAGCAAAGGGTCAAAGCAGAGTCCTTGGAAAGAGGCAGATGGAAAGTCCAGATCCAGGCTGAATTTGACAACAGATAATCCAACAGACAGACAGACTTGCAGAATAATAGAAACACAAATGAACTGTAACATAGACAATGAACCGTGACAACATACAAAAACTTTTGGGATTTATACTCATGAAACTAGGTCAGTGGGTGGAGCCAACAATCAAACACCAAGACAACCAACAAGGGGGGTGGAGACATGAGTGGGAACCGTGAAAAAATATGAGATGGGCGGTAACAAGAGAACATTGATGAGGGTCCATGAATGAAAACAGACATAAAACACAAATAGTTCGCTGGGCACTGAAGTGCCATCCCCTGATCTGGGCTGGCACTTCCAACTGACTGTGACACTTATAATTCATTATAAGTCTCATATCTTGTTATTTTATTTAAGTTATTTAAGTTATAATCACAAATACATAAATATAATAATGTATTATAATTGTTTTCATGATATATTAACACATTATAAAGTTCTTTCATTATAATGCCTTAAGAATACCCTTATAATGTATTATAAATACAGGCTTCATAGAAAGTGTCATATTTACCCCATTCAGCAATACTCCTGTGTCTGAGGATAGTTACTAGTGTACTCCTTAACTTTTGTGTTGTCTGCTTACCTACTGGCCTGTATTCATCTGTTTATCATCAATAAACCTGCATCATTCTCTAACTAAATCTTCAGTGTGTCACAAATGCTAGCGCTCATAAATCTTGGCCCTCCTCTGTAAATTTTGGCACCACTCTGGCCCCTGCCTTTAAAAAATCCTAGCTCCGCCACTGCCTTGTGGACCCTAACCCTCTGGTTGAGAACCATTCTCAAGTCCAAATGACCAAAAACAGACTGAACTTCCAAGTTGTAAAGCTCCACATAGTTGTTTAAATAAAATGTAAGGAAGACACACACATAGACATAATAATAGAACAATACAAAACAGAACAAAAATGAAACAAATAATATATGCCATTAAAAGTCACTTTAATCTGATCATGAAATGAAGATGTGTATGCTAATACAAGGGGCAGGTTCAGTAAATCACATGAAATGTAGACAGCAGTAATTGCATAATTATAATTTATTATGTCAAATGTCACATTTCAGACAAGAGAACTGTCAAAGACGGCAATGAAAAGCTGATTGTCTGCGGAAGGAGTTTTTCTTAAATTCCCGGTGGTATTTGGTGACAGACTCCAAAACAGAGCATTGTCTGTTGGTTGGATGCTCGCCTGAGGAAAGAGCTAATTAATGATCACTGATTTCAAACAAGTTTCGATTTCGCTGTGAGAGAAAGAGCTTCTTTCCTCTAGTCACATCACAAACCTGAGCTCTAACTTTTGTCTTTCTGGGAAAAATAACAGCTAACCGCCTGAGGGATCTGGCCTAACATATAACTCTCCCTATAACAATAACTCTTTGTCGTATCTAAAGCAAGGTTGTCAAAAATGACCACAATACAAGCCATTTAAACCAGAATGCACAACTAGTGTCAACACTGTGTCCATCTCCGTCACATCTCTCACTATCGAGGAGGCCTGCAGAATGGCACTGGCTAGAGAGCACTACAGATGGCAAAGGCAACTCCGAGGATTTGTTCCTTTTAAAGCGCTGACTACAGCAGAGGCTGTAAATAAGCCTGAATAGATTTATGACCACTCCTGTATGTCTCTGCAAGGTATCAGGGTGGACCATTAGATACAGTTCTGTGGACAGAGATAGGGGATTATGCTGAAGATAGAGATACAGATACAGATAGGGTGAGGGCATGAAAGCATTGGCTGACATGTCTATTCATTATTTAGTCAGAGATTTATGCTACAATTTACTTGGATGGCGATAGAGAGTGAGAGCGTGGGTTTGATGGAAGTTGAAATAAATTCAGAGTAGTCAATATGCTTTAAATGACACCTGTGTGATCAGAAGAGAACAGTAAGGAGATGTAATGGGATTGATTTCAACCTGTACATTAGCATTAGATAAGATACATTTCAGTGCTCACTTTTCTGCAGGACCTCACAAAACTTTCCAAAAGCATAATTGTTTCTAGCATTCTTATTGTATTACATACATCCAAAAGGTATACTTAAATGTATAAAAGCACAACTTCTTAATGAATATATATTATATACTTTTTACTTTAAGTAATGCTACCATTCAGCTTTTTTGTTGAAGATACACATAGTCTCTGTTTATGGATATAATTAATGCACACTGACACATTGAATATGTGGATTGAATCTATGAAGCTGAAGTATCAAGGACTGAACCGATGCAGAAAATATATCAGGTAAAAACTCAAAAGAAATCACAAAAGTAAATAAAAATTATAAAACCATACATTTTAAAATGACTCAAATTACGTAGAAATTAAATAAAATGTCTGTTTTGTATATATCTGATATCTGATACCATATTCAGATGATGTTAATGGAAGAAATAATTTTGATTAAAGTCAGCTTTTTCAACCAACATGTCAAATATTCCAACAACAAATTAGAACAATAAATAAATTAAAATATAATACATTTGATTAAAGCTTGTTTCTAAAGAGGCTGCACTGGTTCAGAAAAAAGTCAATTTTTATATATATATTATAAAAACATATTAAAACAATTAATCAAGTAAAATAGAATATAATGGTTTGGAAAACAAGCAGTTCATATTTGTTAATGACTAAATCCTGTCCTTAAAGAAATAAGCATACAATGCATGTGTAAAGGAAACAGCTTGGAACATGCGGACTATGAATTCCTGTGCAGATCTAGGCTCTGTTTTTTAGTAATTTAAATCAATTACAAGAACTATATTTCTAAACGTTGTTAAGTATATTATTTTAGATTGATTTACTGAAATAACATCCCAGTTTAATTAAAAAGAATAAAAAAATACAGTTGTTTACAGTCATCTACAGACAGCTTATGACAGCTAGAAATACCATGATTTTTTTTAATGATAGCAGAAGAAGTAAACAGTGTCCTCATGAAGAGATTGTACTCCGGTGCCAGCAGATATGTGGTAACACACAAGACTAAAATAAGCCAGAGCAGTAACATTATGAAAGATCTGCCTGTCCCTGCACTCTCACATTGCCCCCCACTCTGTTTCTCTTCTGTCTTCACCTTTTTTATTTATAGCACCATTTTGTAACTACACCTCTTTGGTCTATATGTTTGTTTAAGCGAGCGTCGAGAAGTGAGAGGTCACACAACCGAAGCATGCAATATTTATGTCTTGAGTGGATGAACCAGAGAAATAAGTTGCGCACTACAGGCCCCATATAACACTATAATTAGCTCTGCGTGGATGGTTTTAATGAGTGTGAGGTTTGACAGTGAAGCTTTCTAACTCATATGATTTTGTTGGGCTTGTGTTTATTCCAGTGTGGGTTTTAATGTGTGTCCCTAAGGATGGCTGGTCAGCACTGATTATAGTAACAACCCCCTTGCCCTGTCCAAATAACAGTCATCTGCGCCACACTGTTTGTTATTTTGCTCAAGTGCTATATATATATTGAAGCTGCAAATGACAGCCAAAGATTCTTGAGCTGTTGTCACAGACTAGCATCACGAAGCGAAGGAACTCAGCTGTATGATTTGAATAAATGGAAGACTTATTCACTCATGAACCTGACTGTACAGCCGAGATTAAGAATATTACAGAGAATTTATTTGCATACTGTATCTCACGGTAATTTGAAGGAGGGTTGTTGTCATTAGCACATAAATTAGCAAATCCTACTTGTGCGAACATGAACGCACATGTCTGCTTAGGTTAGACTGGTATGATATATCTTACCTTCAGCTTTTCATTCTTATACAGTCATATGTATGATTCAATGCAATTATTTGATGATTTGAACACAGAGCTTCCTGTCTGAATGTGGCTGCAGCGTGTGGGCCGCTCACCTTTTTATCTGCCACCACCTGCTATTTTAACCTTGTGATGAGTCAGTAATCACCAATGGTTGGAAGGTTGCTCCCTTGAGTCTACAGCCAGCACTTTCTGAGAATAGGGTACAAAACAGGGCCTGAAACTGAAGGGAAAAAAATGAAGTAATTACAGTAACGGGGTTACAGATTTATAGCCTTAATTAAACTGTCACTCAGGTAATTGCTAGTTTGGGACCAAACGTTGGTTTGCAGTTATGAATAAACGTAGAATATTTGTATAATTATTTGGTCTATTTTTACATTTACTTTTTTGATCACAAAATGCAAGACACAGATAAATTTGTTTTTAAAATTTACATTTTTTTTTTGTTAATTAAAAATGTTAATTTAATCAAAACAAAAACATTGGTCACATTTTATTTTAAGGTGCAATTCACTCTATTTACAAACCATTAACTACAACTTTTGCCTCAATAAACCTCCAAAATGCTGCTTTTTTATAGTTAGTAAAGTAGTTGTTCATTTAGATATTGGGTAGAATATGGTCATGCAGAATATGTGCTTTACAATTACTAATAAACAGACAATATAATAGGCATGCTAAAAAGCAATAGTGAGAATTGGTCTCTATACCAACATATTTGTTTTACTATAGTTATCTGATCTATCAAATTTTTATACATAATTGTTAGAAATAATGTCAAGACCTATGAAAAATTATAAAGCCAAAACTCATAATTGTTAAGGCAGGTATACAGAGATGATTGTTGCTATTGATAACTTAAATAAAAAAATTGTTTTGATTATTTGAACAAAAGGTCTTTAAATCTTACATTAAAAATTATTTTGTCTTTGTGAAATAAAATATGTTTAAGACAACTGAACTTTAAATTAAGTGAAAATAAAGTTAAATAAAAAAAATAGAATATATATAATACAGTATACATACAATAAACAGTGGGCACAGAAAGTATTCAGACCCCCTTAAATTTTTCACTCTTTGTTATATTGCAGACATTTGCTAAAATCATTCAAGTTCATTTTTGTTTCTCATTAATGTACACATATTGACAGAAAATCACAGAATTGTTGACATTTTTGTTGAAAAACTGAAATATCCCATATAAAGTATTCAGACCCTTTGCTCAGTTTTTAGTAGAAGCACCCTTTTGATCTAATACAGGCTGTATTATACAGCCATGAGTCTTTTTGGGAAAGATGCAACAAGTTTTTCACACCTGGATTTGGGGATTCTCTGCCATTCCTCCTTGAAGATCCTCTCCAGTTCTGTCAGGTTGAATGGTAAACATTGGTGTACAGACATTTTTAGGTCTCCACAGAGATGCTCATTTGGGTTTAGGTCAGGGCTCTCTGGCAGGGCCATTCAAGAACAGTCACAGAATTGTTATGAAGCCACTTCTTCATTATTTTAGCATTATTTAGGGTCATTGTCTTGCTGGAAGGTAAACCTTCGGCCCAGTCTGAGGTCCTGAGCACTCTGGGGAAGGTTTTCTTCCAGGATATCCCTGTACTTGGCTGCATTCATGTTTCCCTCGATTACAAACAGTCGTCCTGTCCCTGCAGCTGAAACACCCCCACAGCATGATGCTGCCACCATCATACTTCACTGTTGGGACTGTATTGGACAGGTGATGAGCAGTGCCTGGTTTTCTCCACACATACCGCTTAGAAATAAGGCCAACATGTTAAATCTTGGTCTCATCAGACCAGAGAATCTTATTTATCACCATCCTGGAGACCTTCAGGTTTTTTTTAGGCTTTCATGTGTCTTGCACTGAGAAGAGGCTTCCTTCGGGCCACTCTGCCAGCTCTAGAAAGGGTTCTGGTTATCCCAAACGTCTTCCATTTAAGGATTATGGAGGCCACTGTGCTCTTAGGAACCTTAAGTACAGCAGACATTTTTTTGCAACCTTGGCCAGGTCTGTGCTTTGCCACAATCCTGTCTCTGAGCTCTTCAGGCAGTTCCTTTGACCTCATAATTCTCATTTGCTCTGACCTGCATTGTAAGCTGTAAGGTCTTATATAGACCGGTGCGTGGCTTTCCTAATCAAGTCCAATCAGTATAATCAAACACAGCTGGATTCAAATTAAGGTGTAAAACCATCTCAAGGATAATCAGAAGAAATAGACAGCACCTGAGTTAAATATAGTGTCACAGCAATTTTTTAAATAAATCTTCAAAAATGTTTTTCTGTCAATATGGGGTGCTGTGTGTACATTAAGGAGGATAAGAATTTAGTAAATGGATGCAATATAACAAAGAGTGAAAAATTTAAGGTGGTCTGAATACTTTCCTTACCCACTGTAAATAACACAATCACATAGCAAAATTACTATGCCTTATCTTACCTAACTAAAATTAATTTATATAAAATAAATGCTGATTTAAAACATTAATACTACCCTTATATATAAATAAATAACACAAAACCATATTATGAATTCATGTCAGTCTCTCTTTTCATCTGTCATCTCCTCACTCCTAGAAGTCAAAGCTATTGAGAATTTATTTATTTAAAATGTGTGGTGTATAACATTTATCACAACAATTTCATATCTGACTCCCCTCATAATTATTTGAATGTACAGTTGTATTGATGTATAGGCATTCTAATTAGCTGTATGAAGTTTTTCCCAAACTTTCCAAAAGGCAAACTTTCTCTCTGCTGTCTTGACTGTGTCTTTCTCTCCACAATTGTACCACTCACAGCTCCCCTACATGGCAATTATGTGAGTGCTGACTCTGCAGGTTATCTTCTAGCAGTTATAAGTTAGTAGACACTTGGCTGTGGCAGGTAGCAGTGCTTGCTAAGACCTTTATTACCAGGGCTGTCTCCCTGCAAAATGTCACCATGGTGTATTGTTAAGAGGCAAGATTCAAACACCTGCATAAACATGAGGTTACAGAAAATTGGCAGAGCCGTTCTGCCAGAGCTAGGCCAAGAAAGCTGTCAGGTCATGGCGACTTAACTCATAGTTCAGCTATTTAGTACATCGCTACATGAAGTACATCCCCGTGTGGCAGACACAGAAACAGTGAAATACTCACTACCTCAGCAAGCAGCTGCCTTATGCTAAAACGGCTGCGCTCGGCAGATCTTGATTACCTTTTCCCTTGCTTTAGCATTATTTTTAGCATATTTCACAGCACATGCTTCCTCGTTTCATAAAAAGAGATTGCTAAACGATAGCTGTGTGTTTATTTAGCTCTCTACATACAGCGAGTCTGTTATTAGCATTGTTTAAATGGGTGTGAAATGTATTGCTTGAGAGAAGCTAGGCGTTTTGAGGTTCTAAACGGGATCCTAATAGTCTGACACGTATTTAAGTGGTTTTGTGCGGTTGCCAATTACCAGCTTAAAAATAGTTTCTTGTAGACGTCTGAAGACAAAAATGCTAATTCTGGCACTGTGAGGGCTGGAAGGCTAACGCGAGTGCCGTATTTGTTATCAGTCTAACAAAGAGACAGTGTGTGAAGGGCCTAAAAATCACAGCATGTTGAAAGCACAATGAAAGTAGTATGTAAATGCATGCGTGTAATAGGCAGGTCCTGCCTGTGATGACATAGCGGACAGAGATGGATTTGGTAAAGGTTGAGCTTTCCTTCAGTGTAACGTAGACTGACCTCTCTGATGCAGTGTGAGGGACTTTCCCTAAGGATAAACAGGAGCATTGCTAGTCTCCAACAGAACAAAAGCTTTATTGAAGAGCGATTGTGATTCTGTGTCCTCATGTTGCCTTATCAAGTGTAACAAGAAACCTAATGTCACGTTGTGTCCTTTTGCTTTTTCACTGCTGACACAAGGGTTTAAAAGGCCTTTGTATTAGAAGAAAGTTCTGTATTTTAAATATTAAGTATAACATTAAATAAATACCAAATGCACTATTTGTGCATACATTTGTTTAACACCTAAACACTGGATGAAGTCAGTTTCAAAACTCTTTTTGGACATATTAGAGTCAAAAGTATTTACAGAGGGAATTTTGTGTTGCTCCATACAGTAATTCAGAATATATATAGAACAGACACATTATACAAAACATTCTATTTTTACAGGATTTTTTGGAGCAATAAAATGTTATATATTATCAAGCAAAAATATTTGTATATATGAACACCTTCCCTTTGTAAAAAAACTTTAGGATATAGACAGTGATAAAAATGTAAAGTTTGGTGTGTAAGTGCTACTGAAGCAAAGATTTATGGCTCAGTGTAGGAGAAATCTTAAATTTGACAGGTGCATGAAAAACTGTTTATGCCTACAGTTTCTATCCTTAAGCATTCGTTTTTGTAAACACTTGTTAACACAGAGGGTACTAATTCATTTATTTAGCTAAGCTGAAAGCCTTCATATTTAATTTATCATCTGAAACACCTTGACCTTTAATTCTGAATTATTTGAACACTCCAGTGATGTTTTTTTAAATATAACAAAAAACTGATGCACATGTACTTAGTGTAGCACTTAAAGGGAGACAGAAAACAGAAAATTCTGTCTTTCCAAATCTGTAAAACCTTCATTCATCTTCCAAGAGCTCTTGATAGACAGCAAGGGTATTGACGCCTTTGGAACGGCATGAGGGTGAGTAATCATATTTAGTACTTTAGCAGATGCTTTTATCCAAACAAACTTACAAATGATGATAATGGAAGCAATCCAAATAAAAAATAGTGAATTGATACAGTTTTAAAGTTTTTTTATATATATATATATATAAAAAGAATTAAAGTAGAGAGTGACAGAGTTAGAGGATCAGATAAAGATGGAAGAGAAGTGTTTTCAGACGATTCTTGAAGATGGTAAGACGGCAAGGATTTAGCCGCTTGGATTGAGTTGGGCAGGTCATCCCACCAGGAGAGAACATTTCATGTAAAAGTCAGTGAAAGTGATTTTGTGCTACTTTGGGATAACGTGCCGTTCATTTGCAGACCACAAACTTTTAGGGGGCACACAAGTCTGAAGTAATGAATTTTGATAAAGGGGTGCAGAGCCAGAGGTGGTTTTATTTTTTTACAATAAAAAGTTTAACTACACATAGAAAATTTTAAATGAACATTTAATGTAAAATCTGAATTAGTATTACATTTACATTTTTACTTTTCTTTAAAATTGTACACATGAAATATTTATGTGGTTATAGTCTACACCCAGTGTATGGAAGTGTTCTGACCATTTGAAATTATACACCTTTTGCTGTATTTTTTCCCCGATGTAGTGAATGTCGGTATGTCTCTCATGTTTGCACTTTTATTGAGGAAATCATCCAATTACACAAATGAGCGATTCACGCCAATAATGTGATACGGCTGGTGGGTAATCGGCATACGTTGTGGAGAACATTACCACACTTATGGCCATGAGAGTGTGGGATTGCACACTTGCTAAATTATAAACACATAAACATATTAATTTTTGCATGTACATATTTCAATGAGCCCCTAAAAAATCAGTTCTAAAACGCTTCGTTATAAAGAACGTTGTTTTCGCAATACTTTACCCATACAGCTGTAAAGGAAAGAGTGCACAATCGATCATTGAGGCATCGATATCAACTTATTCAGCACCTCCAGCATGGACAGCACCTGCTAAGGTTGCACTTAAGAAGGTTAACCTTAAGCAACACCCTAAGGTATTGTTCGGAGAACACACGTAGGAAAGGTATAACTGTAGTTAAGGTGTATCTTTTAAATCTTCGTAGCAGACAACGTTGTCAGAGAACGCAGCCCTGATCTTCTTAATGTTGAATAAAGGAAAATCTAGTTTATTATCTATTTAAAATTTCAATGAACAAATAATTCATATAAAGTAATTGTAATTTTATGCACAATAGTGCTGGATAAAATGCAAATAGTTTCAAATGAAGCCAAATCAAATCGCTGTTCATCTCAAAAGGTGATGATTACAGGGGGCGACTTTTTGAGCATTTTTGCTGGCCATTAAGCAACAGTGATTCACTCCAGAATGATTCTAAACTAATGGACTGAGGGAATGATTCAATAACTCAAAAGATATAACCTGCAGAAAGTCACTGAAAAAATGCCCACAACTAATACTACATTAACTCTGCCTGCTGCAATAAATAAATTAATAAATCTTCCTGCATTTTTGAACCAATGAAATTTGAGGTTTGAAATGAAGCGTATATTATAATAATTTACTATAATAGGACTGTCTTATTTACTTCAGTTTGTACAAAAGCAGTGGTCTACCTAAGCTGCAAACATGAAAAACAAAAACACAATGCCCTCCATTCTTTATTTCAACTCATAGCCTACATCTAATGAAACCTAATATTCTCCAGCTTCCGTAGAGCACATGGAACAAAGGAAAGGAGCAATTTACCTCATGCCTGTGTATGTGAATTAAGCCCCTTCTCTTGTCAATGAAAGGACAATGCAAATTGTTAAGAGCAAAAAGGTCACACTGTCTGCAGCAGCAATCTGAGAGCGGAATTTTCCAGGAGAAATCCAATTAGAACATTACCTCATGTGGCAGCCAGAAAAAAAAACGGTCCTACATCTCCACCTTTGTTCAACAAGACCTTTAACTTCAGTCTAGCATGTTGCTGCAGCACCTCCTGTGCTCTTCACCTGCAGAGGTGTGCTTTGTCAGGGGGTCAGGGTATATCAAACATCCAATTAGAGCGTTGTAACAGATACCCACACACACATACAAGCATTGGTCTCTTCTCATTACACGTAGGAGCTGAACCTCTGTCTGTTAGTTCTGGCCCTGCAGGCTCACTTTCCCCTTACAATATTAGATCAACCATCAGAGAATACAGCATGGGTCCTTCAATGCATTCGCAAGCAAATGCCATGGAGCTCATTTCAGAGAAATATGTAAGATGAAAACACAGAATAATGGCTTCCAGCATACATTTTCGTTTTCCACACCTCCATAAAATGCATTTTATGTAAATGTACTTGTAAAAGCTAATAAACATATTCAATGTTGGTGTGCATTTTAGGGCTAGTCTTGAGTAATGACATCATTATTGGTTTCCACTACTAATAAACTACTAAAATTAGACACAAAATATCCATTAAAATAGTGTCCGATGGATTTTATATATATATATTTGTTTTATAAAAATCACATTAAAATTGACTTTTTTTGCTACTGTTCAGTGCCTTTTATGCATAGATTTTTTTGGTTCAGTCTTAAAATATAAAGAACTAAAATCATTGAAAATATATAATTAATTTGTTTTGTTTAAATTATAAATCTTATAAATGAATTTTATAAATCTTAATCTTTATATTAGAAGTGAAATAAACATACCATTTAAATATGTTTTTGTGTCAAAATGCTTTTATGCTTTTTCCTTAGTTGTGGCATCATTTTCACCCTTTTGCTTTATAAAGCTTTTTTTTCATATTGATTTATCAGCGACACGTCAGTGTCAGTGAAGAGCTTAAAATGAACCGTAAAGCCAGCATATCATGTAAAATATAAAAAGAAATATATAAAAAAATATATAAAAATATTTGTCAAAAAAATTAAATAAATAAATATAAAAAAGAAACATTTCATTATATATTTAAGATCAATAAATTGCGAATTTAGCCTAGAAAAAGGACATATATTCATTTATTTATTTATCACAAAAAAGTCATTTTCACTCAATCATTATCAATTCAATCTTAACCACTTATGACATGGTAAAATAACTTTGAAGGGGATTTGTACCTCAAGAATAAAAAATTCCATCAAAATAAACTACTAAGCGTGAGAAAATAGTGTTTTAAGAGAGTTTGAACACATGAAAAATGCACAGAGCCAAAAACGTCCACAACTGAAAAAAGGCCTAAGCATTATTTAAACACACTTTGCCATTCCTGTTAAAAACATGACTTTGTACTGTTACACATAATTGCAAAGGATGTGTATAGGTCTTGGAGATATCTCTGTTGTGCATCCATCAGATATTACATACATTATTTATCTTTCCCCTCCTGGGCCCAGGTTGCTTTGAGTCAGATAGATGCTCCCCAGTCCTTCTTCACCTGACCCAGTGTAGCTTCCAAACAGTAATTGTCTACATCAATAAAGCTTTCATATTGCATCAAATCCTCCCCTTTACACTGTATCACTGGGTGGAGGACATCATAATTTCATTGAAAGGAAAATGGGGCAGAGGCTGAAATAATATCTATATTACTCTCAGAGACGAGGGGGGAAGGGACAGAGCTGTCCGGTTTGCGAAAGCCAATGATTTTTCTTTCTTTCTTTCTTTATGATCTGGCCTCCCAATTACCTGCCAGTGATTTTGTGTAGAGAGAGGAAATGGATCTATAACTCATTTACACTACTGTCAATGAGGCCACAACGGGCCTTGGTTTCTTAGTAGCCAAGGAAAAGGGGATAGATTACTGTCAAAGATGATGCGCTCGTAATAGGAAATTTCCCTCGTTTGTTTTGATATCATCTTTTGGGTCCCAAGATGACTAATGAAGTCATTTCTATGCTTAGTTTAGTGATAAAGGACCCATGATTGAGATGAGATAGACACAACGTGAAACCATTAATAACAAGTAATCCACAAGTTCTTGATCAAGAAAGGAGAGACAAATCACAAAACAACCAATTATTGCAACCAAAACATCCATCAAGCACACTGGGAGTTTATTAAAAATCCCTGTCATCTTAATATTAAATAACAGGTTGCTTTTATGATTTTGAAAGTGTTATTTTGCTTGACCTTTGAAGAGATCAGAAGAGACTTGAGCATTAACTGCCGACCACCGATTCCTGCTCCCTCAAACCACTGATGTGTCTTATAAAGCACAGCTTTTGATTAAGACTGCAAGATTTAGACATGAAATTCAAATTGAGACGAGCTTCAAAAGGAGCCACATCAGCAACTGAATTTCAATCTAACAGACTGAGCAGAGGACAGAAAGTTGAGTGGGAAGCTCATCGTGATAAAACGTCTCATTTGAAGGTTGTCCAACATGGCTGATAGGTGCTAAATATTCTTATCTGACATATTTCACAATGAATCCTTTCAAACTCCAAGATCTGTGACATGGTTGTAATGTTGTACTGGGAGTTTCTTAATGTGTCAGCCAACATTAATCACTAGGCTTTTTGGGTTTTTTTTTTTTTTTTTTTTTACATTGGTTATAGTTAGGAAAGTTTAAAGTGGAAATAAAATAAAGTAATAAAGTGTTACTTTTAGTCTAAATCAGCTGGCAGCATTATCTAAAACCAAGGTTTTTAACTGTAGTATGTTTTTACTAAATTGTATTTAAAAAAAAAAGTAAACTTAAAATCAGACCTCCCATATTACCTGACAAGATTTTTAGCCAGATCTTACATTCTGTAATCACACTTGAAGTTAAGTAGTTCTGACATGCAAAATTGTGCAGAATTCCTGGTGAAATATTACCAAGGAGGTCTATAATATCTGGAGAAAACGTAATCGTATCTGTAAGCATTGTCATTCATCTCAATGTAAGTCAGTTGGCACAGGGTTCTCTTGAGCTATGGAGGCTGCAATCTTTCCTTATGGGCACTGCATTACAGGAATATTTGTCATGTGACTGATCACATGACAAATGGCTGTAGACAGGGAAATATGTAAGTCCTTTTTGCGCTTATACGAACCCTCCAAAAATGTAAAACTTATAGCTAAAATGAAATACTTGCAATTTGCATGTTAAATGTATAAGTTACTTGAAACTGTATAAAATGTAAAAATGCAAACAGTGTTTTAATAGTGTAGTTACGGTATCTACCTGCAGGGGCAATCGGGATTCATCAGTAAAACAGCTTTCATGTGGCTCAAGCATAGAGCTGTGCTCAATAAAACCCATCCACTTTCCTGCAAAGTTTAGCTCCATCCCTGATTTGAGAACTAAACACAACAGTAAAGAATCTTAGGGACAGAGTTGTCTTTTAAGATCTCTCAATGACCAGATTTACCCAGTCTGTAGACATATTGTTCACATATTGTAGTGTGTAAACTGATACATGCATGAGATATGAGTTGCTTTGGATAAATAGGCAATTTAATGCATTAATTAATTTAATTTCTAAGCAAAACAAGCCTGTTTCGATGCATAACACAATAAAAATACTGAAAACATGCAAATTCTACAAAAAATTAAGACTAAAAACAGAACCAATTATTATGCATTTATCCTATACAGTATATAATGTCTTTTAAAAAAATACTTTTAATTTTTCAAGAAACTCAAGACCTGCCTGATAATTTGGGGAATGCACATATAATAATAAAATCGATAGTTTTTATTGTATTGCCATAGCTGATTATCACATCACCTTGGCTTTCGACTGGCCCAAGTGAGGTACAAGCCATTGGGAATTGTCTTGACTTTCCCGATCAGCCGCTATGGTCTTTTGCTGTGAATAGTCTGTGGTAATAGTATAGAGCTACAAAGCCAAATAGAATTAGTTAAGAAGCAGTATAGATATTTGTGTTTCAAAAGCAACAACTCATTTGATATAGTGCAGCCATATGGTTGAAGCAGATGGTGGAGAGCTTCTCAAGACCTTTGAGAGAATTGTGTTATTGTTCCCCCGCATTACTTTTCACATCCCAGAGTAATCATATCTGCTCTCAGTGAACCACACATTCGATTCAGGTAAACACTTTTTGTTCAGAACATGCTGCAGGGATAAAGTGATCTCCTAAAAATGGAAATAAATGTAAGAGAGGTGTTTTTATAATATAATATATATATATTAAAATAAATGTTTATGTGTTTATTGAGATTAGAAAATAGATATATTTAGATTACTGTTAAAAACGTTTGGGGTTGTTTAGATTTTGTTTACCTGCTCTCATGGCATAAACGTACCTGGGTGCACTTTTTAGCGAGGCATCAAATTTGTACCAAGGACATATCACTGCAGTTTCTAAAAGAAATGAACACTAGAGACAGTACAACTCCGACATATTTTATTTTATTCCTTTTCACACAAATTTACAGAGTTTTGATTAATAAAGTGCAATTTTCGCACTTGAATAACTTGAAGAATATGTTATGACTTAATATGATGGGAGATTTGAAAACTGATGCTTTTGAATGTAAGCATCACACATATCCAGCTTCATATCTATGGGTATGTTCAGGTTTGTTCAATAGCTCACGAAGTACAAAGACGTACTTGAGAGATGAAGAGCTCTGATTTGAATCCTGTGTAACTATGGTATGACAAAACAGTTCCAATTTGCATAAAAGGAAGTTGAAATGACACGGTTGCATCAACAGATGTGTTTTTATATCAGTTTTGCATTTGTTAACACTATCAGGTAGGTTTAGGGTTGGATTTGGTGTAGGGCATATTTCCAACATGATAGAGCAGTATCCTTTAGCAACAGTGCACGGATATTTCAATTCTGAACTGCTGCAATACATACCTATATCAATGTAATAAAATGTGCCAGGATTCACATATTGAAACGGTTAACATTTCCCTTTGAAACTGTGTCGAAACATGCAGTAAGGTCAAGTAAGGCACATAAAAACAGTGTTGCACAAAAAGTGCACAGAGGTACATATTTTTATGGAACCAGGTTAAAATTTTTATTGTTTTTTAAAACTGAGTCATCTGCATTTATTTGATAGAAAAACAGTAAGATTGTGAAATCCATATTACTACTACTATTTTTTATATATTTTAAAATGTACTTTATTCTTAACTCTTTTCCTTTTAAAAACAGATGGCGATGATTTTGAAGAACAATCCAAACAGAATGGTGTGCCATGTGGGAAAAAAAGAAAAAGAAAATCGCATCAGCAGCATGTTCCTGCAGCACGATTCCCGGGACCGACTCCTCAACTTCCACACAGCGTGTGCATATCACGAACAGAGGGGAGTCTTGTGTCTAACTTACAGTACGGTCAATGGCTCAGTAATTATATTAATTAGCCTGAAATCTGCCATGTAAAGAAACCCTGAGGCATACATGAAAGACAGAATCCTGTGTCCTCCGTGGCCAACACGTCGTCAGTTCCAACCGCAGTCAGTCAGGCCTTATCTCGCGCTCATAGAGAGGAGCTAATGGTCAAGGCTGGAGGATGAGGTTTTTGTAAAATGGACGGCGCAATTAACGCCTGCCAGTACTCATTATCCTCCATGTCAGTGGGTAGAGGCTGGAGGCCAGGAGGTGGATTAGAGAGAAAATGAAAGGAGAATTAAAGACACTTAATGGATGCTGCTTTAGATTTCTCTGCAAGTTCTATTAACCCTAATTTAAATCAATTTTCTCCTTTCTGCAATTCTGCGCTAATAAAGCTATCTGTCTGACAGTAACTTTGTGTGTCCCAGACGGGTACGTTTGAGATACATTAGCCTGGGCTCATTTTGCTAAGTGCCCCCAAAGCACACAATGCTGTTAGCAAGCATAGAACTGGTTGCTCGCACCACTGTCCTCTTTCCCTTTGATACAGGTGCAAGTTGCGCAACCATCTTCCACCTTCCTCCTATTTGCTGCTTTGGCACGTCAGTCGCGCGTTAAATAGATCCATAAATTGTTGCCTTTTTACAGTACAGGAAATCCCTGTCAACACCAAGCTGCTTAAAAAGTACATTGGCATCAGTTAACAGCTTTATCTCTTCCGCAGACAGATGATTATGCGCTGAGTTATGTCATCAGGTTTGATTATGTTGAGTCTCAAGTACAATATTATATATTATTGGGTCTGATAGGGACCTAATTAGAAGCATAATGGTATGGTAACCTATCAGTCAAGGCTAATTACTCTGGCTTTCATGCAAGAGTAATTGGGTTTTTAGTTCAGGGGCTGAGGTTTGGGACACTTGTATGGAGCAACAATTACTGACGACAGAGATCAGAAGATTTATGGGTTGAAATTCAAGACGGAAAATGATGACATGTGATTCATCAAATCGCTTTAGCAACCCCCACCTCCACCGCACACTCACATCAGAGTGTTCTGAGATTTGGCTTGTCTGAGAGAACGCACCGAGCACTGATGCTGTTCAACCGTGCTATTCCTATGTTCATAGCTGATTAACTTGCCTGAGTGGAAATTGTTATTTGTTGTACGTATATGGTTTATGAAGGATAAACAGATTGTGCTGCCTGCAGCTATATATTGTAGAATATGGCAATGCAGAATTTTTTGGTAACATGAGAGTAGTTCAGCTAGTAGTTTAGTTCAACTTTTCCAGTAACAAGCTACTTTATTCAATAGCGGTAGAACAAGCAAACTCTAAATCATGTTCTTATTGAACTTTAAATGGCCTTCCTTCTGTCTCTTATAGGATTAGAAGGTCCGATTTCATTGGAAAGTCTAATCATAATGAATTGGTTCTTTCCAACAGACTCTCATGGCAATTTGTAACTATTTTTTTATATGACTAATTGGTAGCGAAGTCATATGATCTTCCTTGTATGTTTTTTGTCAAACCTACCTTGCTGGACCTTTCCAAAAATGTGTTTTCATACAAATAATACAAATTTATATAAAATTGCCAATAATTTGCCAAAAAAAGTTCGCACTTTATATTAGGTAGCCTTAAATATTATGTACTTGTACAACAAAATACTATAAGTACAACATACTTATTGTGTTCATACTGTACTGCAAAATACTGTAGCACTTTATTTTATAGTCCTGTTCCTCATGTACATACTGTACTTATACAATAACTAGGTAATAACTAGGTACTAACCCTAAACCTAACTCTAACTTATAGTTAACTTATATAACCTGTACTTTCTTGGTTAAGTACACTGTAAGTATATTCTGTAGTAAGTACACATACTGTAAAATAAATACCGCTGCTATTGAGATGGGATAAGTTAAAGACAGGTAAAATGTAAAGTGGGACCATTCAGTTTTTTCATGAGATGTGAATTTTGTTTAGCCAGTTCGCAGAAATAAACAGATTCACAAAAATGTTTCACTAATTCAACTTGGTAAATTTAGTATACTGTAAATGTGTGACGATGAGGACTCAGAGTCGGACATCATCGGATCCATACGCAGCTTTATTTATGAACACAAGGTCAAAACAGGCAGTGGTCAAATACCAGGCAATGGGAGCAACGGAGAGAGGCAGAGGTAGAGTCAGAGTCCAGGCAGATAATCAGGGTAACAGGCAAGATTCGAGGTCGGAGTGCAGGCAGAGATCGGGGTATCAGGCAGAGATTCACAAGAGATAAGGCAGTCCAAAGTCAGAGAATAAGCAGTCCAAATAACAAGGAAAAAAGCTCGGGATTGATGGTAGTAGCAGAGCAAAACTTTGCGCCTTCCTTCTGTGAAGCGCGAGCATAAATAATGCAGATAACCGCGAACACCTGGCGCGGAAGTGATGAGGTGTTTGCCGAAACTGGGTCCGTGTGGAAACTAATACTCGGGGGATGGTTCCCGCAGCTGCCGGTCGGAGAGAGCCACAGAGGTCGGATTCATT
>JAUMHP010000062.1:6799723-6821828 GCA_032361065.1 Enteromius trimaculatus | reverse complement strand
TTGATAGTGCGGGGTTTGGGCCAGTTGAGTACTGCATTCACTTTCTGTTCATCCATCGTCACTCCTTCTGCACTGATAATGTAGCCCAGGTAAGTGATGCATGTCTGATGCACTTCTGCAACATGGCATACAGTTTGTGTTGAATCAGCCTCTTCAGAACGGTACGAACGTGTTGAACATGGGATGTGAGATCTTCTGAATAGATCAGTATATCGTCAATATACACTAACACTTGGCGGTTCAGCATGTCTCTGAAGAGCTCGTTAACAAGAGCTTGGAAAATGGACAGACTGTTGGCTAATCCGAAGGGCATAACCCGGTACTCGTAATGCCCGGTGGTCGTGGAGAATGCCGTTTTCCACTCACCTGCCTTTATATGGACGAGATTATAGGTGCTCCTGATGTCCAGCTTGGTGAAATACTTGGCCTTCCTGAGTTGCTCGAGGGCAACTGGCACCAGAGGCAATGGGTAACGGTATTTCACAGTCACTTCATTCAGGCCCCGATAGTAAATGCAAGGTCTAAGACTGAAGCTGATGCTGGGGTAGTGGAAGGCCGGATAAATCCCTTATTCAACTCCTCCTGTATGCAGTGTTGCATACTTTCTGTCTCAGGTTGTGAGAGTGGGAAAATTCTGCCCTTTGGAGGAACAGCTCCGTGCAGGAGCTCGATGGCGCAGTCAGTGGCATGATGTGGTGGTAGGGTCGTGGCTTTTTCCTTCACTCCTGCAGCATGATCAAAAACATCCCTGAAGAGACGTACAAACTCCAGGTATGAGGGGAAAACCATCTGCCTGCTGATTCACAAGAGATAAGGCAGTCCCAAGTCAGAGAATAAGCAGTCCAATAAGCAGCAAAACTTTGCGCCTTCCTTCCGTGAAGCGCGAGAATAAATAATGCAGATAACCGCAAACACCTGGCGCGGAAGTGATGAGGTGTTTGCCGAAACTGGGTCCATGTGGAAACTAATACTCGGGGGATGGTTCCCGCAGCTGCCGGTCGGAGAGAGCCACAGAGGTCGGATTCATTACAAAATGTACCTGTTCAAAATGAATAATTTTGTACTGACACTCTGATTAATATTAGAGTGACTGCATATTGCAAAAATATATTCACAGTGTAAACTCATACTGTAAATGCCACCCAAGGGTGATCAAAATATAGTTTTTTCATTCACAATTGAAAGCAGTTATAAATAGCATAGCAAGACAATAAAATATAATTATATTTTCAGATTCAGTTGTTTGCAGTATGCTATCTCGTCATCATTCTTTCTATTTCTTGTTTAACATGATGGATGGAATGAGAATGCAGAGCTCCGGGTCATAGGGATTTTTCTACCTGTTAGACAATAGCAAGCATGTGTCCTCAAGATATCTATTTAAAATGATTATTTAAAAAAAGTCTTTATTCATTTCCAAATTTTATTTTAGACGTTGTAAAGGTGCATTCCAAATCAGAATGGCTACTGAGGAAACCTTTTCTGCTGGATTTCATAAGCGTTGTGATCAAGGACAGTGTGCTACAGTACCTCTGTGGAGTTGCATTATTTCTTTTCTTTGTTTTATACCGCAGAGATTCAGTACATCAAACAATGTCTATATTAAACTCAAACCACACTCTATTTCTTTCTATCTCTTCATGTTTCTGATTGATACACCCATTCCTCACAAAGATTTCACGCCCCAAAGAGTCTAAATGGGTCTGCTCCCATGGCAAACAAATCAATTGTTATAGACTTTAAAGTTGCTGGTCTTGAAAATTGTTTGAATACCTTTGAAGAACCAGAGAAAGATTCTCTAATCCAGCCATTTCTGGCACATTGGATTGGTATCGATGAGCAGACCCCACACTACTTGAAAAGACGTGATGCATTTATCTTATACATAGTTTCATAAACTGAAAATTGCTACATAGTGGACTGAGCTGCATGTTTCTAATGATATATCAGACATGGTCCTTCACTTATAATGTATACTTTCCTTCCTTCAAATTTTGTTTTGCTTCAGTAAAATCGATAGGCTACACTTGGTTTGGGTATTATCAGGTTTTTCTTTTTTTTTATGTGTTTTCCTTTTTATGATTCGTAAGAGGAATATATCACTCAGTGGAATTTCTCATGCGGTTGTAATAAAGCTTCATGATTAATTAGTCACCTGCTGTGGTTTTGTTTTAATGGTGCATCCTCCAGCATTTTAAACAAAGGAAATGAATCTGAGCTTTAAAACACCTTGCGTTTGCACATTATAATTCCTTTGTTTTTAAATCATTAGATTGTGGAGTGTAACAAGCTTCTTCATCAGACTAAATTCGGTTTTATTATTTCCCCAGACATACAACCATGCGAGATTCATCATCAAGCTGAAATTTCATCACCAGACCCCTCTTTGATATATTGCTGGATCTATCCAATTGTGTGTTTGTGTTCAAGCAGAGAGATAATCATTTGATGGTAAATATGTTTATTATACCTTGTCTGTCATGAGGCGATCAGTATGAGTGTTGCGTGACATTAGTATGCTTGATATTTGTAATTTGCTGTCTAATGTTCTCACAGCACCAGAAAAAAATGTCACTTTTCTCAAACAGCCACTCAAGTGTATCACGACTTTATGAGTGACAAGTCACTCTTCTTTCACGCTAATCGTGATTCATGTGTCTTCATCTGCATGTGTCACACAAATGCGTGTCATCTGAGCAGTCCAAAACATCGGAAAACAAGTTTTTACCCTCTACAATTATTAAATGCAATCAGACAGAAAATATAATAAGTCATTATTTTCATCCAAGAAAATAATAAAACATATAGTCCAGTTATACCAGCCATACCGGCTATCTTTAATAAGATTTTAATTAGATTATAACAAAATTGGGTAATTATTTAGATTTGGTTTGATTAAAACGTCAGGTAACACTCTTCAGTTTGCTGCTTATTAATAGTAAGTAGTTGTTAAGTTTAAGGATGTAGAATATGGCATTAATTCAGTTTATTAAAACAAATAAATGGCTAATATTGCATGCTAATAAGCAACTGATAGGTGTAACTGTAAAAGAAAGTGTTACCAAATGTCAATACACTTGATAACTGTGATGGTGCCTTTTGCCTTTGTATAAAACTACAGAGACGGCTCATTTAAGATGCTAGACTGAAAATAGACAAGAGTAGACAGCTGTAGTCAGCGGAGGAATAAAACAAAAAGATGGACAGTTCACGTCTCATAAAGGAACAGCTACTGTACCTGTTAACTATGAGATCAAAAGCAGATGTCACATGATTCACCCTCGTGTGCTTTAATTGACAATACATTTTACATGGTTTAAATTTAGTGTATTTTATATGAAAATAAATATGATGAACAAGGCATCTGATTATTTCATAAAATTTCCCCCCAGAGATGTTTTCCATCAATTCTTTCTTTAATAAAGACATGTGATTTAGATTTTTATTAATTTATCTCATACACCACTTAAAAAAAATGAAGGCAGCAGTACAAAAGTACCTTAAAGTTACATATTTGTTATCAAAGTGTACATATTAGTACCTGAAAATGTGTACCTTTTGAAAAAGTATAGCTTTAGTCACAGCTTTGTTTTTTTTACATCAGTGAGTGTTCACAAATAATTTATACACATAACATGATATCAGAGTTCAAAATCAAACATGGAGCTTAAACCAGGCAAATCCAACATTTTCTATCATACTGTATCAATTATCTGAATGGTCAGGTGGCATAGGCTAGGTAAACAAACAAAAAATGTGGTTATTATTTTACAATTATTTATTTATTTAATATTATTTATGTCTTTATGATTTAACTAATTAATGGCTTTTCTTAAAAACACAGGAGTTCATGAACCTATGTGACAAAACCTGGTTTAAACTAATCAGCATCTGGCGGAGCCGCCTCCCAATCACAAGGTTTCTTGGCATGACATCAGAGCAAGTCAGAGCACAAATATCTAGCCAGCATGCATCTTATACAGCATATCTCCCGTGATCAGTTCTGTGCAAATTGTACTTATCTCAAACAAACCTGATGTCAAGCTCTGGGGCTTGTGTTTTTAATAAAGAATACGACATAAATAACATTGCATTCAAAACATCCTTGTAATATCCTACTTCCCTGCAACACCCCACATCTGCACGTTTGAAGTTTGTTATTTGTGCTGCTAGACAAGTCAGTCTTGTCTATTAGTCATACATCTTTACATCATGCAAATTTGCTGGTCAGAGTTCAGGTAACTTGAACTATCAAGTGCAGAAAAATGCAAATTTCAGTGCATGCACAGACTCTTGTGTTTACATGACTGCTGCTGGCCACGACTGACCAATCAGAGGGAATAGTTCCAGGTAATATATAACACGTAATGTAATAATACATTTTAAATGATACAATATAGTTTACATATGGTCTTGGCATCCCTCCTCAGGCTGAAATGAAACTGGTATATGTTTAATAAGTTACTTATTAGATTTTTGTTTGATTTAAGCGTGAGGATCACTTTAAGACTTGAATAATAATAATTTAATAATTTGATAAGCATTTGTATGTCTGTCCAGTCAATGTGGAAATCACTTCACTATTACAGCTGAACCCAGAAGGCACTATTTGTGCCGTTTTATTTTAACTCACGAAATACAGATATGACCCAAGGGTAATTACAAATATTGGTATTATGTAAATGATATGGAAATAAAAAATTTAAATTAGTTCTGGGAATTATTTCCCCGTTTACAAGACAATTGCTCACCAGACAAACTCGTGCCTCCATTATTGCATGTCCAAAGAAGAGGGCCAGCAGCCTTTAATAACAAGAGCTTATTATGGTCCCGTATGATTGTGACACTCGAGAGTGTAACATCTCTATAAAATGAGTCAATATACCTATGGACCAAGGACAGTAGCTCATAAAAGCTGAGATCGCGCTTGAAAGAACACCTCAGTCCTTTGTTGTAGACTGAAAGAATAATGCAGTCAGTGGATTTGTTTCATATGTAAAGAAGATGATCAGTCAGCCACTTCTTTCTCTCCAGGTGTTTGATGTTTCCAGCGAGGCCGATGGGAGTTCAAGGGCAAAATGTGGCAGGGAAGCGTAGGCCTTTGTGTCCGGTCTTCAGACGTTTACCTGTATCTGCTAGGGCTCTGCAGAGAAATGACTGTTTGATTCTATTACACTTTCATTACAGCTGTAGTTAATGGTTGTGTCACAGTCTATTAGCCGCATTCATCTTTCCTGTGATACACAGTGAGACACGAGCGCACAGAACAAAGACAAATGGCTCTGACTCACGGGAACAGCATTACAATTCAAACATTATTTTCTTTACAGCTAGCAACAGCCGACCGAGTCGCGGCGTGCGCTAGCCGTCCAAGGCAGTCATGTCGGTAATGGTGTGGAGAAATGCTTTTTCTAATCTAAACAACTCAATTATCTGTAGCCCCACCATCCTTGATCAAAAACATTACCATAACCATATTCAATTTAAAAACACAATATTGCAAGCGAAGGGGACAGGAAATAAATCCTGACTGCTCCAGCGCTGCTCTGCCTGTAATCTCTCAATGTGACTCTGGGGTTTGCAGTAAGCCCTCGCTCATTTTAAAGTTCTTCCCCGCTTTAGCACTTTCCCACTTGCCAGCAGTAATCGATTTAAGAATGCTTTTAACAACTTCATCGTTGCGATATTCTTTCACAATTTATGAACACCTAATCAATAAACAATGGAGCATCCACACAGCGAATGGTAATCAGAAAACCGCCGGGAACTGACATCAAATGAAGAATGCTGAGCCCTTCCTATGAAATGGATACCGCTTGTGAAACAGATGAAACAGATAACACTCATGTGACTGCTGGAGCTCATTTCGAAATATAAAATTCATAAGAGCTATGAAACCTGATATTTGGCGCTAGACTGCTGGGCCATTAGCCCGTAGTAACACCATTTTGCGTACACAAACAGATTAGCCAGCGCTCGGAGAATGACATGCGGCCCTTTTTTGAACCTCAGAATACGCAAAAATGTGTAGTTGCTAAAAGTTTAATGAAGGAAAGAGCTAGAAGGCTTTTTGATGTGATTTAATTCATATTTATTTCCTGTCAGTCGCCATTACTAACTTTGATTAAATTGTATGCTGATACGGGACTCTCGCTGTAAACACGAGCAGAGTACTGACTAGTGCAGTATATTTAGATTTAATATGAAAGATTATAATTTTGTCTGCTAATTATGTTTCAGGAGTATCATGTGTACACATTGCCATATGTCTCATCACTCTTTAACTGCGTTTTAATTTCCTCTTTGAGATGATGTCTTATTAGATTTGCACATTGTAGCCACACAAGTATTGGCAAATAAAAAGATTTTGAAGTAGGAAATGAGTTGTGAACATGGCAACATAAATAAATTAAAAACACAAAATGAATAGCACCACCAACAAAAGGCATCAGTGTTTGTTATTTCGGACAATTAGACTGTCTCGGTTCCTTAGTTCATAGTCAAAGTCACTTTCATGTCATTGTTTCTCTACAGCCTAAAGCCAAACTGCAACTGAATCATTTTGTAAATATAAACCATATATCACGCCCAGTAGCCTGTTTAGTATTTTTGACAGCTCACTTCAACATAATTGAACATTTCTTAAGCTAACATGTTTTATTAAAGCTCTCTGCATAAGCTTTCATCTCTTTGTAACTTGCTTTTTGAATTAGTGCTAATAGCTCAATGTTTTAATTAGCGCCCCAGGCCTTGGGATCGGTGCAGTGAAGTGTTGTTATAAAATCAAGCTCATTACAATATTAGGCACTTTTACAGGGCACTGAGGCAAAGCTAATTCATTTGAAAATATCTCAAAAATCTATCAACATGCGTACTGAAGTATTAATAACCACGGTCAGTGTGTCAAAGCACTTTTTTGTGTACTGTAAAAGTACAAAGTGCTTTTTTTGTACGGCTAAACCTTTTCAATGCCCCTACCGTACCCTATATATTTTTTTTACAACAACTAGAAGGGAACTAATAAATGTATTATTTTCACACTTATTATTAATTGCGTTATTAATGCAGGATTATCAAATTACTTATTTGAAATAAAGCATTTTTGTTAATACTAAGAAACTACTAAGCTGATATTTAGAACACATTAGCATTAGCGCTAGCACAACAGAATTAACTTCAAGTAAATCAACTATATTAATGTTTGAGGATTTTGTTTTATCAATATCTCTTTAACTAGCATCTTCAACATCTATAGACTTTTTCGGAGTTTGTTTTTGTGGTGTTATTATGCAGTCTTGGCTCTGATCAATCTTCAGAGAATACTACTGGCATTGGCTGGCTTCCATTTTGAAAGAACATTGTTGAAGACATTCAAAGAAAATAGTAGTTTAAATAATATATTATATTAAATAATTTGGTCATAATGGTATCCTGTAAAAAAGTTGAAGACTTAATCCTGCTTTTCTTTAATTATATAATTTAAGTTGTAAAGGTACATGTTATGGAATGAATGAATGAACCATAGTTAATATATTTAAAATATATTTAAGCACAGTTTAAATCTATTAACATATTTACTTACATAATGCTCAAGACTTGCTCAGTTAGATGGTATTTTTATTAAGTACTTTAATGTGACAATGTATTTGTAGTATACTTGGCGTGAAATCCATGTATTTCAAATATATTCTACTACATTTATTTTTCACTAGGAAATGAACTAATGATTTAACACACAAATAAATCAAATCAAAAAGATTTGCATTGTTTCCTATTAATTTGACTGGAGTGGTTGTAATTAATGCAAATTTATGCTAAATAAATAAAACCTCTTCTTGAGTTTCTTTCTTTCCATAATGTATCCACACTGAATACCATTAACACATTAAAATTATTTCTTAAATGAAAAACAGTTTCCATCACATCAATTAATGCAGTACAGACCCATTAATGTGAGCTAGGTGTAGTCAGGGCTCATCCGTCAGGCATCCCGTTTCCCTGACGGTGTGCTCCTTTTCTCGCTGACACTGATGTAGACTGGGAGCCCATGACACTTTCTTGGCATGATAGAGATGCTGTCTCTCAGCAAAAACTCATCACTCTTCCTGTTTAACACTAACCTGATACAACTGTATGTCTGGGGCCAAGACAGCACGAGCAAACAGAGCGCCTCTGCTCAGCACCTTTCCAGCTGGGGTTTCTGACTGTAATGAAGCTGTGTGATAAAATAGGATAAAGATAATGAGCAAGCCATATAATAAAGAGATAACGAGCAGACAATATAAAACACTGTAAAGAAGTCATTTCCACGCACAGCAGACAATCGCGCATATTTTTTCTCGCCAACGATGTTATGAAAGCCGCGCTCATTTTTAATCCGGGAAACATGACTCCTGTGAACAATTGAAGTGGGAGTCGAGTGTCCCAATCCCAATGATTGATTCTGCCGTTTAATGGCGCAACACACCTCCGAAGCTCTAATTCCAATTATCTGGCATCCTTCCAGATCCGATGAGACAAGGCGTATTCGCAAATAGCTGATTGAAAACAATCTGGGATTTAATCTACAGGGCTATCACTGCCATGATCAGTAATTACTACTGGCTGTCAATTTACCACCCACTCGCGGAGGACCTGGGCAGAGCCCTACTGAAACTCTCTGTACTTGTGCATTTCGCAAACACACTTGCGTAGTTTCGAGGTTCTCGCTGTTCATTTGTCTCAATTGCCCGGGTGTGTCAGGTATGCTCATTTAAATGAGACACTGCAACAGCACAAGCAGATGGAAATTTTATGGCTTACCTCGACAATTCCAGGCATCCAAAAATGATGCTAACATCATTTTTTTTGCCAAATTTGCAGGGAGGAGAGTTTCGGATATTATCTCTGTTTTTGCTCTAAATGAGATTATACAGCAAACAGACCAGCCTCTATGAATGCTAAACTTCTGCGGTATATTAAATCGAGCATAAAAAGCAACAGTTCGAGAGAGTTTTTAGCCACAAACATCAAGGCTAAACTAAGGTCAGCCAGAACATGTGCTGGCATGACGGATAAAAACAGGATATTTAGCAATTAGTAAGGTTTTCCCAGCTATTTCAGCTCAGGTTATGTTAAGGGCAGATCTAAAAGTCAGGGACAAGACCATTCCTCTTGTTTCCCGCAGAGAGGGAGAATTGATTTACTGACATTGACAACTGTATTACTGCTTTTAATTATAGCTACAGTAGAGAGTCCAGGTACGATCTACCAATCACAGACACGGCGAATGAGGTTATTTGTTCTACCATAACCTGACACCTTGATTAATTTGACAATTGTTCCCAGTGTCTAGTGTAACTACAGTTCGAGGTAGATAAGAATGTTATTGCGGATGATTATATGGCTCTGACCCTTTGAGGCAAGAGCATACTGTACATATTAAGAGCTTCAATCTCTCTTCTTCTCTTAATCTTCACTCCTCGTCACAATAAGGCATACGGAGCGACTGACCTTTGTGAAGTACTTGAAGAGCACGGATATATGGGCAGGTATGATCTCAATGTAATGTAAAACATCTAGAACATTATGCAAATGTGCTTCATTATCTTTCTTGAGGAATGTGTTTTGCCAAATATTTAGTATCTTGCCTTTTGCCTAATGGATTTACACAGCGGCCTGTTCAAGGGCAATTTAGTAAGACGATAACGGTAATTATAACTATGTTAGCATTTACACAAGTTCACAATATTCTGTTTATCATAAGCGTATATTACTATTATAGAATAGTTTGCGGTTTCTATTACACCTCTTATTTTATTATATGTACAAACTGTGGTGTTTGCTGAGAATGAACATATCAAATAGGCATCCTTCACATGCATTTTTATTTACATTTACAATTGGGATCTAGCATTAATCCCCAGTTTAGCCAAGCTGCACGTTCCAGTGTGCTTTCCAATCAATGTGGATCTTGTCTCCACGGGGAACAGGACTGGTGAGGTTACAGTAGCCACACTGAAGGATACAGTAAGGGCATTTAGTCCATTAATCATGACGCTGCAGACATTTACATGCTGTAGGCCGTCTAAGAAAAAAATCCACACTGAAAGAAGCATTGACAAGCGTTCTTGAATTACTGTACAAGCGTTAAATGAGAATTACTGTACTGGTGAGTTTTTCCTTTCATTCCTATGCCACAATGATACAAAACACCCATTACGGACTTGAATTACTTGCTTGTTGATGAACTGAATGCCAAATTTCAGGCGTAATCTTTTGTCTGCTCAGACTATGATAAATCAGTCAGAAAACAACTCAGGTTGTGGTAATCACAGCTGAAGAGCCGAAAAACAATTATACCAGCTACTTAGAACAGCACACTTAAAAGAATGAAGTTTCAGAACAACCCATGTGAAAGAACACAGCGGACTTGATGGGGCTTCTTTATCTCTCTTAAGCATTTAGCTTCACCATTCTTCACAGTGTCTGCCTCACCATAGAAGAGGAGTGTGGGACTGAGTTTGGTTTTATTGCTGATGTTAAAGGGATAGTTCAGGCAAAAAGGACATTTCTGTCATCATTTACTCACGTAAAGTCATTCCAAACCTGATTTCATTTCTTCCATGGAAATGATGGGATAAGAAGCGTGAAAGGATAATTTCCACCATTTATTTGGCTTCAAATATCCCTAGTATCTGATCCTGGACAACAAAACCTTTAGTAGCACGGATATATTAATATTAATAGCCAAAGATACATTGGGTCAAAATGATAGATTTTTCTTTTATGCCAAAAATCATTAGGATATTAAAGGGGACCTAACACAGGCAGGTCTGGCCAAACTCCTGAGTTAATCTTGAGTACCTATAGAGTAGTAGCCTGTCCTACTAGGAAATTAGTTCTATAGGAGATACGACATCATTTCATACATCAATCAACTGATGCACTTATCCAAAATATTAGCATTTACATTAGTTAACAACATTTATTGTGATCTTAAAATCATATTTAAAGGAAAATAAAATGTTGCTCCTCAGGGGCCCTCCCCCCACTTGGGGCCCTGGTAATTTAGTCCCACAATTTAGGCACATATTAATGCCTTATTCCACATGACAACAGTGTTGTATCCTACCACATAAATGTGACCAAGGCTCTACCAATTAAAAGCTTTTTTAGCAATAAAGACACTCAAATCTATTAGAATCTACAGATTTATAACATATGTGTTTATTTCCTAAGAATAATAATAACAAATCATTGCTAGTCTCAAAAATCTGATTGTGTATGAGCTGTGTGGCTAAAGGTGTTGGAACACATGCAGTACTCACTTGGCCAAAGAGATAATTCAGAATTATGATCAGTCAGAATCCTATTTGGAATTTGTCATTGGGATGCATCCGCCTTCTTGTTAATAGATGCCACGCTGCTGTAATGGACAACAAAGTTAAATCGTGTTGTTTGACTTTTCTCCAGGCGATTGAGTGGACAGACAGAAGAGAGAAATAGTGTGAATGAAAGGCCTCCTTTTCTCATAGCAGCGCGACGGCTGAGCCCTGTTTGAAATGAGGGCCGCAGTTTGATGGCTATCAGTGAGATGGAAAAGCACCGCTGAGCTAGCTTCCCTCTGAGAGTATTAAGAAATAAATTGTGTCTGTCATGTCAATGGGGATAATATTAGTCATGACATTACATTAGCCTGCTGATGAAAATAGAAGCAGACGTACTTTCCAATTCAAACAGAGCACAGGAACGAGATTCGCCACATTTTTTATGGATTCATGAATACTCTATTGTCCCCTCTGCGCTATTGAACATAATAATCATATGCGCTAATCAATCACAAGGCAAATGGTTATAAAAAATAATACAGCATTTGATATGACACTGTTTTGTAACAACAGTGGACTTTTTATTATCAATTTCAGAGTTAAAGAATGTTTAAACATTATTTTAAGATGGCTAAATTATTATCCCTTTAAAGCCTTACATATGAAATAATAATATAAATATCTATTATTTTTTAACATAAAAGTTTATTGAACAAATTGGCAAAACATATTACAAAAATCTAAATCTGTTTTATGGTATTTATCATATTTAATACATAAGACTTAAATATGTATTAAATATGACATAATATGATAAAGTGAGAATGTGGAGCTCAAAGACAGAAAAAAAAAAAACGGGTTTGATGCAAATGTTGTTATTGACCAATATTAAATTCTGGTAGATTGTAATGTAAATTGATGAGATTTTTATTACGTCTTTGTTGGCAGTGCCTAGGTAAAATACTATTTGCAGTCCTTTACTGATTTCAAAATACATGAAAAAAATTGTAATCAGTAATGTAATCCATTACACATTTAATGCAATATAATTATAACTACTTTTTGATTGCTTTTATAATATTTGTCACCTAACTTGTTTAGCACACTGATTTAAGTAAGATAATCTTGTATTATAGTGAAATAAAAATTTAAAAACAAAGAAAATGTATTCCATTTATTGCTATTAACAACATGAAGTGCATTAAACAAGTGCACCACAAAGTGGACTTTCATAAAGGAACTGCAGAGGGTTCTCAAGGTTAATGAAAAGCTAATAATGAATAAAATAAAAAAATACTAAACTAAAATAAATAATTTAAAAATAATAAAAATATAAAACACTCAGAATGATTAAATATTTTTCCCTGCACATCATGTGACCCTTAATTAATGTGAGAATGTAAATTGTGTTACTTCATATCAATTTATTAAATTAAAATCAAAGTGAGTCATGCAGTGTAAAAAAAGAAAACCTAAAAGATGAAAAAGAAGACTGAGAGAAACTCTTTAAATGAATTATTGTTTATTGCCATTGTGTGAATAATATATAATCAGGTAACGAATAAAAAAGTAACTTTAATCCAATTACAACTATTTAAAAAATGTAATATAAAAAAGTATTTTACTTTAAGGAATCTGATTATGTAATCCAGTCAGATTGCATGTAATAAGTTACTATCCAGCACTGATATAATACAAATCATAATACAATAATGATTGAGTGTTGATCATGTTGGCAATTTAGAGGTCTTAGAAATCCATGTTTCAAATATCACAGTAAATTTCTAGTGTTTTTAGATGTAACGGCTTCGAAGACACATCTGAGACTCATGATCATATTCCATACAAACGTTGGTAGTCTAGAGCCGCGTCTGTTGGTTTGGAAAAGAGCAGCCAGTCTATGTGAAAAAGGGGATTTGCTTTGTAAACTAGATTTAGTTGATTTTCCTGTTGTTTGTTTTTCTCTCTAGGGAGAGATGCTTTGCTCATTAGCTTGAACACATTGCTTGTAATGGAAGCTAATGGTTTATGCATATGGAGAAATCAGCAAGTGCTGCTATGATGTAGTGTGATGTTTGTTTTATGGAAATCAAATAGTGGGATAAATCGAAGTCTTCGTGCATAGACACCAACGTTCAACCAGAGCACACATACAGCTGTGCATTGTTCTATAATTTGAATCATTTCTCTGTGTGCCAAAATTGTTTATCCAGATAAAACTAGGCAGGCCTTTGAAATATTTGACTTAATTAATTATATACATAGAAAAATACATACCCAGTCTGAGCACTGGAGGTAACCATCCACACTAAACTCTGAAATACTATAAATAACCTCACCAGAGCATTTGTACAAACACCCAAAGAAAAACAAATCTACTTGAATGGTCCTCGGTGCATTGAAGTATGAAATCTGTAATTAAATATTTAATCAGGGATTCCCAATGCGGAAATATCAGGTATTTTGATGAAGCTTGGCTAAAGCATTGGCTACATCATTAGCTTTTATTGTGCTTCCTGATAGCGCCACGACCCTGTTTAATAATCATTATGGGCCATAAAGAGAAATGGTGCAGGGAATGTTTCATTAAGACTGTAATCCCAGGATACAGAAGCGTCAGTCGGTCGGGTGACGACACGCTGCTGTGCTGCTGATACAGCAGGATGTCAGAAAAGAGCCATTTGGCCCCATTCAGAGCTGCTCCAGCATTTAGCATAAAACATTAAGAGAGAATAGACCAGGATTTCATCATAGCTTAACCAAATTAAATCATGGAAACAACATACGAAAGATCAGAACATGTTGAAGATAAACATCAAACCAAATTCATATAGAAAAAAAAGTAGTAAAAATAGTAGTAAAGAAAGCCAAATACTGAACAACCATTTGCTGTATTCTCTAAAAACCATTTAAAAAATGAAGCAAGTCTCCAAACCGAGTCCCCAAAAGGATCATGTCTCCTGTATCTGCAGAGCGCTGTGATTGGCTGAGATCAGCTATCTTCCCTGAGGGCTACACCTCATACACACACCTTAAGGAGCCGTCTCCCTTCACTGGAGGTGGAAATGAGCCGGACTTAAGATGCTCCTGGTGTCAGTCTCTAAGGACAACTAGGCAGAGAGTCTGGGAATAATGTCTGCAGTACCGCTGCACAATAGAACATGGTAGTGCGCGGTTTAATGTACTTCAACTAATTTAAGCCACCAGCTGGATATTATCGTTTTATTCACTCATTTCACAATTTCATTTGCATTGCATGAATACGACAATAGTATAACACTAAAAAAAATTGTGAACTAATTCTTGTTACCATATCAATTCACTGTGTTGCTGTGTTAAACATTCAGTCTTTCTTCTCCATGAAAACGAACCAAGAATATTGATGACTCGTCCTGCACTGCACTGATTTTCATCCAATCAAATGCTCTCCAGATTGAGAATGTCCACTGTTGAGGGATAGTTCACCCAAAAATGAAAATAACCATATCTTTTACTCACCTTTAAAGCATCCTAGGTGTATGTGACTGTCTTCTTTCAGGCGAATCCAATAAGAGTTATAATAAAAATTAAAATGGGTTTAAATGGGTGATAGCTGTTACACTTCGTAAAACGTAAAATAACGCATATTCCTAATAAAATGTCCATGTGTTTTTGTATGTAAATATCCATATTCAAACTTTAGCACTTTTCTCTCACGTCTGCTGTCTGTGGAAAGCAGTCCCGGCGAATGCATGCACCGCGCGTGCGCCTCTGGGAAAAGTAGTTTTCAAAAGAAACAACGTCTCCTCTTAGCTTATATTGAAAACCTCTCTACATTTTTCTCTACAAATCCTCGGTTTGTGCTTCTAATTCCTGACTGGCGTTTTGTTTTGTTCTCTCTCCGCACTCATTATTACGTCATCTGCCAGGACTGCTTCCGGTATATAACATAAAAAACATGACTTTGGAAAACAAAACAACAGTTATCTGTTATCCTCTCCATATGATATATAAAAACAAAAAATAAATCTGCACTCATCAAGCCATATAACGAGGTGTTTTAAAGATGAAGTGTATAATTTCTGCTTCTAGTGACATCTTAAAAAAAAAAAGTATATATATTTCAAGTTGCTGAATACTCCCGTTTGCTATTGGTCAATCTAACAGATTCACTGCTGCAGGGCTAGTCAGGATGCTCAAACAAACACCTACTGTGTCTTTGGAAAGCTCCACAGTTTACACTTTCTGGGGAAATTCCAACTAATCATTTACTATCATTATTATGATTACATTTTACGTTAGGGCAGGAGAAAGTAATTAAATAAAAAATACACGCATTAAATACTCAACATTATGAAAATTCCCACAAGAATCCATTAACATCAATCAAAGTTACATGATCTATGATGAAGCTTCGAGGACCTGAAGGGTTGGATTTAACTCAAGTAAATGTTCACTGACATTTGGACAGATTCAGTTAATTATCTTTTTGAGTTGTAGTGTCAGCATTCCTCCAGCTAAACATATTTATGGACAAGAAAGTGAGGTAAGTAAAACACAGTAGATTATTTTACCAATGGACAGATGGACAAAAAAGGTATAGTATTGGGCAATTTGGGGAAAGTTCACTGCTAAACTATTAAAATTAACTAGTAATTTACCAAACATCTTTATATTCCTCCCTGCACAGGTTTACTGCTTCATGATGTCGTCTCCTGAATCCTTACAATGGATGCTGAATGAATGGTGTGAGGTCCTTTTAGATATCTCTGCAGGCAATCCCCAGTCCACTCAGGCAGCTGTCAAGGTGAGACAGTTTTACATGTTGCTCCAATGCCCTTGTCCAATTTCACTTTGCAGTGAATCTGGGCTGAAGACGCCAATCCTCATATTACCAAACAAATTAAATCAGCGAACTGGGAGGAGAAGCGGGGGGAGATCCTGTCAGACGCACAACAGCCTCTCCTCCCAGCCTGCCAGGAGATCAGGGCACTCGGAGAAGAGCTTGGTTAATTGGTTTAGGACGTGAAGTGTTTCTGACAAGCACCCGAAGACAGAGGAACTGCAGAGAATGATCTCAGGAGAGGGCTGGGAAAGTTCAGGTAATGAAGCTAATACTTCAGAAGAGGTTCATTTGAGAGCTTTTCAGTGCATCGTTTAGCCTCGCCAAACAAAATGACACCTTATGTACCTCTCAGACCAGCTGGTCAGTGAAACCAAATTGTGGTTCTTGGTTCAAGAATGAATGTTACTGCAATGGACTTGAAACTCGAATACTAACATCTCAACTCAACGTTAAGGCCAAAGTGCGGTGTATACTAATGGGGCAAAATTCCTAGGGCCTCTGATATTTGGAAACAAGCTAACTGAGAAGTAACTGAAATATATAATAAATTACGTGAGGAATTCGTAACTACAGAATATCAAGGCTGTCCAATCCTGCTCCTGGAAGACTGGCTTCTTGAAGAGTTTAGTTTGAATGCTTATTAAACACATCAAAACCAAGCTAATATAGGTATTCATAGTTAAAGGGTTAAAGCTTAATTTAGCAGAATTAAACCCCTCTTACTAGTTTTCACGAGTCCAAATGTATTTTTACAACCTTTTTTTTTTTTTATTGTTTTTTGGAAATCTTTCAAGAGGGACCCTCCAAATGGGTTGGTGCCCAAGGGCATCACAGGATTGTATCCCACTCACGATCAGCTCAACTGTTCCCGGTACTTGCACGTGGCACTCCTTCAAATGACTTTTACCTGGTAATGCGCCACAGAGCATCACCTTGAAAACTTTTGCCATTAATTTGCAACAGCAGAATATAGCGGTTGCTCAACTGTATGAGAATTCTGCTATTCAGCAAAAACAATCCCAATTCAAATCCTGTGTAGAGGCGTTAAATGACATTTTCTTCGGTTCAAGGCACACTCGTTTAGATCGAGGATAAGACTCACACGGGATGCTGTAATTTGTCTAGGGTGTGGGGGGAAAAAAAGGTAATGTTTGTGGTTTATAGGTGACACATCCTCCGGACACATTTGCTCATGTCAACTTAGTGTTTAGTACCCATATATTTTATCATAAGCCTGCAGCTGTCAGCTCATAATAGGAAGCAAGGTCACAATCTCTAAGACCCTTCAAAATTCATTTATTTGGATATTGTGATTTCACACCAGTGACTGAAAGGTATCTGTAACTGTCTGGTTGAATTAAAAAATAATTGGACTTGCCAAGTAACCTTGGGTAAAACCAACTCCAACTGTTTTTTTGCTGGAATTATATATGATACCCTAAGGCATAAATAAATAAATAAAAAATTGCAGACACACTTCCAATATTCTAATATTTGGCTCACCAATATATTATTAATTTCATACATTACAAACTTCTCCAATTCTTTAGTCTGTTTAACCCACATCCTGACTCTAATCAGAAACGGATGGATTGAAGTCTCTGCCCTGCAGTTTTTACATTTCTAAAATATATCCCATAATGCAGAAGAAAAGATTTGTTGCTAATTCCACGATCAGATCTTCAAAATGACAAATTTGTGAACTTTTAAAGGCTGGCACTGTTGGGCCACTGAAACAAGTTTGAAAATGCCAGTTATGTTAAAATAGTCTTTGAATGAGTTGCTTATAGTAACTTCAAATTAAACTCAATAAAACAATTTAAATCTAAGTAAAAGAAATCGAATTATACTACTTTGAATGATTGAATCTGATTGGATGACAAACATTTTGTCTGCAATTATTTTCAGGGAACAACATGGAGAACATAGTTCCAGGCAGCTCTTTCAGCGCATTCCAGTTCTATATCACTTCGCCAAATGGTTTCTTCTAATTCAAAGGTTTTACAAAAGCAAAAACACGCTCATTTCCATGTTTTGTCATCAATTACATTTTATTATCTATGGCACATTCACAAACAGAGTTCCAAACACTTAAGACAGAAATGCCTTACACCCATAGGGATGCTCACTTCTATCTCGAATTCACCTTAGTTCAAAAATGACGTTTGGAAATTAGTAACAGAGGCGTTGGATGAGATGCGAAAGAAATAATCCTACAAAACCCGCTAAAATACAAAATATATATGAAAAATATCATCTGATCAATGTCTTGTGGGAACCATAGTATAACCTGCAGAATTGATGAAAAATAATGCACACCTAAGGTGGTGATGCGGAAGTATTTAGATTTGTAAAAAAAATCTAAATACTTAATCTTTAAGGTTAATAATTGAAAATGAAATCAAACAATATTACTCAATATAAATGTTTGACTCATGAACATCACTCAATTTCAGCAGACAGATGAGGTCATCAAGGAAGATTTTCTTCACTCCATCAATGTGCTGGCAGAAGAAACGGTGGTTTGTTTGTCCTCCATGTGTCTGCCAATCACAGCTCTCCCTGAGGGTTTCCATCAATCAGTTTGCCCACATCCTCCTGCTATCAGTCTAGACATCAACGGGCAATGCAGCAGGGGGCGGGGGCTTCCGAGCCACAGTAAGAACCTGAAACATCGCTCACATTGAGAGTTAAATATCGCAGCTCTTTCATGTTCAGACAGTGCAGTTGTACATCAACCCCCAGGACTGTTTGGTGGCAAAGGACCTCAAAAGGAGGACAAAGGTAGGAGCGTATGGTCCCTGACTGATGTTAGAACGGGGCTGGAGAGAGATCAGAGAAAGGAGGATAAGCACCTGCGCTGTGCAAGCATACAGGGTGAAGCGATGGTTTATGGGATTGAAGCCAGCGCTGACAGCATGTGTAACTCAGAGAAGACGGCGCTCTGTGAGATATACTGACTGGGTGTAATAAAGAAGCAAAAGGAGACTGACCCAAACGGCTCCACGGCATGCTCTCACTCAGGTCCTTTCTTGTACTTTAGACAATCAGCAAGAGACAAGGTTATTCTTTCTGTAAGAGTTCTTCAATCAACCGCCCACAAAGAGACAAGTCACATTTAACCACGCAGGGCTACCATTCCTATGAAAACACACTACCACTTTTTTCTTGAAAAAGAGCATTTTATTAAAACAAAATGCATATTTACATTGCAGAGGTAACTATCCATAAGTTGGCACAATATTCTGTACCTTTACAAAAGAGGGGAATGTATACAAAACTGCTTTTAGGTGTATCAGTGAGATACAAATGCTTTGGGACACTCCTAAAAAGGCAAAGTTGAAAAACTGTATGTGCTATGATTAACAAAAAATGAGCTAAATATAAAGCTTCCCCTTGTCTTAAGGCTCACAGGTCTTTGCCTTTCCGGAGTATTTTGCCAAAAAAAAAAAAAAAAAAGAAAATCTATGGTTGACAGTAACACATGTCGGCTTTACATTAAATTGCACAAACCTGTAGAAAAGTACATAGCAATTAAGGGATGCAATGCATTTTTACATGATGTGCAAGGGTAAAAAAATATGCCCACATATAACTTTAAATTATGACATACTGACACGTAACAACATGCTGAACATTGCTGAGTGTTGATTCATGTAAATTAAATTACAAAATTTAAAAGGCTGCCGATAATCAGAGAGAATGGCGGAGGCGTAAAACGAGAGCTTGATGGGAGTTGCATAAAATCTGCTGGGATAGCTGCTGCGCCTTCTTCCAGTGTGGAGCCAAAAAAGGCTGCGGAAACAGTATTTTCTTAAAGGCTGTCTTGTACCGTCACACTTTAGCAAACACGACAGTCTCAACAAAAGCCCCTTACTAAGCTCATCAGTTTAACAATAGTCCCTCTCAAACAAACAAAGCTGCTTTTAACTGCTTTACCTGTGAATAAGAGCGAATACTAAAGATCTTATGTATTATCCTGTTATTTTTAAATTACAGTTTGTGCATTATTATATAACCCCTTCCAATTGTTAACTCAACACCTTATGGTTTTTAAAGTCATGGGACAATTTCATTAACTCTGACATTCCCTTTCACAGTATTGCATTTCTCAGCAACTGCCAGAATACGTTTCTTTACAACCAAGGGTGCCATGCGGGGTCCATGCGACACAGGTTGTCCAAACTGTTGGCAGCTGCCACTAGCGTGTTTACTTTACTCTCACCACCCTCGAACTGGGCCAAGTTGTGGAGGCGGGTCATGATGGCCGTCACAGCTTTCTGGACCAGAGACACCAGCTGTTGGCTGTCCATGTTCTCAGGTTGTCCAGCTGGGGACAGAGGCATGGACGTGTCCTCCTGCGTCTTCTTATGCCATGCGATGATCTCATCCCTAAGAACTGCTTTCAAGATGCCATCGACCTGATTGAAAGGAGACACAGATTTAGAGTGGGTCGAGAGCCCTGGAGACTAAAACAGCAGAGCCTCATTTGTCATTATTATCATTTCTCATAAAGCGTACCTTGAAGTTAGGCTGAGCAAAGCAGCGTGCTACTGCTATCATGGAAGCCGTGAGGGGTCCGGATACGCCGATTGTGGTAAGGAACTCGGAGATGTTGGGCGTCAGCCTGAACGGGACGGGCCGGTTGGCATCCAAATCACCAGTAGCATCATTAATATCGAAGCGGAAGTACGATACATTGAGTTTTCCAGTGTCCTGTTGGGTGAACAACAACATCAAGATGGTGTTAACTTTGAAAATCTGACCTTGTCATCCAGAAGCTACAGTATGCAGACGTATCAAACTTTGCGAGAGGGAGTATCGCGTGGTGCCAAGTTGTTAGTTTCCATTTAGCGAAACAAAGCAAAATCAAATTTGGGAAAGGAGCCTGTTTGCTCATATGGGACTCAAGTGGGACCAACATCAGACAACAGCTAATCTATAGCACTCTGGGAAAACTGGATAGTGTTGTAGACATCCGACCACAAAAATGTGAGGATGTATTGATCCTACACCCACTGTGGTCTGTGTCAGCATTTCAGCATATGAACAAATATAATCCTCCATTTGCCTTCTGATGCCCTTGATGTAGAGCATCTCTTTTTCACATAACAATAATGTTCTTTACAGTGTTTTGGGTGAGATCAGGAATGCTGTAGTCGTCTACAAGATTTTTATTTGTTTAATAATGATGAAATGTCACCTAAATATTGTTAAACTCCTCCAAGCACAATAACAGTGTTAAAACATGATTCAAGCTCAATATTTAGAGCCTGCGCAGGCCCAAACTCAATATCTGAAGTCAAAAGCCCTGGAAGTCATACGCTAGGGAAATGCACGATGGTTTGTGAGTACGTTATTGAGAGAGAGAGAGACAAAGACAGCACATATCTGCTTGTCCGCTCTGCCTGCCGTAATAATCTCCTAGTGCCTAATGAGATCTGTAGTGTGGAACCGGCAGCAAGGGGGCTTACTATACCCACTTAGCCGCCCATTCCTCTGGCTGTCAGAAAACAGCAGATTAGAATCACAGGACGAGTTGCTTTTTTGACAATCATTTCTAATAAAAGACTCTATGGACCTGCACTCACCAGATACTGGACAAAGAGTCATAAAGACAACTGGAGAGTGGCCATCAAAAACTATAACATGTTATAACCCAAAAAACTGCTTTGGGCTTGGACACATGTATATTTGATGAAAGAGAGCATTAGTTCCATGATGTCAAGTCGTTCAGGTTACCTGTGCGATCTGCAACATCTCTGGGTTGAGACGATTTAGGTGCAGCATGAACTCAGCCAGGCCAATTAGAGCAAGCTGGATGGTGAACATTTTGCGGAAAGTCCAGTAGTCTGTGGCATTAGGAAAGGTGTGCAGCGCCCACTCCTTCAACATGCTACGAGGAACCATGTTGCCCTGGACCTCCTTCAGAATGTCTCGCAGGACCTTAAAATATAGACAATATATATAT
>JAUMHP010000062.1:6783244-6798271 GCA_032361065.1 Enteromius trimaculatus | reverse complement strand
AAAATATAAGAAAAATACATATATTATTTTTAAAAATGTATAAAGTATTACAAATAATTTTGTACTTTTTAAAAAAAATAGACTTGAAAATGCATTGGTCTTTAAAATGGCAGGTCTTGTCAAAAAGTCTGACATAAATAGATCTAGTTAGTGCTATTTCAGGGAGATGTGATTGTTTCTGTGTGATCTGGGGTTGCTGCAATACCTGTGAAAAACAGGTGTCTCTTGGTGGTCTCTTTCCTCTTCTCCAGGCAGGGGTTGAGTAGCCGCAAGAGTTGCAACACACGCTCCTCTCTGCGGGACTCTGTCAGACATGCGTCATTCATCACCAAGTACGGATAGATCTTGCCGTTGTGCCCCCGGATGTAGAGGCGTCGAGCAGCTGTGTTGTGCTTTTGAACAATCTCCACTCTGGGCATGAACCTTAGGAGGTAGAGTAAGAGGGGGTGAGATAGAGAATGATGGGTAAGTGATGAAGTAATCACTGAGAATTAAGGTCTCAGCTGGAGTCTAGCTTAGAACTCCAAGGGGAGAATAAAAAAAGAAAAGAAAAAAAAGTTCAAATCAAAAACGAACTATGTGTTCAAGTGTATGTATTAGGGACATGAAGCTACATATTTAAATTGAGCTGTGGGTTGCCTGAATGTCTAAGTAACTTGTTTTAAGGAAATCCTTAATTATAATATGATTAAAAAATAATAAATAAAAGCAATATTTTTGGTTTTGCCTGATAAAATGAATGAATGAATTAATACAAATATACAAAATAAAATAATATCCAGTAACTTGTAAGATAGATAGAGATAGTGGGGTTGACTATTTTATTGATGCATTGTATTTTTATTTATTTATTTATTGAGATTTACAGTTTGCTATATTTTTGCAAAATCTTTCATATAAAATGAATTAATCATGACTTCCTTAAGATGGAGCAAGTAGTCAGTTGTTGAATGACTAGATGATTAGTACAGATGACTAGTTAATTCTTTTACTTTAAGTTTCAATATTTTAGCAGCAAAATGTTTCAGGTATAACTGAATCTTAATAATTCATGACTTCCGTGAGTCACTGTATGATCAGTCAACCTGAGCAAATCCATCCCTAGTGTGTATTGATTGTTACCTGGCAATCTTGATGTAATAGTGTGTGGGCTTAGGCATGAGGAATTCTCCCGGGATCTCAACTTCAGCAGTCTGGGCTGAGAAGTTGCTAAGGAAACGGCACTTCTCCTCAATCAGGAAGAACTTCGGCAGTTGCTTCGTCTTGGCTTCCAGAATCTTGATCCACTTCTTCAGCTTTGAAATGAGATTGTGCAGCTTCATGGAGCCGGGAACGCTGAAGTCAAAATCTGTGAACGGAAAGAGTGACAGGGCAAGGTTAAACCAAAGGAACAGATAGGTAGATGAGAAACAGAACAGGTGGAAAAGACTCCGGATGTGTGAAAGAGGTAGACGTGGCGTAAAACTGGCATAGATAGTGTGAAAGAGACTGAGAGAGGAGACGTTATCTTTGGATCAGGGAAACTGAAGTGGTGCGCTTCCTCCCAGGTCTCTCTTGTGACGCGAAGGTGCTGATAACATCACGGTTCATAAGGAGGGAAAAAAGGATTAACTGCTCAATGCAACTTCTAAATGACATTGTGCATTAAGTTAGAGAGCAGACACAAAAGGTATGGTCGGAATGCAAGCCACGTTCCCAATTTTAGACACAACCTCCGGGCCAGAACGTCTTTATCAAATAGGCTAAAAGCTGCTCCACTTTCATTCTTCTGTTGTGCTACATTAATAATACCACATGCCGCAGATACGGAAACGGCTTGGCATTTAATATTATACATTTAAGATGAAAACCACCCTCGAGAAAAAATCCCTTCGTATAATTAAGGCTTTGGCAGAAGGGGCTTTAATTCAAAAGCATCTTGCAATGAGCTGCCACTCATGTCAAAGCCGGTGAGATGTGGCCGCCACACATAATGAAAGGCCATTTAAGGAACTCTTGCTGCTTGCGTGACACTCACAATATCGTCAATGTCCCGTATGACATTTTGATTAGCAGTGAACTGCAGCTCTCACCCATTTCCACGCCCTGAATTAGAGGATGTCTTCTGCGATCAGACACGCTCTGTAATCTCAGCCAATCCGACTCTCTCTGAAAGACTTTTAAGACTGTTTAGGTGTTTAATGACCAGTGAGCATTAAAAAAAAGACATTTGACTCGAAAAGCACGGCTATGCACAGCGGTCGACTTTGTGTAATCAATTTAGAAAAAACTGAACCGACAATCCCTTGTAGCGGCAGTGCCCCGAAGCTAGGGGTTTTTCAGATAACGGTGCCTCCCGGGCAACGCGGTTCTTCTCTGATAAATGTAACACCTTTGTCAGTTCCAATATGGAAGGTAGTACGCTGCGCTCAGTTTCAGCTGTCTCACTGACCCTGGATCAGCTCAACTCTAGAGGGATTTGAGCTCCCCGCTGCTGTGGAAAACAAAGTCTCTGCTCTCTGACCTGTGAATGAGATACACCGAAGGCGGAAGTTTTCTGCACCTAATAATGCTTGGGTGGTGGAGGTGGCCAAGCGCTAAAAATACAACCCCCCCATCGGCCGTCTGCCTGCACCGCTCGCTGTGTAGCGGTCTCCGGTGAATTCTCTACTTTAAATTCCATCACTGAAATGCCTGAGTGAACACAGTGTATAGCACAACAGGAGCCCTGAAACAGCCTCGGCCCCGCAGACACGCTCTCGCTTTAGATCAATGCAGACAGCAACGCTTGAGAACAGCATAACCCTGCAACGCTAAAACACACGTTTCAAAAATATTAACACCACTAGTATCTCACAGTACTATTACTAGTATTATTTCCCAGTACTATATTCCACACAAACAACATATTTTGACAATTTAAGCAAATATACCTTTAACATCTAAAAGAACCTTAAAAAATTTAAATGGCATCATGACTTTAGTGATTTGAATCAAAAATAGCTAAGACTCTCATATGAAGCCACGTAAATGTAAAACTACAAAAAAAAAAAAAAGAAGTTTGTTTTACTTGCTGCAATGAATGTGTAAATAAATTTGTACTGTTGCTGGAAGTAGTACAAAAGTAGAAATAGAAATAGAAGAGACATTAGGTCAGAGTTAGTGTCCCATGTCAGCGCCGTTGCGCTGGGGGTGTCCAGTCTCATGGATGGGACCTCTTGCACAGTGTGATATATTTCATGCAGTTGTGTATTTGCATTATCCCAAAAGTTCCCAAGGATTTTTTTTAAAATCCAGAGAAATTCCAATTTTATTCTTGCCGATCAAAAATATCCACACTATCCTAAACTATAAAATATTGCAACAAATTAACAAAAATGCTGCAGTATAGTTATACAATTACAGTTCAAATGAAATGTGTTGACCACAGTATTAAAGTGCCCCCATTGTGCCATTTCCAACATTGCCTTTCATGCAGTGTGTAATGTAGCTGTATCTTCAAAGTTGTAAATCAGAAAGTGCACAATAAATAAAATTAGTTTTCCAAAATAAAAAATTGACTCTTTACAGCCTAAACGAGTCATTACCAATTCGAACCCCCACACCTATGTTGTACAATGGTCGGCTGTGAACAACTTGACCCCTCCCACAAACACATCATTTTACTGACCACTGCTGTACACTGTGGACAATCACAACAGACTGGGCCATATGACCAATCAGAGCAGAGTAGGCTCACTTAGAAGAGAGGTTTAGAGAGACTGAAATCTTAGAACTGCTTCGAACTAATCTTTTGAGAATCAATGCATGTAAAGCTATTGTAGGAGACTCCTAAAACAATATTAGGAGCATTAAAAATATAACTGCTGAATGTTGCTCCATGATTTTTTATAAAGTGAAGTGACTTGTGGTCACCCATACTTGGAATTCGTGCTTTGCATTTAAAAAATTTAAAGTGGACATACACACCCAGGGAGCAGTTGGGGGAACGTTGGCTTGCTCAAGGGTCTCACTTCAGTCGTGGTATTGAAGGTGGAGAGAGCACTGGTTATTTACTCCCACCACCTACTATTCCTGCCGGACCTGGGACTCAAACCCGCAACCTTCGGGTTACAAGTACAACTCCCAGTCCATTAGGCCACGACTGCCCCGTTATGCATTTTCACAAGTCTGTTGATCTTATGAATGCAATGGCCAATCAGAAGTGCTCAGATGAGTTTTTTGGTTCACTGCATGCACTCTCTGACTGAATTCAGCTCACACAAATTATCTTATAAACAAAAAAAGTGCAGATGTACGTAATCTTCACATACTTTCTCTGTATAATTTATTCACAGTTTGAATAACTGTGGAAGGCACAGGTAATAAAAAATTAATCCATTACGTCATCTCCTTCATACAGGAACGTCGCCTTTTAATTATTTTGAAAAATTATTTGGTAAAAACTTGCATATTGCACCTCTATATTAATCTTAATGTGGTCAAATAACCTTTAGAGAGCATTAAAAATGTGTTTGGGCAATTCACACTTGATAAACAAGAACATTTGCTCATGGCTTGATTGTGATTAGATTAAAGGATTCTTAACAAATGGTGCTGGAGTATGTGTTTGTTTGGACATGTGCGTTGGAACAGAGAGCTTGGGAGGAGAAGGATGCAGAGAATGAAGCGGGATTTGCTGGTTCCCCTCCAAAACTCATTCCCAGTAGCACACTATGTCAGACGGGCAGAGAAGGCTCAGGGGCACGATGGCCACGCCTCACTGCCCAGAGACAGCTGGCACCGCAACATCTGTTTTACACACTTACAACCTTAACAGTCCTCTAGGGCCATGAACACACACACACAAGCCTCTGGATAGAGCTTCATATTAAGCAAACGAGAGCACTAGCTCCAGGATACAAAGTTTACTGAGGTGTAGAGACTGTAGGTGGACAGGGAAGGGAAGTATAAACATATTCTGCTCTCCTGAGCAGAGGACAGCTGAGGGGGAGTTTGTTTTAACATGCACTTTGACTCACTCATTCTCTGCTTTGTGAGAGCCAGGTCTACACCGGGGGTACTGGAAGGTTATATTCGGGCAATGTGTACAAAACTGGCCTCAGGAAAGAGCCATGCCAAATTCTCCCCGACTCAGAGAGATTTAAACAAACATCTTGGGGGGTGAAGGACATTTGGGATTTAAAGGTAAAGTCACATAAAAAAAAAAAAATGCATCATGTGGTTCCCTAAAAAAAGAAAAAAGGATGACCGATTTAAAGGTACAGACATAAAAATGTGCCAAATAACCCAGAAGCACTGGAAAAAGTAGAACGCAGGAAAAACATTTTGGCATTTTTGCAAATTCGATTGGTACCAAAAGTAACAGAAATTGCACAATTCCCCCTTTACCTGATTAAACTAATAATAAAAATCATTTTGCCAGCTTTTTTCTTTGAAACCAATCAATACATATAATAGTGTATTGCATGTGTAGTGTTTTTGGTACAAAAAAACATGTTTACCTAAAGCTGTATAATTTCTTTACAGTCAACAGCACCTTGATATACGCACACATGGTTCTGCCCATAGTCATCTTTCCATTAAATCTAATCACATGGTTCACAGAGCCAATTATTCTCGAGTCGGTGTGGTGGAGAGGCCTGTGGTTAACTCTGAGCAGAAGTGGTTATGCAGAACAGAGAAGGGAGCGAGAGCATGTGTAATTGTGCACAGGGGATGTGATCCTTGCATTCTGCCGACACTTCTGAGAGAAGTCCATGTCTGAATTATTTTATCTGTACTTTTGTTTTAATAAAATTGAACTACATTTGAAGACAACAGGAAATAGCATTCACAATTAACTAAACTTTTATAGTGTGGCATTTCAGCGTGAAACAAGAAATGCAGGGGTTGATTTTGAGATTCTCAGAATTACTTCAATGATTTTTCAAAGGATAATGAGTTTCTAAAAAGAATTTCAAAGATCGGAATCACAAGACAAATTTAAATTGACTAATGGTATTGAACTAAAACTAAAATAAATAACAATATATTTTCTGCAATATTCTGCTTAACAAAACTTTATGGGAAAAAAAAAGGAATTGCACAGGAATTGTGAATGTTCTGACCTGTGGTGAATTGTCCCTTCATCTTCTGGAACACGGGATCTTGAGCGGTAGCTTGAGCTCGCCGGGCAAGGGACTCTGAGGCAGCGCTTGAGAACATAGTGGACACATTAGAGACATTCTCCAGGCCCACGCCGAACGTGCTGACCAGCTTTTTTACAAAGTTGAGCGTATGCGGAGTGATTTTAGCATCGGACACAGCTCCGCTCTTTTCGAAGGCCACAGAGTAGCATTTAGCCAGTCCTTGCTGGAGCTGCCGCAGAACCTGAGGAAGAAAATGAGGGGGAAAATGAGAAACCAGGAGACGAGGATGAATGGTTAACGAGTCTTTATCAGTTTACCATGAAGGATAACACCATTCCCACAAATTCAATCCAATTTGCCATTCTGATAATACTGAAAATCCTTCAGAGGCGAAGATGTTCACCAGAGAGATCAGTAAAAGCCCGCCTCTGCCGGTCTCTGCTGCAGAGATTTAGCTTAGACTTCAAGAGAAGAAGATCGCCATTAACAGACTAATTTAGACTGGGACTATACTTCATCAATGTCTGGAAAATTAAACCCACGTTTTACTTCACTGAGCTCTCTCAATGCCAATTTCTTTCATCCTCCAGTTCTCCTTGCTAAACTTTCTTTCCTCGCCCTTTGCCGTCCTCCTCTTCTGCCGTTTCTCAGCGAGTGTCCCACAGGAACGGGGCTCTTGCATCCCGTCTAGTCTCGACACATCACCGCATCAGCCCTGTCATGGCAATCCAATCTCCCTGCGTTCGGTCTACACTCCCCTCACCCATCAATCACAGCAAGCCCCTCGCCAAAGCCCGATTAGCACTGGAACGCCAATGTCCACCTGCGCTGCAAAACCACTTTTCAGCCTGACTGAGCCCCAATCGTTCCCCTCTGTCAGCTTTCATCTGCTCAGCCGGCCCTCTGAAAACAGCTACGTGCATGAGAGCATGCAGCGTTAGACTAAAGAACGTAAGCAAACCGGACATAAAACGCATTCATGTCATGTTTAACTTGCGCTAAGGGCTGATGTGCTTTAAGAGGTAGCCACTCGCTTCTGGAATACAAAAACACTCGCTTGAAACCGCTCACCTCCTCGTGCCAGTTCTCTCTGAACCAGACCATCTGGTCCACGATGCCCTCCAGAGAGGAGAGCAGGGTGGGGTGGAGCTCACGCTGCATGTGCATGATCCGGCTGCAGCGCCACATGGGAGCAGTGGCACGGATGGGACCCGGATCGGATGCTGAGTGGGTCTGGGCAGCCGCCGCACTGGGCTGCTGCTGGCCAGAATCTGGGGGAAACAAAAATGACAGAAGCACATAAAACAAATGCTGACTTTTGTAGGTTTTGTAGGTGTGAAAAAAAAAAAATAAATAAAAAAAAGATCCAGTCGTACCACTCTTGTAGCGCTCCCTCTGCTCGATTTTCAGCGTCAGGTACAGGGTTCGGATCGGAAAGTACACTGCTTGAGGGTAGACACGTCCCACCTAAGAGAAACAGTCACAGATTACATTTCAGATCATCCCTGTGGGTTCGGGTCAGAGCGAGAGAGAGAAACGTAGTGCTGACATGTTTTGAAACTTCTCTGTGATAGTGCAGGCTTTTGAAAATGAAACCGTAGGGGGAAAGCAATGAGATGGACAAACATCAAGGGCAGATTAAAACCATGGCTCAATATGACACTCGCTAAAAGCTTGTCAAGCCCGAGTGTACACGTTCTCCCTTACAGAGATCTGCTATGTCCTTGAACAGAATCACAAAGAGAAGGTTCGGGCTGTTTAATGATTTAGCACATAAACCCATGTATTTATCAAAACGCCACTGGTACGTTGGCACTATGGACAAATTTTCTTCTTCTTTTTTTTTTTTTTTTAATTTAACAGTAGGGAACAATATAACAGCACAGTAACAGTATAACATTTTTGCTAGAATATGAAACTCAAATGCTTTGTGTTACATAACCATGCAGCAAATACTCAATTTTAATAAAGAATTAACTTTATTAATTAAAAAATTTTTTATGCCAGTGGGTTGCAAGTGAGGGAACCTAACAAATTACAAATTCTGCAAATTTTAAATGTACATTAAACTTTTTAAATTTTCATTTTTTTAATACATTATAATTTAAAGATGTAATGGTATTATCAATACCGTGGTATTTGCGATAGAAAAACTGTCTCGATATCATTGTATCCACAAGACGGTATTGAAAAATAGGTCATCCGGGGAAAAAAATCTTGGTTTAATGTTGTGTTTTAGGACATTGAATGAAATTAAATAATAACAAAAGTACAATATTGCTTATTCCCTTTATCAAGTCTGTTTTTGCTGCACACTTCATACTGAAGGATGCAAATCTTTATTTTTGTGGTAGATGATTACAGCATTTCACTACATTTGTCATGATATGCGTTTTTGTAGGCCTGTTAAACATAAAAGCTCTACTATTGTTTCTGTCAAAATAAGATCTTTAAAGTGCAGTGTGAATTGCTGACAGTTAGAGACTAAAACACGATCTCTTTCAGATGTAGAAATTAGGTTAGTAGTATTGTAATATTCCTAATGTAGTGTAAAGCAAATATATATTCACTGTACCTAATAGAATACTTATTTTTATTTGTTTTTTACATCCCTGCAAGAGTAAATAGAATAATTAAATTTCCTCAATGAGTTGAAAGCACAATCAAATAAAACATGCTTAATAGATAAAGGCTAGATAAGATCTTCCCCTAGTATTAAAAACTTGTGTCATCGTGGAATGACCAATTCTACAGCGGGTTGAATTTCGACCATGTGTTTAAACTAGCTGACCATCAGTTTAAAAACACCACTTTTTTTGCTATTAAATGTAATTCTGTAGATATTGCACACCACCTATTTAAGCTGCAGTAAAAAACCAAGTTGTAAGGCCTATTTCACATCTTTTGAAGAAAAATGGTCCTAGTCTTTATAATTTAAATCTAACAGACGGTGAAGTCTGACTCATAACCCAATCTCTGGATCCTCTTATTGTTATGTAATAGTCCCAAAAACATGCTTATCAACTTGTTCCTCTCCTCTTTCTCCACTGGCATTGCGATATCCGCGAGGGGTGTGAATGTTGTCCGCATTAGTATGTGTGTGTGTGTGTGGGGGGGGGGGGAAACAAATATGGAGGCGGCAGACAGCGCTCCTTCTCAAACCGCCCGCAGCCCCTCTCAGGTCTCACAGCACCCAGCTCAAGCTGCCCATTAAGGTGGAAACACGATCTTCGTCAAACAGACGGCAGAAAGCAGGCTGGCCTTTAGGTGTAAAAAGACACCTCGGAGTCCAGATGGGCTTTTACATGAAAAGCAGCCATGGCCAAGACCTTCTGTTAAGAGCTTGTTAAGTATCGCATTAAAAATGAACGAGGCAACGGGGGACAGATCATCCCTAAAATTGGAGAGAAGTCTCATCATATTTTAGGGTGTGCGCGCATGCATGTGATGGGCGTCTGTGTGCATAAAGGTGTTGAGTTTTTCTCGCCTCGGTTTCATCTGAAGGCACCCCACAGCTCACCTTCATCAATATTTCACCAAACGTTTTTAAAACATCCCGCCAACTGGAGCACAGCTAAATTATTCAGAGCCTGAGATAAAGGTGCTTCATCCGCTGGAGATTTCACTTGAAATCAAAACGCCTCCCTATCACTTGTCATCGCTGCCTTCGATCAGACCCAAATGATCCTTCAAAGGAGGAGACTCGTCATCCCTAAAACAGCCTTGACAACTCCATTAATTGAGATTATAGTGTGTAAACGTATCTATTTCATTGGGTGCTTATCAGGGACTCAAGTGTACTTAATCTAAAAGTGAAGCATTTCCACTGCACGGGAGCGTCGGTGCTGAAATGGAGAGATTAGAAGTCACTGGTCTGGCATGTATACGTGAGAAAAGAGGTAGTCGAGCTGCATGCAGAACCTGTTTGGAACACGTCAGTGAATAAGAGGGGGATTTCGCTGTCTTTTTACGTGGGTTAAGTACACAGAACTCTCTCTCCATTTCCTTTTTTCTCCCTCTCTCTTTGGGCCCCTGGAGCAGCTGTTTCCTCTTTCGGGAGCTTTTTAAATGGCTTGGAAATAATACTCCATCAAGGAAGGCAAATTAGTCTCTTGTTTAATTGGCGGTTCTGTTCCCACTGTTGGAGAGTGTTTGATATTAACCCAATAACAAATGCTTTGCATAAATAAACAAAAAGGGAACCCGAAAAGCTATGAATACGACAAAGAGGGTTTTGACTCTCGCAAAAGAAATTCATCTTGATTAGATGTATATAACAAGCATGAATGTGCTGCTATAAAAGCGTAATGTAGTGAGCAATCCAACCTGGCTGATGAGGTTGAGGAGAGGTTTCCCCTCTGAGCCAACCAGACATGTGAGAAGCTGAGGGATCCAGGCCAGCCATTGGATGGGCGGCACTCCAATGCAGTATTTGTCCACAGCATCGGCCAATGTGTTCTTATCATCAAAACTCAACAGCCACAGCACCTGAAGAACAACAGAGATGAGATTTTTTGCCAACAGTTCTGATTTTATAAACCCTGCTGCAGGACGAAATTTCATCTACAAATTTACTTTGAAATACTTACAAAAAAAACATGACAATGACATTTAATTTCAAGCAAGAATCATTATATATTTAATTCAATGGGCCTTTAAAAACATTAAAAAAAGTTGCCGCACATTTTAAAATATTTATCACACATACACATCAGCCAAGCCTGCAAAGGGATAATTTATATATTTAAAAAAACATATATATATATGCCCCTCAAGCACATGTCCAGCCGTTCACAAATCTCTTAATTTGGAAAGTCACGTTTTCAACAAGTCAACATTCATATTCAACAGTCAGTTTGTATAAAGCAGTCCTCAACCTATGTGAATGAGCATGTAACGTTTTCATTTGAAACTAAATCTATATGTCAGCGACTGAAGATGAGGCCATCAGCTCCATGAAATAGCTACTCCAGGGCTTAATGGCTTGTAAAATCATCTCGCCCACCTTACTCCCACCAGTCAGCTGCTGTATTTTGCTATTGTTGGTGGGGCTCAGCTATGGTGGCTGGTGGAATGGTAAAAGATCAACCTTCATCTCTGCTGAGGCCTGATAGAGACATTAAGCACTGGACAGCCTGGGCTACATGCTTATGGATAATTACTGACCATCAGCGAGCATCTACTCTCATTAATCACGTGTAAACTATGCCACCGTCTCTATAGTTTCAATGGCCAGCAGCAGTCCAGACAGAATCTAAAGTGCTCCTCGCAGACAAATCCACGCTGGGGAAAAAAAAAAAGAAAAAAGCCAAATGGAGCTGTTTGATCTAGCGTACAGTACTCGACAGAGAGCAGACTGCCATGTATATACTATCCATACAAAACCCATCATCAGGTCTAATAATATAATTACATCCATCATTGGAGGTTCATCAGTCTGAATGCAGTGCGTCCCCCCTGCCGTAGCTGCATTAATTCAGAAATGGCATACGGTGACAGATATGCCCCCATTTAACAAAGCCATCAGAGCAGAATGGGTTTACTGGACCACAAATGAGCACTGAGTTTGCCTGTGTGTTATGGTAAATGGGTTTAATGGTAAAACTAATTACAGGTCTGTCAAAAAAGATGCTATCCCATTATGACATGCTCTGTGCATCCTTCCCAACCATTTTTGCCTGATATTGACAAGAAAAACACCAAGTACATTTTGCCCTCACTAGATTACACAGTAGAACTGATCAGAAGTTCTCGTTTCCCTCCTTTCACTAATCACAACCAATGGGAAAGTTCACTGAACGTTTTAGCAAACTTTAATCAGTGTTACAAAAGTCAGGCTATGAGTGTTAAAAAAACATAGTAAAAAATATGTTTTCAAAGATCTGAAATATACTATTAACCTAATAGTATAAAATAAGAACATAACAGAAAATAAATGTAGAGGTACATGCCATATTAAAGGCTTATCTTTACATCACAAATGCACAGTATTCAGTTAAAAAAAGTTAAATGTATGTAGTTATGCAGTTTTATCAACATTTCTAAACTTTACTATTTGCCTCATTCACTCAGTGAGGTTAGCAAGAGGTTGTACCTTGGCAAGATATTTCCGTGACTTGCTCTCGTTCTGATGGCGGCAGGCGTGTAAGTAGCAGGTGATGGCGGAGACACCAAGGTGGGGCTGACGGTCTTTGACAAAGATGTTCTCCAAGTAGTCGCCCCACATAGCCCAGGCTTTCACCAGAACATCATGCATCTGCACTGCAGCGGAGAATGCCTTATTTGCCTCCTCTGACCTGGAAGAAGAGACAGTTCAAATGAGAAGGGAATTTGTCACTTCAGAACAGTACAATCTAGAAATTTAAAAAACGCAAACAATATGAACAATTTGGTGAATTAAGCTTGAGTCAGCAAAATTTGCTGGTGCACTGGTAACCAGGAGGCATTTCAACTTTATGATGATTATATTTCCAATTCTTATTGGAATTTCACTATACGCAAGTCTGCGCAGCATCTAAGAAAAAAAAAAAAGTTAATGGGAATCATTATTATTTCTAAAAGCTATCCAGTATTTCAGCACCTAACTGAAATTAGCTGACCGGGTCTAAGATTTTGTTTCATCAGCTGTTTTAGAGCTTTGAGAATTTGTCCCCCGAGAGTATCTTTTCTAGGACCCTTTAAAGAAGAAGCCGTTTAAGAATAGAAGTTAAGAACGGCTCATAAATGGCTTTATAAGAGACTGAAAGCACACGATGGGACTTGTAATCTGTGCTTCGAGCCTATGCCCTTACCATCACCATCTCTAAATGCTACCCTATGACACACCTACTAAACCAATCACATATAATGGAAACTTTTAATGACTATGTGGCAAGCAACAAAATTACACTTGATTGCAATGGGAGTCTGGGGAGCCCAAATCCACTGAAGCGTCACGTCAGTCGTGGACATGTATAATATGTTTCTGCTCGTGGCCTTTGCAGAGAGTCGGGCAAAGTCCCCACGCCCAGTCAAGTGTCAAACATCTTCCTCCGACAGCTCTACTGCTTTATCAAATCCCTACGTTAATATTCATAGAGAGTGAAAATGTAATGATTACATTAGGCCCTGCTGAGGCTGGGGGAAACTTCTGCTGATCACAGAGATTTTGCAAATTGCTATTGAGTTAATTATTCAGCATGTGTATTTAATAAGCTATTTCAATCCAGAGTCGGGCTCTGGGTTCGCCATCAATTCACTCGTGATGAGGAAAAGGAGGACTATATAGAGCTATGGTGGTGTAAGGAGGTAGTCATCGGTTTATTTTTTGATGCTCTGTTATTTTCAGATGTGTTAATATGTTAATCAAATGAAAATCATACTTCCGATCACTTAAAATTCACCTCCTCTATCCTTTAGCCATCAATTTGCGAGTTACAAATCACTTTACTATCAAACACATTCTATCCAATTTCAAAACAAGCAGTTGTGTCATAATTTTGTAATAATAACAACAACCGTAAAATATAATGGGATATAATTTTCTGTGAATGCACTTTAAATGAGATATTTCCCTTGTTCATTATCTTGGCAGCTCTTTATAGTCAATGACCCTTATCTGTTTGTTTAAATATTTTGTTTGGCGGTTAAAACACTTGGCCTCATTGTACTACAAATTAATCTACAGTATTCTGAGATGTTTACCAATTACTTGAAAGATTCTTACCCAGAATTGCCATGGAAATGCCAGTCAATAGAAATATGACAGTAAATAATCCCTCATCATGAGTTCAGTGTCATTATCCTCTGCTGCAGTCATGCTATATAAGGTTAATTACTCATCATGCTCTCATATTGACTGTTAACGACTGTTCTGACCTCATTATTGGCCTAAAGTTTTAGAAGTGATGATTAGTGGCACAAACACACAGGCACACACAGATGTTTATCTTTCCTCTCCATAATGACGCTTCAATGAAATTGTTCATTTTTAAAAAAGTGAGCTCGTAATGATCTCTGTTTCCGATTCTTTATTGTCAGCCCAAAGAGTCGTGCACAAAATAAAAGATAATGAGAGCGGCGTCAATTAAAGACAAAGAGAGAGTGAATGGAGGCGATAAGGTGAAGGACTCAAAGTGACAGGTAGAAAAGGAGAGAAGATGAACAAAGCCAGGGATCAACTCTTACTTATTGATCTGGGCTAAGAACATGCCCTTGAGAGCGTAGAACTCGGCGGTCATCTCCTTGGTGAAGTACTTCAGGTTGGTGGACTCAATCACCTCCAGACCCTGACAACACAATAACAATGATTGCATTTGAAATTCCTCAAAGTATATTTTATAGTTGTTCATTTTCTTATGAATGATTCTACATCCCTCAAAATGGATGGGTCAGACTCGGCCAATGTGTCATTTTCTGACCTAAAATTCATTTACATCAAAAGTCAACACCACTGACAACAGAGTATATCTGTTGTAGACATCTCTGTTGCTCAATATAAGACTCCCAGGTGAGAGCCAGTGGCTTAGAGTGTGCCAGAGAAATGATAAAGGGAACAGAACAGGACCAAGTGATAGCTGAGAGAGAGAGAGAGAGACTTATTAAATCCAATGGTACTTTAATGACTTGAGCTCAGTTGAGGCAGCTCCATTAATCAGGCTTAAGCGAATGCTGCAGCTAGCAGCCCATTCCTTACACTGTTTGGAATGCATTCCTTACTGTGACAGCACCGCAGTCATTCTCACCGTAATGAGAGCAGCGTTATTTGGATTAAGAGAGTCCGGCTAACAGCAAAATCAGCAGGTGTGTCGACAAAGCAAACTAGATTTGGTATAGATGAAGTCAGTTTGACAGATTCAATGATAAAATATAGCTGCAAGCAGCAATTAACGGGGTTCGAGCATGTGGAGGGTTTTAGGTTGTATAGGGCAACATGGAT
>JAUMHP010000062.1:6771879-6783144 GCA_032361065.1 Enteromius trimaculatus | reverse complement strand
CGAACCCCTAATAATAATAATAATAAAAATCTTAGCAATTACAATAGGGTTTCAGCGCTACGCGCTCGAACCCCTAATAATCATTCACAAATATAGGACTAGTCATTTTTTCTTTCAAGTTGCATATTTAGATGCACGTCTTTGGCTTTTGATTACTGGCTTGTGTTCATGTTTATTTTGTTAGTCAGCATAAAATCATATTGACTAGGGATGCACAATTTTATAAGCCTGATATCTGAATTGGCTTTAAATGTAAATATCGGCATTGACCCAATATGAAAAATTACTCTAAAGTGTCTTGCCGATAAGAGGAGTAACTCACATGTGCTCAGAGTGTGCTAGCAGTTTTGTGTGTGTGAGTGATGATGAGATTGATTTTTTTTTAAATTTAGATCATTTAATCTGTGAAAGCACAACGTGTTTGGAGTATGATTAAAAAAAACATTATTGTTCATTTTATTTTAACAAATAATTTTTTGTTAAAAACTAACCAGAATTAAAAATTATTTGCTCATGATTTCTGCACAGGTAAGCTTACAAAATATATTAGTATCCAAAATGAGTTGAAAAATATCGGCATATCGGAAATCCGCAAAAATCCAGTAGTATCGGCCATATTTATTTTTCATGTAATGTTGCAATATAATATGATAAAAAATTAACTTCCCTCCCCCTCATTTCCTTTCACTGATGACGTGCACAGACATGTAGCAATTAACAAGCAAAAATAATCAAACCAAAAAAAAAAAATTCCTATATATGTCACTGAATTCATGCAGCTGAATTAAAACACAAAAAGCTCTATGAGATGCATTAGATCTGGGTCAGGTGACCCCAAAACCACAGTAATTATTTATCCTTTTGAAAGATTAGATGACTAGTCATTCAAGAAACCTAATGACTAATTAATTTTGAAATGATGCAGTCATGCTATAGTTGACTCACCTGCATGCACTCATTCTTGCCCATTACTCCAGCCAACTGCAGGTAGCATTTAACCTGTTGACGGATCTTCTGGAAGCAGTCTACAATTGGCACGGTGGGGATGGTGTGGATGCGACTCAGGATGTCCAAAGCTACGTTAACCAGACCTTGCTTCCGGCCGATCTTCCCATACTGTATAATGGCTGATGCGGAGGCATGCACTCCAAGCATGGCATTGTTGGTGTTTGGATCATGTTGCGTGTTGGTTTCATAAGCGGTCACAATAGCTGCAAGAAAAATTAAATATATTGAATCAAGTGCTGAAACAATCATTATTCTGTCACTAGAATTTATCTTCATATCCTGGCATACCCTGATAGTGGTGCTGCCGCCACATAAAGATGCTGCTCCAATGGGAGAGGTCATCGGAGACAATCGGGAGCCTGTTTCTCCAGGTCTTCACCACGGTCTTCATGTCGTGGAGGCTGGTGTTGCGGCCCAGGTTGGCGGGCTGGAGGCCTGCATTAATCTGAGCAGCTTCTTGTAGCTCAATAATCTGTTGTGCTGCCTGAAGAAGAATAATCCAGGAATAAACAGATGAGAATCTCAATGTAGTTAGTAAACATCCAACAGGAAGATGGAACATCCACGAGTTCTGTTTAATTCTGAGGGCTACCGTCATTCAAGAATCCACATATCACACACACAGAGCGCTCTGAAATCCATTACTGAGACTGTACTACAGGCTTATGATTCCTATTGAGAAAGAAAAAGAAAGAGAGAAATGAGGTGTCTCGAGGTGGCTGAACGAATGGATGGATCAAAGTATCTTAAAAGTCAGAGAACGGGCAGAGACAGGGAAGTGCACAGGCGAAGTATCTATTCCCTTAATGCCTAATCACACTCTCAGACAACACTTAGACCACACCAGCAGAGGACACTGGCCACAGTGACCCAAAAAAATGCGGCCCATTCCTCACAAACTACCGATGCATGACCTTAACATATCAGCCAGTAAACACACACCGCAGTCTTACCGAAATGCCACACAGATCTTTAATCTCCTGTGCGAATTGGAAACGAAAGATGTGAGGGAGGGAGTCTGGCACTTACAAGTTGATTTACAACATGAGGGTTTACAATGAGTAGCTTGAGCCGTGATAATGAATTATGCCCGCGAACACACATACACGCATCCAAAAACAATCCGCTCAATAGTAATGCCTGCTTTACAAGATAAATGTCTCAAATCAGTCTATGGACTTGCCAAATCAAACCCCCCCCACCCAAAACAAAATAAATTAAGCAATACAATATTTTTCACAATTATCTGTTAATATCAGCTGATGGCACATTATAACCTTCATTCTGAGTGCCCATTCATCATGTAAATTTAATTTTCTTGCAGGTATTTAATCAAACACTATCTGATGGGGAAAAGTAATTACGAGCCATTTTAAACTTGGTGGCGTTCTCACTCTGTCTCACAGCTCCTGTCTGCCTCTCACGTCCCTTCCAATCACTCTTATTGGACTTGGTTTTTCGGTATGGTTGCATTAAGGAGTGCAGGTGTAAACGGATTTAACCATCAGCAAATTCAATTATGAAGTGGCTCTGGGGCAAAGGCTCACTTTCTAAAGGAGAGATATTAATATGTATCTATATATCAATATTAACATGTAGAAAATTAACAAATTTACAAGTAAAAACAGTCATCACACTTCTCATTTGGAGCTTTTTTTGTGTTTCAGAAAGCAGTCCAGAGAGAAAAAGACACATTTATGGATGAATAATTTTTTTTATTAAGAATAGTAATAATTTATAATAAAATGCTAAGAATAAGATAAACTGACATTTTCTATTTATTAAAAGGATAAAGCTTTAAAACGTTTGGAATACATCCACTACATACAACTCTTCAATCACATAGGCCACAGAACCATCAGCCATTCCCTATAAAAACACTGTGATGTGTAATCCCAATCTCCAACAACAATGCCTCATTTCCTCAATTTGGATGTCATATTTGCCATCACACCACAGCCGAGCTCAAGAGAGTCTCTAACAGTCCCTAGAGGACGTGGTGCGTGGACAGCTCCCACACATTACCCTAATCTACAGGCACATATCACCTCCGCTCCGTCCTATTGTGTGCTCTGCCTGATTATGCGTGTGGCAGTCAGGAGGCTGTTCTTTCCGCTGAATATTAATACAAGCTGCCTATTGAGCACCACAATGGTGCAGTCAACACTATCTCAGCCATTTCAGAAAGGGCTAAAGGGCCAAAAAGAGGGAGAGAGAAAGAAGGGACTAGGTCTGATAAAGAAAGAAGTGATATTGTGCAAAAACCCACAGCGAAAAAAAGGCAATTATAAGCAAAGTGTCAGCTTTAACCACTCTCTCTGCTAGAAGAGTTTGTATAAAAGTCACACACTAGCAAATGAAAATGAGAGTCTCATGCTTGTCAGCTTGGGTATCTGACCAGATGTTCTGCTTTTGAGATATCATTATTTAAAATTGACAATCAATTTAGTGATGCTCAAATTACTTGCCCTGCATGAAAAATGTAAAAACATTATCAAGCACATAAATTCACAGCTGGAGAACACCTGGTTTGTCAGCTCACATGCTGATGGTCCTTACCTGCAGCAGAGGTGTGTGCACGTGAGAGACGATGTGTGGCAGTCTCCTCCATTCTCTGATAGCCAGACTGCTGGCCATCTCCACTAGCCGCTCAATGAAGTTGAGCTGCTGCTCCTCTGGGTGACAGATGGCCAGGTAACCGCGATGCATATTCACTTTCCAGGCCATCTCCTTCGGACAGCTCAGCTCCACCTGATGCACACAGAAACAGTTGTATCAGCATACACTACACTTACTGGATTACTTTCTTTTTTTTTTAAAAAAAGTAAGTATTTTATTCTCACCAAAGCTGCATTTATTTGATCAAAAACAAAAATCCTGACAAACAATTTGATAATGTAAAACAACGGTGCTATTTTAATATCTAATTTATTTCGGTGATAGCTAAGCAGGACATTCAACAGTCATTACTTTAATTTTCTGTGTCATATGACCATTTCAAAATTAATTTTAATATGCTGATGCATATTTGCCACTTTACAGGCCTTGTAGTCTAAAACACATGCATGCACGCCCACACACACACACACACTTGTATTCGTTAAAATCCCCATCCATTCGAGTACCTTTTTATACATAGTAATTTACGTCTTAAGTGCAAGCTAACAGCTGAGAAGGAAAACACACATGGAACAGTAAAGTAGATGTGGCCAGCTCTTAGAGTGATAGTCTAAAAATCCTACTTCCTGTCATTTATGTTAATCAAACAACAAGAGAAAATCTCTTACTGCTCTTGACTAAATCACCTATAAAACTTAAGTACCTATAAAGCAGAAGTATATACTTACATGCATTGTTTTTATTCATTTGATTACTTTACACAATATATATATCATTTATTTTTTCCACTGTATTTTTTGTCTTGTTGCTTGTTTCTTATACTTTAAAATCACTAATAGTTTACATGACGTCAGTGAGCTTGAGTTTTTTTTAGGCTTGTATTAGTTTTTTGTAATGCTGACACTGGTGACAAGAATTATGAAATTTCTATGGTATTAAAAATGTTGATTAAAAACATAGTGATATAGATTGTTACCATGAAATAAAATGACTCATGTATTGATATCACACACACTGACCACAACTTGTGAAGAGTATAGGACACTAATCTTCACTGTGGTTTCATTTCTAAAAAAAATAATGAATTTAACTAAGACCCCTATGATTTTAGCAACATGTGTGCCCCAGTTTTTACTCATGATCATCTGGTCATCTTATTCCATAGTGGGTGCTGCACACTGCTATTTGGGCCAAATAGGTGGTCGTAGGGAGAATAAAAAGTCATACAGGTTGCTGGCACTGTGCAGTATGATGATGTGAAGGGATTTACTCTCTTTGGTCAGTGTACGCTTATCACGACCGACATTTGATAAATAACCCTGCGTCAGGGCAGGCCTTATCCACCCGCCTTTAATTGAAAGAGGGGACATTTAAACTTCCTGAGAGCAACTGCTTCTGCCAAGCAGCCTGCCCTGGAATGGAGAAAACAAATCACTTCCCAGCAGATGTTTGAGCAATTATTCAAGCACGTATCCGTAAATATTAGATGCAAAGCGAACGGAGGGGGAAGAGGGGGACGAGGAGGAGGAGGAGTGGGAGGGCTGCTGGGCTGGACAATTTAATTAGGTGTCACCTTAGGACAGAAACCTGAATGGATTCGTTCCAAGTCTCCTTGAACAAGAGCCAAGAGTATTTATAATGTGTCCAGCCCCTATCACACACTTTTTCTACTTTGTTTTAGAAGTGAAGCCCATAAATTACCCGACGACGGCAAGGCTACAATTCTGAACAGTCATAAACAATTCGGCAAGCACAGTAAGAGTGTGACTTTCTGCATAATAAAAGTGTGCGCTTTTACATTCTGCAATATGGTGAAACTAATAATAATTTGAGGTGTTACAGTGTATTCATCTGAATAGGCTGGAAATATGCATACAATTTTACTAAAATAAAACCCAGTATCTGGATAAAACAAAAATCACGGTTCGGTTCGATACGATACAGTGGTGTCACGGTTCTGTGTGTTATCAATACAGCAAAAATAAAATAAAAAAGGATTTGATTTTTCACATTTTTATTTTTTAAAAACTAACAAAAGTATGATCTTGTTTTTTTCCCTTTTCTTTTACTTTGAACAACAACATACTTCACACATCTTCTGGGGTTTCTTCTTAGCAGCAAATAAACAAAACCTCCTTTATAACCAAAACTAAATGCTCCTTAATAAAAAAATGAAATGCAATATTGTAGTAGTTTTAAACGAATAGAAAGAAAAGAACAATTTTGTTTTTAAATGGAACTCTATTTCAATAATTTTTTACGTTCAGAAAGATGAGCGTGTCCACATTTTCTTTAGACAACACACGGATCGCTGTTGTGCTTCAGCTAAAGGAGGTCACAATCTTGCTGTTCTTTGCTAGGAGTGCTAGGAGAGCTCAATAACATTTAGTATTTTCATAAATTCTGCATTAAAATCCGTGGCTACAAATGTACCGAATGATTGTTTGCCCTTTTCGAAGTTGGAAATATCTACTCGAATACCGAGGGGATAGTTTGTAATGTGCGTGTTTCTAGTTTTCGTCTGTTTGGGGGTGGGAGGGTCAGACAACACGTCGTTTGCGCTGCCTTGTTGAGCGTAGCACTGAAAACTTTATATTTTACACACTTTATTCAGTTTTTTCCCCTAAATCGTTTGGTTTGTAATGTGCACCAAACCGAAAGCCATGTATCAAACGGTTCCATGAAAGTACGTGTATCGTTACACCCAATAAATATACAGAAAAGGTTTTTACATGTTAATAATCCGTCACAATATCAAAGTATCAACTTACTTTTACTGTATTTCAATGAATGAATGGCCTTTGTGAGCATTGGAGACTACTTTAAACACATTAAAACAATCTTACTGCCCACAAACTTGTGCAAATATACATAGGCTGATTGAGAACTTCACAAGTTTTCAGATCCAGTATACACTTCATTAAATAAAACCTGAGCTTTCAATCCCTGTCTGTGTTGATGTGAGTGTGGTTTACCTGAACTAGAGCCTCTTTCATTGCAGCCCAGTTGGACACTCTCCAGGCACACTCCAGCACCAGGTATGGGTTGTTATGGCCTTTAGATTGCCCATACTCTGTCAGAGGCTCCCACTGGTTCAGCTCTTTAGAACAACTGGAAAGCAGCAGAACATTTCATTAAATGTGTGTGGGGGTGGGGACACCTGACCTCTTCCATACGTGACAATTACTGAACTTAAGCAACACAAAATACATCTTTAAGAGTGTAGTTTTGGTCAACCAAAAAAATCAGAGCTGTGCTCATATAACTTACCGTATCCAGTGATCCTCCCACAGCTGGTACTCTGGAAAGATGGCAGGTGAGACATTGTGCTCTTTGCGAGCTTTCTCCATTGCTTTCTCGTAGGTTTCTTGAGCCTAAGGATGATGGACTCAGCATTATTATAATACACAGGGCCCTGAAAAATCTTTGATTTATTCCCAAATTCTATGCTTTCTAAATTAGTTCTACATTTTCTATATAAATTCTGCATTCTGTTTTATTGGTTTAATTGCATTTTGCTAATGCATAATGCTTAAATAACTTTAAATAATCAGAATTGTGTATAATCAAGTGAATTTGTAACACTAAATATAATAATGTACTAAAATTTGAGAGAGCCTTATGAACTGTTTGGGTTTTTTTTTTTTTTTTTTACTTTAATTTCCTTAGATTTCAGTTACATTTCTTCAACTAAATTAGATCAAAAAGAATATCTAAACAATTTAATAATTTATATAAATTTGAACAATAATACTGATCTATGTGTTTTCTGAATCTGTGTTTTAGGACTTGCATATGCATATTTATATATATATATATATATATATATATAAAAAACATGAAATTTAAACAGCTTTTTTACAGTTTAATATTTACAGACACTAGTCCAATATCATGATTTGATTAAGTGTGAATCCCTTCTTTTTGATATATTCATTCAAATTTAGCCAAATACATGCAAGGAGATAAAATCAGAGATTTTAGCCTCTCACTTGTTCAAAGAAGCCATGCTGCTCATATGCAATGGCAGTGCTGGTCTCAGGGAACTTGCATCTCTTCTGCCAAAGCCCCGCCCACATGTCCTCTTCCTCGAGCAGGGAATAGAGCTCCGCCAGCGAGTCGAGAATCTCCTGAGGGAATACAAGAACACATCTTCAAAGAATATAGGGGACAAACACATCCATATTCAGAGGTGTCCCAATGAGATGACTGCTTAGCATAAGCAGCTTGAATGCTGGGATACTTCAAACTGAACTCACTGACAGGTCAAAACAAAGCCAATTGGAAATTCAGCACACAAGTTCATTTTGAGTGACACCGGGGAACCTTCAGAACACAAAACTTCCTCTGCAAAGAATATCAATAGCAACAAAGACAAAAGAAGGGCTCATGCATCACTGTACCTGCTGTGGAGGAGTGATGCTTTCCTGCTCATAGAACTCTGTGCTCTGTTTGGGTTTGATGTGCAAGCTAAGGCCTTTCTCGAAAGCTTGCTGCTCCAGCATCAGGGTGGAGCGTAACCATAGATTGTGGGTCTTTCCCAAGTACTTCAGCACACAGGGCCTGATGGGTATGGGCGGCACGCACTGAGACATGGCCTCCACAAAGCAGTTTAGAGCACTGGGCTGGCAATCCCTCTGAGCTTGATGACTACCGCTACACAGGAATGGACCCATCTCGCCTGAGAGTGCCTGCGAAATGGATACATATGACCAAAATGAGATATGCATAATATATTGGTACAAGTCATTGGCTGCTTAGAGAATTTTTTTTTTTTTTTTTTTATAATTATATTTTATTTTGATGGATCCACAACATAAAACGTACTGACTATGAGAAACTTTGCAAGTATATGTCAAGTTATTCCACTAACCCTAAACCTACCCAACAGTCTACTCTAAAAGTTAGTAGAAGTAGTTGCAAACTAAGAATTAGTTGAGATGAGATTAGAGTTAGTAGAATGTCTAAAGTGGACTAATCAAAATAAAGTGTAACCTCAGATTTGTAATAATTCATGTAGTTTTTCATTACTTTTATATTTAGTTTACATTAGCCATCACCTAAAAAAGCAGTAATTCCATAATATTCCAGAACATTTCAAAACTAATATTCACACTATAAATTTGTTCAAATAAAAATAATCAGCAAATCTAGCAGCAAAATAAGATTTAAGAAATTAATATTATTATTTTTTTTACAATGATTTATTTATTTGACTGACAGCCAAAACAGTTTAATGGTATCAGCCTGAATATTGGTCACATACAATTAAAAATAAATAAACAATTAATAAAATAATAAAAACAGGATGCCTTTGATTGAGAAAATAAAGTACAAAACTAGTTTCTCACCAAACAGCAAACATCAATGAGAATACGCTAAAAATATTCAATAGGAATATCAGTGCAATAAAAAAAACAGCCCTTGTTACACAATGACCTTTGCACTATTATTATAACAGAAAAAGACGGATGCAGTAAATACGTCTTTGTATTTTATCCCTACTTTTGTAATCGTCTATAGCCTCAGACACTCAATTTAAAGCCCTTTAATGAGAATTCTAATACTTAAGACATCTGGTCCATTAAACTCTGATATTTGCATAAAAGGTTTAATTTCTGCTCATTAGCAAATGCTGCCCGTTTAAGTTCATCGACAGGGGTAGAAAGACAGCCCCCCAGACCCCCCCACCCATGCAAAGCTCTCCAAGATGAGTGGACAGGCACAACCTCCGACACCCTTAACACACATTTTGCATGCTGATTCTGCAGTGATATGCATTATTAGTAGTAAACCAGGCAGTCTACACTTAAACCACAACAAAGGTCAAACTAAAACGAGCAGCAGTCATACGCTGCATCTACATGGAAAATGTTTAGAGGATATGGCCAACTGTTAGCTCCGTTCTCTGGAGAACTGAAGTACTCACATGCTGCTGGCGGTCCGACAGAATCTTCCACAGGCGGGGGAAGAGCTGGACCCAGGTCTTCTCAGCCAATGGGGTGGAGATGTGGCATAACTGAACAAGTGCATTCAGCAGCGCTCCCGTCTGATTACACACACAAGAGACTCATTTAGAGATAGAGGCAATATATCGTTCATTAATCAACCGACATTTAGCCACTTGAGATTATCGCATTGGCTGATAACAATGCCAGCTCAGCCGATTAACAGAAGTGCACCTTGCCTCAGTTCCACTGCATTTTTTCAAATAACAAAAATGTTAAAGTTTTGGTTTCAGTTATCTATAAAACTCTGCTTAATACACACTATCCTTTATACTTGCTTCCTACATGTCAGGTTTGCAGCCAAAAAAAATAAAAAAGACTTCATCTTCACAGTCATTGAAGGACAAAAGAGACTATTCCCTTTCAAAAATGGTCACTGTACGTTCATGCGCATGACTGGCCATGACCTCTTGCCACTGAATAATTCTTAGGGCATAACTGCACGTAAAGGTTTGGACCTCTGACCACAAGGGGAATGGAGATGTTAGCATAAGCCAGAACTCAAATGTGTGCTGTGGTTCCTGACAGCAGCTCCGGTGGGCAACGCAGGCAGGTCAGGGCTTTGAACTCCTCACTTCATCATTTATCTAAAGCCAGCTTGAGAGGTGCATATAAAGCAGCACCGTGTCTAGGATTAAATAGAAATCAATGACGCTGTGACCTCAAAGTGCTTGGAGACAGAATCCCATGTTGCTCAGATCAAACTCTCTTTAACAGAGACGCTTATGAGGAAGCGGCCAAACGAGGAAGAGCAGGTTAGAGATGAAAGAAGCCAGAACCAAAAGCGCATGTTAACTACACCGTTCAAAAGCCTGTATGACTTCTACATGTGACTCATCCCTACTATGTCCTTTATGTAACCAGTGTCTTTTTTTTTTGGTAAAGTTTTGCTTTACTTTTCCTAATGCTTGAGATTGCGCTCATGAGTGCGGCATGTGTTGAGTTGATGGCTCACCTTGACCTCTCTCAGGGAGTCCAGGAACTTGTCATGGCGGTTGGTGAGCATGTGCAGCTGGTTGCCTGCGTCTCGCTCTGCCTGCTCCTTGGTCTTAGGGAGGCTGGTCTGGTCTCCAGGTGCTAGTTCAATGTCTATCTCCACATCCTACAGATGAAAAAGGTCACAAAAAAACAAAAAGGTGGTGAAAAAATTGTTATCTTGCTACACTCCAAATTTCCAAAATCAAAATTCATTCCAAAATTTAATTAATGGCGGATGAAACTGATTTAAAAAGTAAATATTAATTGAAGCAAGGAGAGTTTAAATAGAAATTTAACTACTGTATGTGCGTAAGTGCTTTTAATAATACATTTTACCTAAGACTGACATTTTGACATGAGATTATAAACATGTTAAACTTAAGGAGTTTTTATTTTAAATGACATTCAATGACCTATATTATGACCAATGACCTAATTATATGCATTTCAATGAATTTCATATAAGATGATTACTAGGAGTAAATATTTAATGCATTACATATTTAATTTTACATTATACTATACATTTATATTTTTTAATAACACATTTTAAATATAATATGTATTGTACATTGTGAGATCTTTAAGATATACACACACATACATACATAATATATATATATTATACACAAACATACATACATACATACAT
>JAUMHP010000062.1:6759713-6771779 GCA_032361065.1 Enteromius trimaculatus | reverse complement strand
ATATATGCATGTATGTATATATGCTTGACTCCCTCTCTCTCTCTCTCTAAATATATATATGCTACTAGAGTCAGCTAAATTAGGCTATAAAGGCACAAACAATGTTTTGTACAGATGTTTGTATACGCTGAATGACATAGCTGACCTCCTCCTTGGTCTCGCTGTTTTCTCTCTCACGAGGTTCCTGTTTGATATGCGTTGCCATGGCGAAGGCTGCACGATCATGGCTGTCAGCCAGGTTGATGACGTTGGTGATGGAGGGAAGCATGGATCCCTGGCAGCTGGTGCCAATGGTGGTGTTCCTCTCACAGACCGCCAGCAGCAGCTGTGAAGCAGAGATGACAGAATCATCAAAAACTCTGAACTGCCACGATTCCTAAAACATGCAAACAGCTGCTCCTTCTGTGAAAATCGCAACACTTGGAAAGAAAGTATCTAACATTCACACATAAGTGACACCTGCATGAGCCAGCATTGTTTAACAGCTGCCATTTTTAACCTTGCGCATATATATCTCTAAATGCTTGACACTGGCTGGAAAGCTCCAACAGTGAATATTCTTCTACTCTATCACAGCAGGCTGATTCGCGCACACAGCCGTGCCATGTGTAGGACAGCGTTAATAATTCAAGAGTCAGAGTAGCATTGATTGTGGCTGAGATGGATGGATTGTGACCTGACTTGAGCAGGAGCAGCCAAATACCGGAGCTGTTACATCATGGTGAATGCATTAACACCAAAAGAATAATTATCTAAAATCCAGCTGAAAGGAGGAAAACTAAGATGGTAAAATGATACAGTATGCACACAACTGCTATACAACGTGCAATTAGCTTCTATGTAATTTGAACATGTGCATAATTATGAAGTATTATCCACTCCGCACAGAGCTTATAACATCGTTGAAGATGTACAATACATTTAATTATTTAAAAAAAAATAATCTGTAGACATACAGTATAACATGCAATCTACGTCAATGTTTTAGATTGTATTTATTTTATTTAATATTATATATATATATATATATATATAACATTATATGTATGTGTGTTTTAAGTCTATTAACATATTGCGTTTCTCCAAAAATGCCCAACTATGACATATAGACACATTCTATTTCACGTTTTCTCTCATTTTCTCAGTAAAATGTGTCTGTACCTCAATGCACTGTTTGATCCAGAAGTGGCTGCCCATGGCCTCCCAGTTCTGTGAGCAGCAAATATACAGAAGCCTCTCATAGACTCGTCGCTTCATTGATGTATCAAACACCTCGAAAAACTTTGCTCTGATCAGCGGCTGGGAGCAGCGTAGCCCTGACAGAAACGCTGGCTCCAGCTTGGATGTGATGTCACTTCCTGAGAGGTTCTCATCTCTGGAAAAAAAAAACAAACAAAGTACCAAAGTGCTTTACACAAACGCTGCAATAATGCTGTAGTGTTTACCTTTTGATACAGCGTGAAATGCAGCGTGACAATAAACATGGTGGGTCTTTAGCAAACAACAGCTATTAAGCACTGCGTGTGTTCCGGCATAGATACAGCTGCTGATTTAAGCCTATAGGTTCTCACCAGGATGAATTGCTCCTGACACTGGAGAAATGCTCTCTTGCCCAGAGTGACACAATACCTCCTGCCCCTTAGCTGCCAAACGCCACCAGCCGCAACTTTAGCAATCAAAACGGGGCCTACCACCCACCAGCCACAGTCTTGTTGCTAATAGCAATAGATGGAAGGCCAGTGCGGACCCTGTGATTAATCGGCGTAATTACCTGTAGACATAATTAACGATGTCCAGGAACTGGGCATTCAATTCAAGGTCATCAGGAAAGCGCTTCTCAATGTAGGTCATCATTTTCACCAGTAGAATGGACTTCTCTCTTGGATTAGGCACCTAGGAATGAGAAACGAAGAGAGCGTAAGACAGTAGAAAGGAAGGATAGCTGAGGTGGAGAAGGGGGTAACGGATTGATACAGTCCATTTATCTTTTATCTACCAGGAGAGCTGTGCAGCACCTTTGCTCGGCTCCTTTTTCTCCCTGTCTGCTCTCTCGCCTTCAGCTAACAGAACAGACACCTGGGTTCAGCTGTCCGGGCCACAGCGCACTGAATACACAATGCCTCATTTACAGCAGGATAGGCTTTGAGCTCAAATGTTTAACACTGCTGTATTCTGAGTCTACAAAAGGCTGGTTTACTATTGTGCGGTTTAGCAAGGCTACAGAAATGGAAAGCAGACAATTACACCTTGTTCAAACATAAATGCATGAAATATGAATCAGGTTAAGCTGTTTATTTGTCGATTTACAAAAGAACTCTAAGCACTACAGAGCTATCAAATCATAGTACTGCTTGTTTCAGGAAACTGAGTTTTGGGTGGGATTATACATTGATGAGTAAAAAAAGAATACCTGTTAAAAACAACTCAAAACTCTGTTTGGCAGTGCAGCATTAACACACTTCAGGTTTACACTTTATTTTCTTTGTAAATTTTGTTTTGATTAAGATTAAATTCTTTTAAAATTGACAGCTGATTTTAAAAGTTTATAATAAAAAAACAAAAAAAAACAATGAATAAATGTTCTTTTTAAGATGTCTTGTCATACATTTTTTATTATTGAACGCTGTTCCCTGAGGTCAAGTTATAATGACCACTTTCCTCTCTCTCCCTGATCTTGCTGTCGACTCTGATTTTTAACTGATCCATCATTCAAAAGTTTCGTTGCAAAGTCTGCATTTCATTGTGAAAGAATCACAAAATTATCTATGCCGAAATATACGGAATTTAATTGCATTTAAATTTAGTTATCTTAATAAACTTAATTCAAATAAAAAAAACACTGAAAAAAAAAGATGTACATTAAACTGAACTGGTTTAATCACCCACGAGCCGTTGAGTAAATGTCATCTTTGCTGCTTAATGTTAATCTTTCTGGAACACTGTTAAGTAGGGCTGGGCAATTTAATTGTAGATTAATTCATGCGCATTTCGTCAGTAAAGCCGGTTCTTTGATTAGTGGTAAATCTCAACCAGTTGTTTTTAAAATATGTGCAATATTGTCTTCAGAATCAGAAGCGTAGCTGCGTAGCTCGTCAGTGATCTACGGCTCTGTGTATCAACTGACGTGCATTTTAAAAACAGCCGATTGAGATTTAATCTCAATTTTATTTAAAATTAATTTAATCTCTGCTTAATATTGAACTGGAAATTAGGTGCGGGGCATCCGGCCAGAGGAAAACTGGCCCCAACTAAGCCTGGTTTCTCCCAAGGGTTTTTTTTCTCCATTCCATACTCTCATGGATGTGGTTTTGGTTCCTTGCCACTGTCGCTTCTGGCTTGCTTAGATGGTGGCACCTAATTTCTAATGATTATCGTCGTTTTGATTTCAGTTTAATCTTGTCATTATACATTATCAAAGAGGAGAACAGAGTGATGTTAATGTTCTGTGCTTTGCTACAATCTAGCAATATAAATAAAAATGATTGATTGATTTACCGCTAATCAAAGAATGGGCTTTACTGATGAATCGACGATTAAATCGCCCTGCCCTACTGTTACGCATGTTAAGACCAAAGAAAATTCCTCATATTATGACACCAGGTGTTAACAGAATATTTATTTTGAGGCAGCGGCTTGTGAGATTTTACCTGGTTGGTAGCCATGGTGTTGCCAGAGTTCTTGACCCACTCCTCCACGATCTTCACCACAGCTCGGAGAATCTTTGGGTCAGGAGATTTCTCGATGAGAGAGGTGAGGATGACCTGGATGAAGTTCTTTCTCATTTCCATGTTCATGACTGAAAGCCTCTCCTTCACCAGATCCAAACTAAGCATGACCAACTCGCTCGTCACTACAATCAAACATAGAAGAGGATTACACGACAGAAATACCATTTTCCCTTTCATTGAGTTTCAAAGGCCTGTGATTTTCAAAGAAGAAAAACTACACACAGGCTCACACAAACAGCAAAATGTTACAAAAATCTCAAAGGCTACCATTGAACATACACCACAAATTGTAAAAAACAGCTGAGGATATGAACCATAAAATACCAAATTCTGCTGAAAATGGGGAGGGGGAGGAGTGATTGAGTTTAAGCATGGAGACCCATAGCAGAAAGGAGACGGGTTATGAGTTTAGCCAGGCCTCTGAATGTATTTTCTGCTTGATTTGCTCAAGGTAAAATGTGATTGTTCTGATGAGTCAAACCCTTGGGGGAGAATATGTTAGAGGCTGATTTCCAGTCCGCCGCTGACTCACGCTGTGAAAGGGTCTTGGGCGACGCTGTCAGGGTGACATTGAGGCCCTCAGACAGAACAGGACAGGCAGGGCCGAAAGTGTGTGAATGTGTATGCGTGTGTCTGTTCAATCCCATCTCCATGTACCATTTAAAAGCCATAATAGCATCTAGAAGGCACTGAGCAGATGGGATTGTCTGGATTTTATATTCCAGTGGACACAGTGGGAGCTTTTTGACTTCAATCACAGAAGATGTTTCTCAGTATGGATGGATTTGTGGGCCAGTCGCCGAACATTTGATTGGCCCTCCTGCAACACCCAGTGGTCAAATATGGGCAGCACACGCTGAAGTCGAACGGCTCTCTCTCACACTCTGCTCCAAGGTGACAACGTGTCTTTTTGTCTTTCTGCCCACTTTTTAAACTCCTCCATATGACTGCAGACAACAGGATTAAAGCTGTCCCAGTAAGAGCGTATACTTTTCCATCATACTGTCAAAAGCCTAAATTTAAGACAGACTGTCAGTTCTGGGCCAAGAGGAAGAGGACCCGTTCTGTCAGAAGCAGCAATAGATTTTAACCTACCTCAGCTGGCTTCCATATACCATACAAAATAAGGACAAGCTTGAAATCTTTAAAGGCTTAAAAACGGCCTCCTCAAAAGGAAGGAAGTGATGTTAACCAAGTGCAGATGGGATAATGACAGAAAGAGGCCAATGCTGAAGCACAAGACTGTTTAAATTGAGCATTGCATACTGTATTGAATTAACCTAACATGGTTGCTTCTAGACAGCAACCAATTAGGATCGATTCAGATGATTTAGTGATCCATCGAGTGACATCAACGGAAGAACTGATCTGACCTGTGTGCTGCCTGTTCTGTTTAAATATTAGTCGAGACACAGGGTCTGCAGGCGTCATCTCTTATTCAATGATGCAACATCCTTATGTTGGTATTATCATTACTTTAATTCATATTATAATTAACATTTGAAACATTTAAAATGTATTACAAAAAAAAACAATAGATTTTGCAGCAAGATGCAGTCAAGGGGCTACACACACACATTGGAACAAAATAATAGGCTAAAAGCAAGACAGCGAGCATCACACTAACTAAAAAAATGAGTAAAGACATCTGGAGACTATTTAAAGTCAAACGATTGAAAACCCATGAATACAATCACTTGTAACGTGACAATTGATTATTACTTTTGATCAATGGGTTTTGTTTGGCGTCACCACAAATCTGTTACAGTCAATGTTGGGTGACAACACAGAATCAATATTTTTAAGCTTTGCTGAGATAAAGCCTCAGATGCAGTCTGGCATCATGCCATTAAATCCGTTGATGTGGAAAACGAAAATCGTTTCGTCGACAAGAAATCCATAACTTCTAATAGTTATGGTGGCCAAAAAACACAGCAAGTTCTCAATGAACTAAAGTGATACGCCCTTAAATCCATTTTAGCACGATCATCATATTTGTTTACACATTAAGAAGTTTATTAAATTCCTTAAATGTTTTGATTGCATATAGTCTAAAGATGATCAAATACAATTTTCATGAAAATTTTAGCAAAGTTTTAAAAAAGTAAATTTTTATAGAAAATACTAGATTCTCAGAGGGTTCAATCGAATTATAGAGGTAGAGAATCCAAATTTCTTATGCATTACTATTCAGACTCTTATATTTTTGTGCCTAATTTTTAACTTTCCTGCAAAGAGCAAAAGAATAATAATTATTCTTAATAAGATTAAATGATGCTTCAACCCTAATAATAATAATAATAATTATTCACCATTTCAATTACTTAAGGTGAAATACATTTTTAATGTATCTTTAGAGGGAAAATGTACTTGACCCAAAAGTCTAAAGAATGGTCACCTGTGCTGGTTTCAGCAGCTCCGGGGTTGGGTTGCGGGCTGAGGTGCTCTCTCACCATCTTCTGCAGGGAGCGCATAAAGACGGAAATGAGGCGGTCGATGTAGCTGGAGTTGTTGCTGCAGGCCGACTTCAGGATCATCAGCGTTCCTGGAAGCAAAGAGGAGAGAGAAGCTGGTAACATGACGCCCCACTCCCCTCACGACACTGTCAGGGACAACAAGCGACATGCGCCTGCTAATGACTTTGGGTGCAGCTCCTTTGTCCCTGTAGTTGTATTACAAGGACGTTTCTGGAGAAATCTAACCGAGTTACCGGGTAAGGATGGAGACCAAAAAAAAAAAAAAGCATGAGTAATGCATTTCTTAGATCACAACTCTGGGGAGGAAAGATAAATGTAAAAAGTCACCCTCGATGGAGACACATACAGTACATCAGTGGTAAATGTAACTCTAGAGCACTGCCAGAGCGGAATCAGGAGGCATTTATTGACCAATGGTGCCATTTTAGGCTGAAATGAAACACTGGTAACTTTAGAATGTTATCCAGGAGTTTCATCACTTGTGGTTTTCAATTATGAAATATAACTATAAAAATTGTGAAACATCTAAGTGTTCTTATATGAGATGGATCCCCACTACCATTCAAAAAGTTTAGGGTTAATAAGTCTGCATTTATTTAATTTAAAATACAGTAAAAATAGCAATCTTGTGAAATGTAATGCATGCTTGCAGCTTAGTGGCAAGTATAGAGATATGTCCAGTACATAACTAAAAAAGCTCTTTTTGAAAAGCCCTTAACATCCATTCTGTGTTGGGGAACATTTTCCAGAAATATTCCCTTAGGTCATGTAGTAAAGCTATTACATCTTCTCACCAAACAATTGAGTTGGGTTAGCGCTGCTGGCTTTCTCGTAGTTTGTGAGGCCTTCATAAATGACCTTCCCTACGGCAGCGTACAAAGACTCCAGCTCCTCATACTTGGAAGCCACCGAGGATGAGCCTAAAGAGAAACCAAAATATTAGAAAAAAAAAAAAAGTTTTTAATGTACATAATTCCCACAGTTTAATTGAAACAATTTTATAAAGAGGTTAGCGATTACAGAACTAGGTCTTTAACATACACTGTCGTCGATAATCACTAGAATATCTAAAGTTACATATCCACAGCTTAGCCCAAATAAGGTCTGCAGGTGAAGTTATCATCAATCACAGCTTGATCTACTCACTAGGTTCTGTGGGGAAGGTGCTCATAAGTCTAGATAGGAGGGAATGGACTGCCCTCAACACTTTGGTGTTTCCACACGACATGCAAGCTGCAATGCCACGCTGCAGAGGCTTGAAGTGCGTGAGGATGGCTGGAGGTTGCAGCACTGACAAAAGGAAGCTGAGAATCTCCAGCCCTGTGCAGATGTTGGAGAAGTTCGCCTGGGTTGGCTGCTCCTGAAAAAAAAAAAAAAAAAAAAGAGAAGGATATGCTGAATGATGAGGTACAGAGGAACTGACACAAGTTCAAAGGTTTGAGGTTGGCAAGACGTATTTCTGTTTTGGAGAAAAGTCTCTTATGCTTGCCAAAAACAGCACACTGTCACAAGTTCGCATCCCATCTTAACGACCGATCCCCCCGCTTGATCTCTGTCCCACTTGCTTCCTGTTAGTCCTGATCGGTCCAATCCTAACGAAGGCAAAAATGTTTTTGCAGCCATTACGGTTTTCTTGTTATAGATACTTATCAGGGCCAAAGAAGCGTTAGAAGTGTTCCGTTTCAGGATGCACAAATGAACATAGGATGGTTTACAAAAGCAATGTGACCTCAACTATTTGAGAGTTTCAGAGCATGAGTTTTGTTTGTTAAGCATTTGTTTTTGTCAGTATGATAGAGCATGAGCTCTTGAAGCTTCGTCCTCTTTTGAAAAAAGGGCCAATAGCACCCTGGGACTATAAAATACTAATTAAATGGGACATAATAGGTCACCTTAAAGAAACAAAATTAAATAAAAACTGTAACTGTCACTTTTGATCAATTTGATGCATTCATGATAAATAAAAGTATTCATTAAAATATCCTAACCCCAAACTTTTAAAGGTAATGTAGTGTGTTTGAACACTTCTAGCACTGTGTACTTCATTTGTATGTTTTGAGTTATTTTGTTTTAAAATGTTTTTATTGATTTATGAGCAAAGCTTGCACCATTTTACTAAACACTTTTAACAGAAGCAATTATCCAATGGCTTACTGGCACGCTTATGCTGTGGTATCAAGAATCTTGAGATTTTAAACTTTCTGTGCTACACAAAGTGCTCAAATTAAGTGAAAAAAAAGTCTCTTATTTCAGTCAAGTAACACACAGGCTTGGCACAATGAGTAAAAACCAGTGCTGATTAGGTTTCAGGGGCCACTGAATATTGACAACTAAGGTCTGGCCCCTGAGGACTGAGACACATTTGCACAAAGCTAAGCTTGTCCCTGCAGCCTGTCCTTTAATCACTGACAAGCCGACACAATGAGATGATAAAAGCCCCTTGGATTTGCAGCACTGGCCATTAGTTTGTATAAAAGAGCTGAAAAGAGCACCTCACTTCTTCAACAAGGCTCTGGGGCACAGACGATGAGTGACCTGCGTGTCTGAAAATAAAGACGGAAGATCCAGTAGAGTGGTAATCGTCAGCTTTTCTGTCGTTTTAAAATGAGGGCACAAAAGAGACCTCATGTGTCATGTGGGAGTCATCATATGTACAGAACATCAATTTTCTCAAACCATTAATTGTTCTGAATACTTCCTAGGAGGACAAGAAAGCACATTCTTATCTTTGGTTGAGCAAAGACAAATTAAAAGCCTGTACAAGGTACAGACAGTCTCCTCTCTGCCATATCAGAGTATTTCAATCACAAGGCTACATGAGCAGAGGGAGCTGCATAACTGTCAGGCCCTGAAAAGAATCGATAGAGTGGTGTGTCCAAACGACAGGAAGCCCATTGCCTGATAACAGGTGGAATGAGAGAGGAAGGAAGAGAGGGATGGGAGGTTGCAGTGATAATAGTGCAGGTGGTGGACGCTCACTAACTGAGAGCCGTTCTCTCAGATGACAGCTGAGTTAGTCACACCACTGAACTCCAAAGAAAGAAAAATCATTCATAAGTGTCAGGATATCGATTCGGCTGGAATAAAAACTTCTTGGAAAGGCACTGGAATTCATAAAGAGGGAAGTGAGATGAACAGGATATGGCGATCTTCCCCAAGATCTTAAAGGTGGAGCAATGGTTGTTAATGTGCCTGATTCATACCAACATTTGCATGTCGTTAATTTATTCAATTGTGCTGCGGAAAAACTGGCTAACCAATTCTAGCTGTTGGTCACATGGCCAAATCCACTGCTGTTACATAAAATAACAACTTGGTAGCGCTCACAAAGTAGTTTATTTAGACTGAGTAAAAAGCAGAGGAAGAATCTCAATACATACATCACCATCCCGCACATAAAAATCTTAACAGCTGTTTGAAAACATGCAAACTGTTTGACTTTTTTTCTTCTCTGGGATAAATGGGTCTCAAAAAAATTTTTTTATGTAACACTGTGTGAGTCACCAGGGTATTTCTGCTTTTCTAAAAGCGGCACCTACTGTCAGAGAGTGAATTTGTATTTCCATGCATCCCATCTGCTTTATTTTTACACATTAGTCCAGATATTTCTTAATTTCCTTTTTGACAATGAGCCTAGAACTCACAAATCTCATATCCAGCTTCAAATTTATTTAATTAACGTTCAGACTTACCACAGTCATAAGGAGCTTGTCAAACCACTGCAGTTTAAGTTCAGCACGGGGCCACATGTCTGGTCTGAGGGCAGTCTTCATGAGGTTCACACAGCGACGGGACAGCAGTTCACCAGGGGAGCCTGCCACATTAGTGGTATCATTCACCTGCAGACACAGACCGGATTTAGCTTATTTATTTTGTGTAAGTATTAGTGGACACTCCAGTAAGATTCCTTTAGCAGGTATGAGACGGTTTATTTGTTTAACACCATGCCAGCTTCTGTGGCTATTTTCATGGATGACTACCTGGCAAGCAATGCGGATGAGGAAGTTGACCACAGTATCTGTGTGCTGTTTCTCCACAGGTTTGGTAAGTAGAGCCTCTGTGCCTGGCATCGACTGACTGCGGCCGAAGACCTGCGGATACAAACACAATACAGCCAATGTACTCCAACATGGCACAGTCCATCAGGTTACAGAGCGTAAGAGACTGATTACAGTGGTCACACTCAGGCTGTGGCGAGCGGTTTAAGGTTTCCTCACCGTGCCGACAGCACCAGCTGCAGTGCGAAATCTCTTTACATCTTGTGCCGAGTCAACGGACATTCCTCTCTTCATAGCAGCAGACGCTCCACTTGTACCCTCACCCACACTCCCTGGATCAGTTTCAGACTCAGGCTGAAAAAAAGTAAAAATTCATACACACTCAATTGCCTGGAATGTACAATAAATTTTAACTGCATCAAATTAATCATAGAAGACCGAAAGACAGATTTTTCTGCCAACAAACCTGTTGGTCTTTGATTCTCTGGAGCTCCCATTTGATGACCACCTCGGCTAAGTCAACTGCCAACTTCCTCTGCTCGATAGTCACACTTGGAGTGAATCCCAATCGCTGCATAGCACTGATCATGTGTTGAACCAGGTGATGTCTCACTGGGTAATAAACCTGTAGGCAGAGAAACATACACTCAAGCAAACTGACCTACCAAACAAACAAATACTTAAGGCTGTGCAATAAAAAAAAATTGAATAATGTGAATACTGGACAATAAATTATATGTAGTAAAACTAGTGAGAGTTAGATGACATACTCTGAAGTGCTGCACAATGAGGTGAAGTATGTGGACGAGCTGAGGAACTGTGTGGCCCTCCTCTACAATAATCTTGCGAGTCCAGTGTGTGAGCATCTGATGACCATCCTCCATCCGAGCAGGAACTGCAGGTGTGAGAATTGCCATCGCTTGCCGAACAATAGCACGTGCTTCCATAGTATGAGCCTTTAGCAGACTGTGGAAAACCTGCAGAGAACCGATACAGAAACTTTTAACAGCATTTTACAAAGGGAAAAAGTTGACTACTGAAGACTAAACTTTGAACAGCAAAAGCTAAGAGGTTGCTATATGTTCTATAAAATGCTGTGTAAGTGAAAATAAGTAAAGAGGGTTTGAGAAATCGCATCTGCCAATGGCTAGAAATCGTATTTATTATAAACGCGTCATGTGATTTCTTAAATTTATTCAAAATGAATTAACCCCTAAGGATTCGATCTGTTGAATACATTTTAATTTAATCATGGACCAATCCAAAAAATTCTAGACAAACTGGTAGAAAATCAATCCCTAATTCTTGACTTTAGTCTTTTTTCTTTTCTTTTTTTTAATTACAGCAATATATAGTCTCTAATGGTTTTTAAATGACTTAAAGTTAGAAAATAGAAAAAAAAAGTGATTACCAGTGATTAGACTTTTTTTTAAACGAAATTAATACTTTTGGTGTGCAAAGAAGCATTCAATTTATCAAACTGATATATGTAGAGATATAATTTCTAGATTAGAGAAATATATAAAGATTTATATTAGAAACAAATTCTATCCTTTTGAACTTCGTATTAAAAAATTTTGGGAAAAAAAATATTATTACAATAAGTTTTCCACAAAAATATTATGCAGCAAAATTGTTTTCAACATTAGTAATAATAAGAACCATTTTTAACTGGGCACGAAAAATAATTACCAATAACTGAGAACTACAATGATTCTTTTTGTAGTAACGTGACACTGAAGACTGAAGTAATGGCTGCTGAAATTTTGCCATTAAAGAAATCAGAATGTAAAATAATTAAATTGTTCAAACAAAATCAGAAAGAAAGAACGAAAGAATAAAGATACAAATATTTATTTACTT
>JAUMHP010000062.1:6747973-6759613 GCA_032361065.1 Enteromius trimaculatus | reverse complement strand
TGCCAGGTTGAGCTGTAGATGATGATCTTTCATCCACTCCGAGATGTCTGCCAGACAGCCTGAGATTCGTGCGTCTATGCACCTTGTCTATTCCAGTTTAAACTTTTGCTTGTAGTGAAGCTGCTTGTGATGAGCTCCAAGTTTCCAAGTCGCTTCTTTCACATCCTTTATAATGATGGTTGTCAATATCTTAGAAAAATAAAATTGATTTTAAGATCAATGCGCATTGTTAAATTTACTGGTTTATATTAAAATTTTCATGTTTGTATCTTACAGTTTTATTTTGTCAAGTGTTTTAGGTCGAAAATGTGCTTACAGTTTTTCTGCATTTATTACAAAAAATGTTTTTTTTATAAAAATTACAGGTAATATATATGTTTTTTTTTCTCACTGTAAATCTCAATAGAAACCTTCTGTGTGTTTACTGTAAATTTTTATCCAAATTTTATTTGTCAAGTAATGAACATTTGTACTTAAAAATTGGACACATTCCAGTATTAATTGTGCATTGTCCCTTTGACTGTATGTTCTTACCAGCAGCAGGGAGGTGTCAAAGTTCTGCCAGGCTCAGCAATAAGCTTATGCTGCTCTCGGCGTCAGTTTTCTCTGCAGTGGCTCTGGTGTATAGCCACATTCTGGTCATGATCCTGTTAAACCACTGCTCCTCAGTCCAAAGGCACACCACTTTAAGTTACATAAATCAGCATTGATATTTTTATTCTACTTATATTTTTTTCATATTCATAGTATTCTTGTTCTTCAATTTGTTTTTAAAAATTTGAATCTATAAGAATTTCACATAGGTAAAAACTGATATGATCAATGATTAACCAGGCTAAAACTATTTAAAGAATATCGTTGACTGCTCACAGAAGTGTGAAGCTTACTCAGCCTAAAATGCAGCACTGGCTGTTTTGATTTCCATTTTACTGCAGATGACACGTGAACTCTCGCAGTGACCTGTAAAACTAATCTAAATCTCATTTAACTTCATCTTGTCCACATACGTAGTTACAGAACAGACGTAAGCTACAGAGTACACCACAGAGTGTTCCGTTTAAAATCATTTTATCCATTTAGATCTGAGCAGGGGTGCAATCACACATGACCTCCACCACCCTCCGGACCAGACAGTAGGAGCTGTATCTGTAAACGTAACTAAATAAATAACTTAAACTAATTTTGAGGTAAGAAAATCGAATTTGATCTGCATCACAAAACCAGTATAAATGTTTGAGTGGAGTAGAAACATCATGTTTAAACATATGTGGAGGGTTTATAACACTATATGTAGCTACATTTTACTATATGTACAAATTGTAGACTATAGACTATCTATAAATCACACACACACTCACACTGTTTGTTATGTACTTAAGAGCAGTGTTTTAAGTTTTTTAATGTAGCTTTTATGTTTTATGCCTTGCATTTAGTTTAGTGGAGGTGGTATTTGAGCATCGCATTTACAATTCTATTACTGCAGTTAATTCACACAGACAATTTTTTTATGTTAATTTCTTGTTAATTTCTTGTTAATCTTTCCATAGGTTGTGGACTTTGTCATTTAAAAATACAGTTTAAAAATAAGTTTTAAAATTGAACTAATTTAGCTATGTTAAATTTACATATATGAGCCTGTTATCTCAATGTAAACAGCCTATAATAAAATGCTGTAAATAAAATCCCAAAATCTACCCAAAGCACTAGGTGTTAAATACTCTCTCGCTAACATGTTGGATTAAGGCTGCTTGTTTTTTTTTTTAGGAACTTTATATTATAGCTACTCTAAGGGCCAGTGACGTTAATACTACATCCAGTCAGATTCATCCAATCACTGAAGTTCATTTGTTGACTGTGTCGCACCTCTTGTAAGCAGCACTATTAGCGCAAGAAGCGCAGCGTCAGGTGTTCAAGGGCAGGACATCATAACTAATATTAAAATGTTGTACTCGGTATATGTAGTTTAAGTTTATTTTTGCGATTAAAGTAGTATTATTTTGGCGTAAATAGTATTGGACCTCTCCGCGCGCCTTTATCACATTACTCCAAAATGCTTCATCTGCTCGCCGGACTCATATGCATCTATGCACTGACGTGTGTAAAAGTTGTCTATGGACAGAATGAAAAAGGTGACCGCTTTTTATGTACTGCAGTCCCCATTGACAAGGATACAAGTTGCCCCGTACAATCTCTGCCCGTTCTAAGCGCATCGGTCCAGGAGGAGGAACTGAGAAACACCGTCATGCAACTTCGCGAGACCATTTTACAGCAGAAGGAGACTATAGTCAATCAGCTGGGAACGATTAAAGAGTTGACGTCTAAACTGTCACGGTGTGAGTCTGACTCCGAGACCTTAAGGAAAATGAATAAAGACACAATGGATGATGTGCCTAAAGATCCGAATGACACAATTGACGTTCTTGGAAAAACAATGCAGAGTCTAAAAGATCGACTGGAAAATTTAGAGGTAAGCTGTTATATATTTTTTAAGATGTTTAGGTTTTTGTCGTGTTCCACATTAATAAATTGGCAGATTAACTGGCTAAGATCATATTTGTACCGTTCTCTGCCGCGACTATTTTGGTAATTATGTGGAGGCGTTGAAGATTTACAGGGATTATCTCATTAGTTAGTACGTCTCTATCCCTTAACCACAAATGCCAAAGTTACTTACGATGCCCCAAGCGACAAAATGTCTGGAATGTGTCAGTGCCACTTAAATGTCAGGTGTTAATCTGAATGTGTGAAATGTGTGAGCCAGTAGGGCTTTATATTAAAAAAATAAAAATCCGTAAAATTTACGGTAAAAAATCCGGCAGCTGTGGTTGCCAGAATAAAACCGTGAAAAATACAGTAAAAATATTTTTTGTTTATGGTTTTATGTTAATTTTCAGTTAAATACCATAATTTCTAATATCAAACCGTAATGTAATGTACCAACCTAAGCAGAATAATCTATTTTGTATCTTTGAAATGCACTGATAACTACCAAATGCAGGTGGTGATATACAGTAGAAGGTGCTCAGAGTCATTCACACATACACTAAACACCATCATGATAAGAATTATTAAACTGAAATGTCCAATAAACAGTCATTTGACAACATTACATGTAACATACAACCCTAATAAACATAACTGATCCAAAAAACTAAGAAGAAACATATTTATTTCAAAGAAAAACCATCAAATTCAAACAAAATGTAAAATGCAATGCAGGGAATTCTGGGAATGTCAGTTTAAAGTGTTTTCCTGTAAATTGAACAGGAATATACCATTAACCATTTAACAGGTTTTTAGCATTGTCACAGTTTTTTACCATTAAAATCATGGTAATTTTTTACAGTGTATGGTCATTTTTGGAAACCACTGCTTTTTTGAGACATTTATTAATTTATTTGTGCATTCCATTTCCACTTTTCCATTATTTATTATTTAAAATGTACTTTCTTAAATATAGTTGTATTTACCTATGTGTCATTAAAAACATTTAACTTGAGATCTAGCAATTTATTTTGTCCCTAGCAGAAATGTATTTACTTCTTTGTATTTATACTTATTTATGGTACTTATTTATACCGTCTGCATGGTTTAGTATAAATAATAGTTTTAAAAGAATAAAGAAACATGCATAGCCTTTGAAGGGTCCTAACAGGTCAACAAGAAAATAATTTGTACAACTCTGTCGGCTAAATAGGAATCTTTGAAAAGTAACTTTTTCATTTTTATTTTTTACACTTCCAAAGCAACAGCAAATGCGAGCCAATATCTCTGGTGCTTCATTTCCTAATGAGCTGAGAAATCTACTGCAGCGTAGACTGGAGGACTTGGAAAATCAACTGCTCAAGAAGGTCAATGAGCTTGAGGAGGAGAAGTCCCAGCTATATAATGAGACCGTCGCTCATCGCCAGCGCACTGACAGTACTCTCAACTCTCTCATGAACAGGATCTCTGAACTGGAGAAAGGTCTGCACAAAACACTCTTTTGTTTTCTAGTCATTCTTCTTTTCCAAGTACAGGAGACTAGGCAGTGTTGTGACAGATTTGATTTTTATAATTAGTTAGCACTATGTGTTTCTAAATTTCATAAAATATTCATATTCTTTGATGATAGGTGCAGTTCACCTCTTGGTTTCCTTTACTCTTGATCATAGCTGTCCAATTTATTTATTTTTTTATGTTTGATTTAAAAGAGTTAGAGACTTTATCACCATTCAATGCCGAGGTGGTACTCAGGTTGTCTTGTGGTCCATCAGCCTATTTCTGCGTCCTTCCGGAGATGATGCGATATTAAATCTTTAAAACTTTGACTTTAGGAGGAGCTGGATTTAAATCACCAGAGAATTTCAAGATCTCTCTTCCTCTTCGTACAAATTACCTTTTTGGACAAGTGAAGAAAAGCTTGCCAGAAATGTACGCCTTCACTATCTGCATGTGGCTAAAGTCAGGTTCGAGCCCTGGCATTGGAACCCCATTTTCCTATGGAGTCCCAGGACAGGCAAACGAGATTGTACTGATCGAATGGGGCCATAACCCTATAGAACTGCTCATCAATGACAAGGTAAAGAACTAGCGTAGTAAGAAATTTGGCATTGGATGTTATGAAGACACTGATTATTATTATGATTATTATTATACTGCAGATTAATAATCATCATTTAGCTTATAACTTCTACATTGACATAGATGATACTAAAATTAATGTTTTAATTAATTAGTCATTTTAATTAGTAAGAAATTAAACGAATGGTTTTTTTTTAACAATAGAAATGACTTTCTTTGCAGTAAATAGTTGTAAAATAGTACAAAAATGTAATGGATGGTGATTTATACTGATGAACTCCAAAAAGAGAAAGCCGCATAAAAGTTTGAGAGTTGTTAATACTGTCTAGACACGTTATGCGAGGATTGACGTCATTGCCGCCTAACACCAATGGGTTCACGTGACCTGGAAACGTAACATGGAAAGTTAAAAAAACACGACTGCAAATAAGATTTGAGAATGTAAATGAAGATTATCAATGTATAATGAGCTGCAAGGGTAGAAAAGAAAATTTACTCTCCCTTACGTCAATCAAACTATGTACGACTTTCTTAATTTTTTATTTTTTTTTTATAACATAATAGAAGTCAATGGTAACCAAACTTCTTCAAAATGTCTTCTTTTGCATTTCCGCAGAAGAATAAAAGTTATACAGGTTTGCGATGACATGATAATTAATAATATTTAAGAAAATGAATAGTTTTTGATTCCATACAGCTACTTGTATGGTGCTTTTTTGTTGTTTTACACTTGGCAGTATAATATTTTATATATCCTCGTATAAAAAAAGAAACTTATAATATTGTAATACCTACTGTTATCAAATAGGTGGCACAACTCCCTCTATCACTGAGCGATGGTAGGTGGCACCATATCTGCATCACTTGGACAACCCGGGATGGGCTTTGGGAAGCCTACCAGGATGGCCAAAGATTGGGCTCAGGAGAAAATCTGGCCCCCTGGCATCCTATCAAGCAGGGAGGAGTCCTCATCCTGGGCCAAGAGCAGGTGAGAACATAAGCAGAGCTGATACAGCCTTTTTTGCCGCGTTCCCAGACCTCATAGTGCACAGTCACACTGTATCGGTAATTTTATGCCATCCCTGCACAACATTGTTACTGACTCATGAACTTTACACTTTAAATAAAACTTGACCTCAGGCAGTAAACAATGTCGTAGAGTTAGCATGCACATCCATCCACAGAGAATAAAAGAGGTTATTGTTGTTGTCTTAACGAGGCCTGTCGTTTATGGCCTCAACAGGATGTAGTAGGGGGGCGCTTTGATGCCACCCAGGCCTTTGTGGGGGAACTGAGCCACTTTAACATCTGGGATCGGGTCCTGCGCTCCACGGATATCATTGCCATGTCAAACTGCTCATCCTACATGCCTGGGAATGTGGTGGCCTGGACCGACAGTAACATCGAGGTGTTTGGTGGAGCATCAAAGTGGCCGCTGGAGCTATGCGAAGATCGGCTATTTGACAATTAAAGGAGTTTGCGGATATTAGTGAACGATATTAAAGGGACGGTTCACACAGTGTATATGAAGTTCAATCACAGTTTTTGTCAGAAAGAAAGTTATATACACCTTAAGGATTGAGGATGAGTAAATGCTGGGGTAAATTTCATTTGGGGGTGACCTATCCCTTTAACAAAAATAGCAAATAGTTCTAAAAACATCAAGTATATCAGTGATACATTTAAATATTTTCAGATAGATTACAAAAAGCAGGTAAATGTTACATTTCAGTTGATATATTCAGTTGACATATTTGTGGCTAAAGGAAATTGCCATTACATTACTGTATCAATTGGTACAACCGTGGTACTCCGGTAAATACTATATCACTTATCATTTATTTACAGTGTATTTGCATTATACTCACCTCACCACAAAGTCACACAGGCATATGCTTATCCTGTTGGAATATAGCAGCATTCATGGCATGCTGGAATTACCACAATTATGAAATCTGTGAAAAGAGTTCATGTCCTCGTAGAACTCATTATTGCTACAGTAAACTTTAACTTGTCAATTGGAAACCCTAAAAATGGCAACAGCCTCAGAAGTAAAATGTAGTTAAATAGTTATTTCCTAAGCATCTGCTGTTCATTTTTTAATAATTCAAGAATAATCTGTGAATAAAAATAATTTTAATGTAGCTAGCACATAATAACTTTCCAATGCCTGGGCCTGTCCAGTAGTATACAGAGGCATCTGATGGACTCCCAGAAGGCGGGTAGTAAGGTAGCTTTGCCAGACTAAGCTCCTATGAGTTTAATAGTCGCGGAAGCCAGGCTAGGTTTCATCTATGGATTACTCAAATTACACAGATTAATATTGGTGTTAATTGTTGCTAGAGAAACTCATAATTCCAAGGACATGAACATCCTGGGTTGTCATCTAGAAATGTTTATTACAACATTGAGCAAAAGTTTTTAGATTTAAGTGTACTCATGGATTTGAGTGTGCATTGTTACCCTGTGGTCTTAAAGAGCCTAATGTAACATGCTAATATTTCATTACAAAGCAGTTTTTATTTAAGAACAAGGTCATACATTATATAAGAGGAACACTTTTGTAAGTCTAAAATTTAGACTTTAGTGAGGGAAATCACATTAATGAGCTCGTAATGTGGTTAAATCACCCTAAATCTTTCTTTTTAAAATCTGAGATTGTTATAAATAGATATTTATATAAAGTCTAAAGCCCATCTCTGTTTACACTGACTGAATTACCCATTGAAGATTTTGAATGCTTTAACACTGTCAGATATTTTGAAGAACTGTGTTATGTGAATTATGTTGCAAGGTCTGTTTCTTGAAATATGTTATCATATTTTTATACCCTGTTTTTAAAAATGAAGCATTTTTCAGATATGTAATCTAGTGTTGTTTTGTTTGTTATGGAACGTCAGGATACCCATATGTTGTTTAAAAGCCTTTTTTTGTTTACCGTGCCAATAATTCAGGGATTGCTTGACACTGCTAACCTGTGATTGCCAATGAAAAATAAAGTTTGCTTAGAAGTCTTTTTATTAGTCTTCATTTCCCTTTGTGATTTAGAGTGTTTTCTTAGCACCAATAAATAAAATAATACATATAGTAATAGAAAGCAATTTCTATTACTATATGTAATAGAAATGTCTTTACAGCAGACATTGTTCATTGAGCTTGCAGTGTTTTTTTGTTTTGTTTTGTTTTTTGTCTCCAAATCTACCAAAATGTACTGCACTGTAGAAAGTACTGTAATGAAGTAGAAGTGTTTCTACTTCTGCAGTCACCTCTGCAGGTATGAATGTGGTTGAGGTCAAAAAATGGAAGGAGAGCATGTAATCACACTGCTCTGATGGACAGGTGGCTCTGAGGGCATTAGCCTGTCTTAAGGGGATGAGATCAGTCCCAAGCCAAAGCTTGTGTCACAGAGGGACATTTCCCAAGACTGCGCAAACAAACTATTTCAAAAAAAGAAAAAGACCTTTAGAGAGGTGGAAATGACGATAAAAAGCTGATAGGTGATGGCACATACAGTATTCAGTTTGGAAATTTGGGAATGTTTTTCGGGTTCTAGAAAGCAAACAGCTGCATCTCTGTGACCTTCACCTACAGGGGGAGAAAATCTCCAGCTTCCTCACGGCTCACATCCTTGAGATGATTAACACTTTAAAGAATTTTGTTTACTCCTGCTCTGCCAAATGCATTTCAGTCACACACAGTCACAAGTAGATATCGGATTGAATTACTGAAGGATTTGTGAAGTCCAGAAAGCAGAGTTAATCTGAATAAGGAAGATTATGCTTATTGATAATGCTTATTAATAGTTAGATATAGGGTAGATATTCAGGTATGGGGTAGAATTAAGGGGTTTTAATTCAAAATAAGGGATTAATATGTGCTTTATTAGTTCTGATAAACAGCCAATATCCTATTAATATGCATACTAATAAGCAGTTAGCGAGAACTGGTCACTAAACTATGTCACCAAAAAGTTTGTAGTTGTATAATAAATATAATAAAAATATAAACAATACAAATATTTAAAGTAAGTACTTTTATTGGAATGAATGCATTAGGATTAAAGGTAACACTTTATTTTGATGGTCCCTTTTTAACAATCTGTTGACAATAAGTAGCTTTGCACCTACTTGTCAACTAACTGTCATTAGTACTCTCTCTAATTAATATCTGCTTTATTAAACTCTTTATTGTGATGGTCTCCCAAAAGACACTCTACAGACTATAAGTAACTTTGCAAGTACATATCAACTTATTCTAACCATAACCCTACCAGTCTACTAATACTCTGCTAGCACTCTATTGAGATTATGTAGGTGCAATGTTACTTATAATCAACAGAATACATTAAAGGGACCATCAAAATAAAGTGAAACCGCATTAAATGTATTACATTTATCAAGAGCTCAACATTAAAGACATTTATGTAACAAAAAATGTATACAGTAGTTTTTGAACAGTAAGACTTTAAATGTTTTTTATATATATATATATAATTATCTTCTGCTCATTTAGCCTGAATTTATTTGAAACAATATACAGCAAAAGCAGTAATACTGTTAAATATATTTTTATTATTTAAAATAACTGCATGCTTTCTACTTGAATATATTTTAAAATGTAATTATTACTCCAGTCACATGATGCTTCAGAAATAATTCTAATATTCTGTTTTGCTGCTGTATTATTATTAGTATGCTAAGCAGATTTATTTCTAGTTTCTTTGATTAATAGAAAGGTTAGACGAACAATATTTATCTGAAATAGAAATCTTATGTAGCATTATAAATGTCTTTATCATCATATAATCACTTTTGACCAATTATGCATCCTTGCTAAATAAAAGTATTAATTTCCATAATTTCTCCAAAATATTATACTGACTCCAGGCTTTTGAATGGTATAGTGTATAATGTAACAAAGCTTTTTCAGATAAATGATGATCTTTGATCTTTCTAATAATCAAAGAATCCAAAAAGAAAGTACTTAACTTTTTTAAACATAGATAATAATAAAATGCTTCTTGAACACCAAATCAGCATATTAATGATTTCTGAAGGATCCTGTGGCACTGAACACTGAAGTAATTATGCTACAAAATCGCTTTGATCACAGTCATAAATTACATTTTAAAATAACAAACAAAAAAAACACTTCTTTTAAATTGCAATATTTTTACACAATATTACTGCAATTTATTTTGATTACATAAATACAGCTTTGGTGAACAAAAGAGAACATTAAACAATTCTTTGCTAAACTTTGGAAAAGAATCAAATTCAATGCCTCCACATACATATGACTTCTGCTACACTTCCAAGGGCAAGAATAATGCCTCGGCCACTTTTGAGCTGAAGGGCACAGTTATTACTAGACGTATGATGCATTGCTCATCTGTAGCCTTTAACCTAGAGAGGTATTTTGCAGTCCCTTGTGGAGCTGTAATTCTTGTCTTCCTGGTACCTCACAGTGCAGATGGCAAATGTCATTGATCATCACAGCAGGAAAATACAGGTCAGGCTCATTCATTTCAGAAGAAAGAGCTCTATATGAAGCTCTCGCTCATAATCACTCGTAAAGAAATATGATCGTTCTGCAGAGCGGTGCGTTTTGTACATTTGGGTCAGGTTTAAAATTGTAACAATATTCCAAGGCACGCTTGTTGAACTGCATGCAATCGCTCTAACCTTGTGTACTTTAATACTTTTTAAAGATTCATCACGCGTGTCAACATCCATTAGGATCACAAGGAGGTTTGCATTAACAAATGGAACCCTCATGAAGCAAACCTTGAAACACACTCAAGTCCAAACTTAAAGAGCAGAGAAAGCATTAGTGCATTCACGTTGAAAGAGAAGAGTGAATCGGATGAGCAAAAAGCTTTCAGTGCTCTTGTAATGTGTCGATAAACTGGATGTTGAGCCTTAGTGTTTTCTAGTTTTGGTTGTAAATAGGTAAGACAACATGACAAAAGAATTGAATGAAAGATTGATTTTAACTAATGTAGTGTAGAATCAGTAAGAATTGTCTGGCTGATGAAGAAGCGGCTGGGCTTCATTTGTTTTGTCCTGTAAGGTTGCAGACGCATCTCTGGCACGCAGCTCGATTTCTGTGAAGGAGAGATAATTCACATCTGCCATCTGTAAACACACAAAAAGAGAATACTGGCATTTATTGTAATTGGAAAGGACACCTAAATACATATACTCTTATATCAGATTATATTTAATATAATCTTACAATCTTAAAATGACTGTCACTCTGCTGTTTTAAGAGAGATGTGCTGACCTGTCATTTCTCGTTTCCTTCATAAACAGAAACCTTTATTGGAAAACTAGTACATGTGAATAAATTGAGGACAAAATACGAGTCTCATGAAAATTTGTTCTTGATTTTTCCAGGGGGATGGCTAGTTGCATAAACATAGGCAATATTTTGAAGCTCACGAATCAAAATTGTGACTCACCTACAAGACATTTACAATGTATATGAGTTTGTTTCTTCATCATCAGTTAGACATTTTACAGTGAATAGTTAGAATGAGCATAAAGAGTTGATAAATGCATCAAGTAATCCACACGACTTCAGTCCATCAATTCATATCCATCAATCTCCCAACCCCCATGCCAGCAAATCAAAAATAAATAAACAAATAAAAGGGCCACTGTTTTGACACTGTAATCAATATAATGAGGCATACATGCATACACCCGCATACGGTATACTTATAGACCTCCACAAACATACATCATTCATTCTTGTGTATACAAAAGCACATACATCGGTCTCAACATATACACATACAGAGTCATTTATAATAATAATATTCATAAACACTCCCACAGCAATAAATACCTAATTATGCAAATATATACAGTACCATCCACTAATATTTGCACCCTTGGTAAATCTGAGCAAAGCTGGCTGTGAAAATAAATCTGCATTGTTTATCCTTTTGATCTTTTTGAAAATGTACAAAATTCTAACCTATCATTGAAGTAAAACAACTGAAAATGGGGAGAAAAACTCATGATGAAATAAATGATTTTCTCCAATACATGTTGGCCACAATTCTTGGCA
>JAUMHP010000062.1:6723471-6747873 GCA_032361065.1 Enteromius trimaculatus | reverse complement strand
TCTTAAAGCCACTTCACTAATTGGTGAAGCTCAATTATCTTTTGCAGCATATAAGAAATATATTCTTTGGTTTTTCTCATAGTGCTGATGATTAAGGGATTTTAGGCTTTGTTTTCCCTACTATATATATTTCTGTGAAACAGGAAGCCAGAGCTGGATGTTCATAATCAATAATATACTTAAGAGCTATTTTACTCATAAAACTCATGCCAATAATTGTGGCCAACAATATTGGAGGAAAACATTTTTTTCACCACAATGTTTTCTCCCCATTTCAATTGTTTTACTTCAATGGTAGGTTAGAATTTTTTAATTTTTTTGAATGAAAGATTTCTATTTTCACAGCCACCTTTGCTCAGATTTACCAAGGGTGCCAATATTAGTGGAGGGCACTGTAATTCTTTCACACTGCTATTTTATCAAGGTAAACACACAATGTTTAAAAAAGATTATCATTGGTCCGCTCCCAAATATTAAAGTAAGGACTTGAATCTCTTTGGTTTACCCGCAATCTTGTATTTCGTTTTTTCCATATGCAACACATTACTGAGCTCTGTAAGCCACATTTCAAATGTAGGCACAAACTCTTGGTTCCATGTCAACAATATTTTCTTTTTTGCTATGATTGTCCCATATTTAACTGTCAATCTTAAGTACCTTTAATTAGAAAGGAAACACATCAGTCCAAAATTAGCACAATTTTGAGCAGGACTAAAATAAATAAGCCAGAGGGATATATGGAATGTAACTGAAAAGCTGTCCTCTATAATACTGATTTCACAAGTTCTCTCATCTGAAACAGAAGAGATCTTGAATATTTGCAAGTCAAGCATTATTTATTAGCTAAAACAGTCCAAAACCATTCTATACACAATATTTTGATGTGAGAGGACAACATAGATTAAAGTTTCAACTGGAGGAAACATTATTATAGATTATGGCCTTATATTTTGGCCAAAAACTATGGTCTATTTAATTCATTAAGATGTCAAATGGGGCCATATTGTGGATTATTGTGTAAGATCACCTGTTTGAATTTTCTTTGTAATGGCACTTTTTTCACTATAGTTATTTAATGCTATATTACTCAAAACCTGTTCCAATATGTTTTTAATAGTGGCTTTTTTTATTTTTGGGTGACCGATTTCTTTAATACTGTGTCTTCAGATTTAGTCTGACCAACTATGAATTCAATTTGAATATGAAGTCAATTTGGCTTGACATTCTGTTCAGATATAAGATTTCAACAGTTATTATCGCAAATTAAGTAATAAAAGGTAACAAAAAAGTAAAAACACTATTAAAAACTAGGGGACAGAAATGGTTTCATAACTGAATCACCTCGAATAAAGCATTTAACTCGTGGCTTATTTTGAAGAGAAGAGTTATACAACTTTACAACCACAAAAGAAAGAAAGAAACACCGACTCACTGCTTAAATAACAATTATAGAGGATAACAAACATAACCCTTTAGCAAAGATTGTTTCATTAAATAGCCTACTTTCGGGTCTATGTCAACCTCTAGTGGACAAACCTGTATGTTACACTTAATTAAAAGCATTTGCACAAAATGCTTAAATACATAAGCACATTCACATTACTGTATGTTCTTGTTCTCTTTTCTGAATCACTCACCAGAGCCTTAGACATGAGGGATTGCTGGCGTGGACGACACACTGACACAGAGATGAATATGAGACTAGCAACTATCAGTGCAGCAGAGGGCAAAATGAAGATGAGACTCACATCTGGAAGGGAAGCATATATAAATGAGAGAGTGAATGTATTACACAGAAAAAGAGCAGATTAGTGGCAAATGGCGCTGCATAACCAAGCCTAATATTTGATGTGAAATTTCTTTTGCTATACATAAGGAGGAGCATTTGTTCATTTATGGGGCACAAATTCATTTTAATGAAGTTTTTAGATTTTTGGAAATAATTTTGCAAGGTGATGTATCATGTAATCACAAAGGTCTAATTTAAAAAGATTGATTTGATTGACAAATAGGCTAATCTTTATAGCAACACACACATTTGGAGTCATTTTGTTTGCTCAGAGTTTAAAGTTATTGCACCTTGGTATTGCTAAGTTCATGTATGATTAGTATTTTGAACAAATATGTCAAATAATGATATAATGACTCACTTATTTATTTAAGTCAGTCACTTGTCGCCGCCTACTGGCTTAAAAATATAGTACAAGAGACGCTAAAGAAAAACTCATTAAACTAACAAAGTGCTAACAGTGAAATGACCCGATGCTGTTGGACTGTCTCCACAGTTCTGGAATGCTGCTTGACCAATCAAATGTGATGAATGGAACTAGTTTGTTGTTTGTTGCCACCTGTGAGAAGTTTTGTTGAAAATCTGAATGTCAAAATGCTATACTGAGGCTGAACGAACAATCAGTTGCTTAAAGCTATAAAGTAATGTTTTTTTTTTGATCCAAATGTGTTCAGGCACAATACTGAAGCAAGCAGTGATTTTAATGGAAATGTTTATTTACATGGATAAGTCATACAGGATTGGAACATGACAGTGAGTAAATGTTCATTTAAATTTTTGTGCCATTAAATGTTCCAGTTTAACATAAAGAATATGATCATTTATGAGCTATACAGAAAACACTTCAAAGTTACTTTTCCAGACGTCTGAGGAAAGATACATTGTTTGAGATAAAGCATTATACTTACGGCTACTCTGCACATAGATGTTGTAGGATGTCTGGAGGTTGCTGATATTGTTTCTCACACTCAGGTCTAAGCAGTGCGTTCCTACTGATCTGAAGGTGTAGTTCAGATTGAATATGTTCCCATAGAGCCTGACTGAATTGCAGGAAGCTGGGCTGGGCGTGTGGCATTCAGACAAAACTCTCCAGCACAGACAAACCGGTGGACTACATACATCACATGCAAAAGAAAAAATAATTAAAAGTCAAGTCTGTTGATGCAGAATGAAAAATAATAATGCATTTACCTTCCTCCAACGTGAAAGGACAGACTGCTGTTCTGGTCAACGTTATAAATTAAAGGTCCTCTCAATTCAATGGTCTTTATGGCATCTATAAAAAAAAATAATAATCTTTGACATGCTAACACCATTGGTTACCATATAGAGTCAGTTAGAGAGATAATGATTCTACACCCACCTAACACAGTCAAATTTACAGAGTACCGGCCAGTCATTCTGGAATGTTGGGGTGCATTGGCTTCAATGCTCAGATGAAATGTGTAGTTCCCTGGTGAAGTGTAAAAACATTTCACAAAAGGCTCTGGGCCTTTACGCACTTCTCTAAAAACAAACAGAAGAACAATGCCAACTGTAAAGGAAACCATTTTAAATATAAACATTTAGTTTATTGAAATTCATGTATTCACATAACAATCACCCATTGCCTGTGTCCCATGTGTATGTGAAAGAGCGCAGGGTATGCCTCGGGTCTAAGTGCTCAAATGAAACCACGGTGGCTATGTAAGATGCCAGCTTCCCACTATCCCGCAAGTACGTTGAATTCTCTTCCATTTGACGAAAAATAATCTTTCCTCTGACATTTCCTATAGTGAAATAGAAACAACGTAACCAACAAGAAACCAACCAAGTCAAAACACAAAAGAGGACTAGGCAACTTACCAGATAACTGATGGGATAACTTATCAGGTAACCCAAAAACAAGAGAGGAAACCAGTGAGAGAAAAGCGTGAACCAGAACACTCCGTATCCTGATGGAAATAAATTTGCAACTTGAAATAAAAACATTTAACACGAATATAAAAACTGAAGACTAAACGATTAGTCATAACAGCAAAACATATGTTTATAGACTATCTATTAATTAGAGCTATAGCCTACATACCCGAACATATGGACTCGTCAGAATTAATTTCTAAATGTGTAGACGACAGCTTGTGACTTGTGAAAGGATGACTGAGTTGAGCCTTTTATGTCTTTCACGCTGTTTTGTAAAGGCTTGAAATCATATCCACGTGTTGAAACCTTATGCTCATCTGAATAATGATGCGTGCTGTGATGCCGAAGAAAACATAATTCATGCAGAAACATGACTAATTCACAAGCTCATTTCTTGAGAGACTTCTGAATAGATATTAGTGAAAGCAACAGTCTACATACTATTCCCAAGCGTTTAAATTACGTGTACTAGTGCTAGTAGTCGCACTTTTTGCTACAGTATTTACTAACTCCTTCCTTATGTAATACCAGATTGGAATAATATTGTGGAGAATATTCCTTGGGAGAAAGTATGATCTATGCCTCATAAGTATCTGCTGACCAATAAAATAAAGGAAATAACATTTAAGCTGATTCACAAATGTTACCCGACTAAAGCCTTTCTTAAGAAATATAAATCAGACATTGATGTAAGCTGCAGTTTTTGTTTTCTTTTGAAGAAGATTTCATACATTTGTTTTGGCAATGCTCCTACACTGAAAAGTTTTGTAGCGTTTATACAATTCTATTTTGTAAGTGACTTTTCTTTGTTTTAAGGATGCTTTCTTTGGTTTATTTGACTATTTAAAAGAAAATACAGGGAAATACTAAATAATCAATTTATGTCTTTTGTTAGCTAAATTCTTCATTCATAAACACAAGTTTACTGGCTCCAAACCTCTTTTTTGTATTCAAAATTGACTTGGATAAATATGTGGAAACTATTCAGAATTCCACTAACTTGAAGGCTGTGAAAACTGTATCCCTGTATTCCTCCTTTATGTCTTGATGTAGTTTTGTTTTTTATCCAACCTGGCAAGATTATGTACAGTAATTGTTGCAAAAACACTTTGTTGTCGTTTGTTTTGTTTTTTAGCATTAGGCCTATGTGTAAGTGTATTTGCACTGTTTCATTGTGTTTAAGGGAAGTCAATAAAAAAAATAAAAATAAAAAAATTACTAACTCTAGGCTATAGCAAAAAAACGGTCACAGAGTGGCGCTCTAATGTAAAGCGTGAAATGTTTATCAGCTGAACTACACCTCATGATTTTGATATCAATCTTCGATATACATCATCCTGATTAGCTTATTAGGGTCCCAGTTTTAGTCCATAAGTGTACAAAATGATCTTTAATCACTCATAGAGAAATGGAAATTGAAATTTTTGAGTATTTTCAGTATTAATTAAATGCATAATTAATCAGATAACAGTTTTTTCTTTTATTTTGTTTTTGCTTTTGACAATGAATTAGCTAATAAAAATATGTTTAAAAAACATTAAATCAAGACTTCAAAAATTGTTTTATTTATTGTAATAAAAAAAAAATTTGTGTGCGTAATATATTCAAAGAGCAAAATGCATCAACGTTTAGCCCAAATATCACTAATATATAAATAAAGAGTTATTAATTATCATTACAGAAAAATCGTAATAATAAGCCAATATTAAGCCAAAAATAACAGTTATGGGGAAAATTTAAAAAAGAGATGGGAAAGAAAAATGACTTAATTTCTGTTTGGCCGTAGAAAGCTGTGACGTCACGGATCCCACCTTTCCACGTGTGGCTTGAGGTCGCGCGGAAAGGTTTCCTCCTTCAGTGCATCAGTGCAGTATCGTGTTCTTCTCGAGAGCGCTAGAGCGCTCTGATCGCTGCCGCTTCACACACGTTAACAGGTGGGAAGAAAACACAGCTTTACGGTTTGAACGGGGAAAGTTGAATCAAACACATTGTTACCAAGGACGTTTGGAGAATACCTGCAAAAATGTCTCGAACCCCGGAGGACGTGAACAAACTCACCGAGAGCACATATAAGGTAACGTAGGTTTAAACTACGTTTATTTTCTTGGTCATTGATTAAGCCAACCGCGTTTGTATGTATAGAATTTGTTATTTGACCGTCTGTTGTAAAACACAATACAAGCATCCTCGTGAAAGTTGTGCTGGTTTGTTTAATAATCAGGTGTTATGTTATAGCACTCTGACGTTTTGTCATTAAGGTGCGTGCAAGTTGTGCAATAGAGGCATGAGTGCATTTTAAAGTGCTTCAGTTGGGTTTCTGGGTTGAGTTCAGAAACCAGTTTGTGCTGAACTGTTTCAGTTATTGCATACCTGACTGTTCATTGTTTTGCCAAGGGTGTGTTCTTGGGAATTAGCCGAGGAACTGCCCAGAATTACATTACAGAAGGGCATTTCAATAGAGACCCAGCGGGCCCTATACTTAAGCAGGACTTTGATCTCATAGGCAATATAATTAGAATTATATGTCAATGATTAAGCAGGGATATTTTTAGCTATTGTAGAGCTATTTTTAGAATTTTTTATTGTGTTCACAATAAAATGTGATTTGCCAAGAATGGGGAAATACATGCACTTATAAAATGTAGAACCAGGAACCGTTCACCCAAAATGTTAAATTATGTCATCATTTACTCATCATATTTCCAAACCTTGAAGAATGTTTTATGTGTTGTCTGTACAATAAAACTTGATGGGGTCCCAAACAACATTGGCTATCGCTGACTTGATTGTATAGACAAAAACTAAAGCATTGTACAAAATATCTTCCCTGGGCTAGGCACTTTAATCTGAGACCGTTTTAAAATTTCTTCAGTTTCATTTAGCAGCAGTGAGCTGCTCTCCCTACAACTTTGAATAATGAGCTTTGTTTCCTGCTCTTCCAGAATGTGATGGAACAGTTTAACCCAGGACTGCGGAATCTGGTTAACCTGGGGAAGAGCTATGAGAAAGCAGTGACAGGTAATCACATCAGTTCATTTACATACGAATAATTATACACAACTCTACGTTTTTGCATAAAATATTCATTCAAAGCTCAATAAACCTAAAACTGACTGACAAACAGACAACAAAAAAAGCAATATTTCTCTCAAAATATCTGAAATAAAGGCAGTCTGGTTACCAGTTCCTGTTAATCAATGTGAGTTATTCACTTTCTCATAGCAATGACCTTTGCTGGAAAGACATATTTCGATGCAGTCTCAAAGATTGGGGAAAATGCTGCTGTATCGCCTGTTTCTAGGGAGATGGGTGAGTATTAGTCTCTTAACCATTGCCCAGAGGTTCTAATCTGGCCTTTGCTGATATAGTTGTGCTTTGTGCAGAGCTCGGCTTAACATTTCCTAGCAGATGATTCATTGGTCTCAACATGTCTTGGAATATGCTGTGCCAGTTATTTCCTCATTTTCTCAAATAGAGTTCCACATTTGTGTCTGCTTGAAGCCCCAGACAGGTTTGGTTCTTGTTGACTTTTTGTGACTCAGCATCAGTTTGATTCATATCGTCTGGACATAATGACAGTGCTTTACTGTGATTTATAAACTGCCATCTGTTTCATGGCAACTTTTCATACTCGCCACCGCAGATCCGGTGAAAGAAAATTATACCTTTTTTTTGGTGAGAAAATACAAAAATGAATGGCTATGTCTTCACATTAAATCTGTTAATTTGCCTAGAAAATGCCACACATTGTTCATAGTACAATTACATTTTACTTTTGCTTTCCAGTGAAGTTTTCTTTTGTGATTTACTGAGCTTCACTGGTTTTATCGTTCCTAGTTTTTCCTGGAATCCCTTTCAGACAGCTCAAATGACCACTAGGCAGTGTGGATTCTCTCACATGTTTTGCACAGACCGCCAGCAAACACTCTAAGTAAACAGCGACTCTGTGAGACTGTCTACAACTCTTTCCACCTCTGGTCCCATTTTAAAAAGCATCACAGTTTGATTGTTTTAGCAGAACATGCAAAGTGCTTGCCATCGATATTCACATTTAGTTTAGTCATAAGACCATGCATCATATCACCATCTTATGCTGTCTCTTTCTAATGCTGTAGTGATTACTGGTGCAAACCTTACCTGCTAATTTTAACCTCTAAGAGTATTATGGCAGTGTGTGTTTCATGGGAATGTATAGCTTGTGACACTTGATTGACACGAGGTCTTGATTAAGTGAGCGTTGTGTCAACATTAACACACTTGAAAGAAAGTTCATTTTCATAAATTTTGGTTGACACAATTTGAATTTAGCAGTAATTAATATGACTGCATGTCGGAGCCAAATATTTTATCAATGATACTACGTGATGAATTACCATAGTTACTCCCCATTTAGTTCTTAAAGTGATTTTAAACATTCAATCAGAGATGTATGACTGGAATGTAAGAAGTGCTCAGTTTAGTCACCGCCCTTTTTTCTTTTCTTCTAAAATTAAGACCATGAACATTCACATTCACATGTACAGTACGTGCACTTTTGTTATTTTAACGAAACAAGTTCCTTGATGTCAAGCTGTTTGACAATTTATGGTGGAATTGTTTATGACCGACATATTTTACAGCACAAACATCAACCAGAATGTGGTTGGTAGGAACATGGTGAATTGACAGCATTTCATGGTAAATTTACTTTAGTAATATATTTATTTCCCCCCCCTTGGAGGTGTCTGTGTTAGGACAGAAGATTTCTCATGCATGTGGCATTCACAGATCACAGTGACATGCAAATCCCCAAGCCCGTTCTTTTATACCGGAGGCATTTAAATTTTATAAAAAGAAAAGAAAAAAAACACATTTCACTGAGAAGGCACTGTATTTTTTATATTAACCAAATAAATGTAGGTGTGCTTGAATGACATGTCATGGGAATAGTGTGATTCCCACAGTAATTTCAGTTTTTGTGTTGTAGCATGGCTTTATTGTCAGAAATCAGGTCTCTGGTCTCTTGTGTAATATTATCTTGTCATTGAAAACATCGCCTGTCACATCCAGGAAACCCTCTTCCTTGTCTTAGGAAATTCATGGCATCAAACAGCTTAAATGTTGCCAGCGCCAAACTGCTTTCAGCTGTTGCTGGTATTACCAAAGTACCTCTAATGTCACTTTCACATTTTATCTCAAAGATATTATAAACAGAACATAATGTGACACACAAACATTTAATTATTAATTCTGTTTCTGCCAGGTATATTTGAACATTATTTATTTCATTAAATGCTGTTTTCAAAAATTAAATGCATTTGAAACTGGCATATGATAATGATAAAGAGCATGCAACAAAACTATTCAGCGACTCTTTGATTTTTAAATGATCAATTGTAACCAACTGACTACTGTAAATCATCTGATATAAACATCAAGCGTAATTAGCATTTCATATATTTGTGAAATGGGATATTCAAGGTGGGAAATTGTAGGATTGGAAATTGCCACACTTGTTTTTTTTCCTGATCCAATCAAAGAAATTCAATAAGCAGAGAAACAAGGAATATTGTGCACTGATTAATTTTGTGCTTTATGTAAAATTTAATTTGCTTTAGTTTTTCATTTGGTTTTTAATACAATCAAACGTTGATTTTACTGATACTGCTTCGTCTGCATTTGTATGCACTACTGACAATCCATTTAGGCTTACCCTGTAACCTTTGTAAGGTTGTGCACTTTCATGCAACATCTTTAGGGTTTGTGAAAACACAGGGCAGGTGCTGACACTCTCAGCACAAAGATGGCATTTACTGACCCATTCTGCTGATCTTGCTATGCTAATGAAGCTATTATAACTGCTGGATGAGTGATAATGCTACAGCTCACCTCTGCTTGTTTGTTTTCATGAGCAGCACTAATGGAGCCCCAACTAGATGAAGTGACACAGATCATAAAAGAGCAGGAGAAATGCATGAAAACTTAGTCAAAGGGGAGTCGTGTACAAAGTAGTTCAACTCAATACCTCTCCGAAGGCAACACTGAACTGTTTTTCCATTCGAGATGCAAGCAAAACTAGAAAAAAACATTGTATTAATAAGTAATGTAATAGCAATAATGTTTCATTTTTCTTCTCAGGAGTGGTGTTAATGGAGATTTCAGAAGTGCATAAGAAGGTCCAACTGGAACTGGAGGAGACTGTAAGTATGCATTATGGTTTAAATATATTTGTTCTTTTTTCCTATTATTCCTGTGTAATTCCAGAAGAATCTGTAGATATTAATAGGTATTTAGTGTGTTCCTGGATAATTCTATGTAGTAACCTTTTGTTTCTTCATATAATTCATTATCTTCAAGTATCAATAACATCTTGGAGCTTTTTGTAATTTTTTACAGGATAATTGCACTAAATTCAGAATTTTAGTTTTTAGTATTTTTATAAATAATATGCTTTTTTGAACATATACACTATATTGGGGTCAATAAGATTTAAAAAATGTGTTTATCAATAGATGCAATAAATTGGTTAAAAGTTACAGTGAAGACAAAAAAATATGTTTCATATAAATATGTTCTCTGCCAACATTGATGATAATAATGTGAATGAGAAAATACTTAGATTTTACATAAACTGTTGTAATTTAGAAATAAACTTTACTAATTTTAATTTTAGCGATCTTATTTAAAGCTCAATTTAAAAGAGGAATTCTCCTTAAAGACTAAATGTAAACTCCCACTGCTGTAACTGGGTAACATCTTTGCATATGAAATAACTGTTATATTTGGAACTTTTTAAAATTTTTACTTGTTTTACTTTTTAACATGTTTTTACAATTACAACTGCTGAAATTAACTTTTAGTGAAAAGTGTTGATTATGGCGTGTGAAGTGTAATAAATAGCCACTTAGGATCTGTTAGAATGTAATGTTATTTTTAGTTTGTTGATTCTGCAGCTCTGTTCTCTACTTGTCATCTCAATAATTTGCCAGTGGGCGGGGCCAAGGGTGCAAAAATTTGAAATTGATAGAAATTGATCTGATTCTGTAGGGTTGAGCTTTTGTCACAGCATTCTCATACTGAGACAAAATCTGAAAAACTTAATTTTGGCACATTGGTTTCAGTAAAAGACTTTGGAAGTTTTTTTTTTATAAATACATTAACCTCCAAATTAAAAAACATTAATCTTGCATGTCAGAAATGTTTTTTGAAAATTTTAATTTCTCAGTTCATGTCCACTTTTAAATAGAAAACTGTTATTTTAAATAGAGTATGCACTTCACAAAAGTACTATTTTACTGTATTTCCAATTTTTAAAAAAAATGCTCAGTGAGCACAAGAGAATATTTTTAAAAAGCTTGTAAGATGGTGTATAAATATGTAAAGTAGCGTCATTTAACAGCAGTGCTAAAAAACATAAAATGCAACTTTTATGATAAACATCTTCAATGAATATTTAAACCCTATGAGCAGAACTATAGAAAGCAGAACTAAGCAGTAACTTTTTGTATGCATTTTTGTAGTCACTTGATCTTGAAACTGAAATTTAAACGTTGACATTATAAATCATACAATAATATTTTGCATTTGAGATGGTGCTGCGTGTGCTGAATTATCTGAGGTATGCCGAAGCTGATAAGATAACCTAAGATAACCCTTTTGTTTAACTTATCTACATAATTTTATCAGTGTTGTGGAATTATAAGGTGACTTAGTGCAATTTCTTTGTTATTGATTGTTATCGCTCTGTGCTGATCTATCTGCGTTAACCGTTTCGCTACAGTTCAAGAGGTTCCACAGAGAGCTCATCACTGAACTGGAAAGGAAAACAGATATGGATATCAAGTACATGAATGTAAGAGTCAACGAAGCAACACTTCTCATTCCCTTACCTGTGCAAGCATGGATATCTCATTAACATTGTGGTATTACATCCTTCTAGGCCACTTTCAAAAGATACCAGTCAGAGCACAAGTTGAAGCAAGACTTTTTGGACAAATCACAGGCCGACCTGAAGAAACTGCGCAGAAAAAGTCAAGGAAAGCATTCGTCTAAGTATGAGATCAAAGAAAATGAGGTGAGGTGTCGGGTTTTTCTTTATGGAATCAGTTTGTCTGCTAGTATTTAGTCTTATTATTAAATTGAATACAAGCTGTTCAGTTTGTAGTCCTACATCTTAGAAGAAAATTAGCAATTGGCAGAAAATGCTTATTTTTGAGCCAGTGTTTCCTTTTGTCATTTTTTGCTGGGTTTTTAGATTAATATTAGTTGATACTTCAATAATAACTCAAAAGGTGCTAGCAAGTTGCTTGAGGTCACTAGAAACAAAATTAGTGACAGATCTTTTCTTTCATATTTTGTAACTGATTATCAAAAGATAAAATATATGGATAGGACATAAAAGACTTGAATACTGCGTGCAGGGATTTGGTCATGTGCGTTGATTGTCGATTGGATTTTGAGATGTGGGTTACACTTAAACTGAAAGCAGATGAATCACTAGAGAGAAGTCTTTCAATGAATAGAGATGAGATAAACCATGAGATTTATTCATGAGTTAGGGTAAAAAAAAAACTTGAATAAAGAATGCAACTACCACAAAAATGTTTAAATGCTTGATAACATTTACAAAAACACCATATCAGTGACTTCAACATTCATATTTGAGGTTTAACAGTCTGTAATGTATTTTGTAGGGCATAAGGTGGATATTATTTTAAGTAACATTTGTGACAGACGTTATGTTACTTAAATCCAAACCTGCTATCCTAAAAGCAAATAAAAAGTTCTCGAGGAAAGCCATCACAAAGGATCGGCTCTGGGAACAGCTCTATGCAATTACGTTTTGACACTTGCAGTTGTTGAAGTTGATTTTAATAGACCGTTTTAATAGCTCAACAGTCACCATTGTGTTCCTCCTTTCACATTGTTCCAATGAATAGATGGCAATGGAAGCCTTTCAAAGTAATGTGTTTGTTTCTAAATTTTTTGGGGGGGTTTTGTCTTGTTTTGAGATAGATGTCTGAAAGAAAATTGAACTGAGCTGCGGCTGAGTTTAACAAAGCGTCAGTCACAATCATGTGAATTGTTTTCACTGAGGAAAACATTCAGAATAAAGTGCTTTTTAGTCATTGTGTGATTTTGTGTTTGCTTTGCGAATCACAATGAGCCTGAAATTACTTTAAAATTGGCATTGTAAGCACAGTATCTAACCTAAAATAATCATTTTGGATTGAAGCCATATGATAGCCATGTGGGCAACTGCTCTGACATATGGTGAGGTTGCTTTTTTGGGCAACTTGATTTTTAGTCCTGGCTTGAGATGCTTTCCTGGTTAAATTGCCCTCTCTCCTCTTCCATGATTGTCTGTCTGTTCTTTTATTGTCCTGTCTAAAATGAAGGCAAAAAAGCTCAAAAACATTTGGGGTGTGGCAAATGAAGTACATATACGAAAACCTGTTTATTTCTCTTAGCTGAGTTAGAAATCTTATCCAAAACCGTGAGGTCGTGACCTTGACAAAATCCACCAAATATTAATTTCATATAGCCATGGAGTCATATAACTTGTATTCATAATGCACTGCTTTTGTTAAAGTCACTGGTGGAGACAATACCCGTGTAGGTCTTTCTTGTCCAGACATGATCTGCAAAGTAAAAAAAAAATATTCTGAAAACAACTCCAAGGAAACAAGCAATGTTCATGGTCACTATGACAACTTACACAGAAGTGTAATAGTGAGGGGAATCCTGGGAAGAAGAACAGAGATCTGCTTCTGGTGTCATTTTCACAGGTCTGCTGGGTAGCAGCTCTGTTCTATAAAAGTAATAAATCCTCAGTCTGGAAAGAGAGTTACTCACTAGAAAATTACTGCATTAGCATGAGGTGTTGACTTCATAATAATATGATTGATTTTGTTTGTGTCTCAATGTCTCAAAAACGGTTTATTTTGAGCAAGATTTCAAGAATGTGTTTTATCTTATCTTTAGTTTGTGGAGACCATCTCATCGCGGCAGACAGATATGCAGAAGTTTATTGCAGATGGATGTAAGGAAGCTCTGCTGGAAGAGAAAAGGAGGTTCTGCTTCTTAGTGGACAAACACTGTGCCTTCACCTATCAGCTAACAGCCTTCCATGACAAGGTGACCTACTGAAAACATTCAGCTTTCAGATTCAATAAATCTTCAACTCACTGGTTTTACAGTTAATATTGTTAGAAGTGGCAGCAACAAGAAATCAGAAGTAATGGTACAATATTGTACTACTGCAGTTGATAAGATATGTCAATTGTAATTGAAAGAAGTCTCTTATGCTCACCATGGCTGCATTTATTTAATCAGTAAGAATTCTAATATTGTGAAGTATTATTGCAATTAAAGATAAATGTTTTAATGTATAACATTTACTATTTTAAATGTATAAATTTACATAATACATTACATAATACATAATAATATAAGATTTACAACATTTTACAATTTAAATATTATTATTTATTTATTTTTTAATGTTAAATATAATTAATTCCAATGATGGCAGTGCTGAATTCTCAGAGGCATTACCCAGGTTCTATTCTATTATGATGATTCAGAAATATTTCTGATTATTATCAATGATTGAACTTCATGATAGGAACTTCAAAAGAACACCTATTTGAAATAGTAAGCCTTTGTAATATTACTTCTGCGGTAACTTTTCATCAGTTTAATGCATCCTTACTAAATAAAAGTCATTTATATCCCAAGAAAATACTGATCTTTTGAAGTACCTTGTTTTGTTTTTCTTCCTTTGAACCGTTTTTGCACTTCCTCCTCAGGCCAAGGAGATGCTGACCGTCACACTGCCCAGCTGGCAAGATAAGTGCAACGATGCCACCAGGGTGCCCGATACAGTGATATCCATGATTGAGGGTCTGCGGACTCCAATGTCAGTCATACCAGAGTCCTCGCCTACATTGGAGCGTAGTGACAGGGTTAGTCTCACACAGAAGAGAGTGTACCACCATTAACATATGAGTATGTGTAAATGCTACTTCTTTGTTTGAGAGCCACATAAAATTAATTTCAATTAGCCTGTGATTTTACAGAACAAGTTGATGCTAGTTGAGGAAAGTCAGATTCCACAAAAAATCGGGTAGTGTAAGAGGGTCACAGACCAATCGGAGGATATCAAACATGTTTGATATTTTCAGCCGATTTTAGAACATATTTGTTTTCATTTGTCGTGTGTCTCCTAGCAAAAAAGGGCAAGTTTCTACATGAGTTTATTGTGATTTCTGGTAGTGGTTAATATTGATTATTGGTCGTGAAGTGTATGATGCCCAGTTTTCCTTTGTCACTATTTACAAGTGTCTAGTGTTTTAAAAATCTGTTCAGGTTTTAAAAGTCATGTAGTGTTTTCCAGCCAACACGAACTGATTGAGTTTTGTTCAAAACGTCACACTGACTTTAAGGTCTCTGCATTGTCAATTTTTTTTTTCTCCTCAGACCAATTCTGGTTCAATTGTCCCGCCGCCAGCCCCATCACTGAAAGCCCACACAAGCCCACTGGCCAGCATGTTCTCCCAGGACATTCCTAAAAGCCCCATTTCATCAGAGCTGTACTCAGGCAAGCTGAAGGCTGCTTACACTTTGATCTAATCAGACTTTCATTTCTTCTGCTCTCAACAATCAAGCGTACTAGTCCTTGTTTTGATGAGGCGCTCCTTGAAACATTGCTGTGATTACTAATCTAGCTGATTACTGCCACGAAATATGTTTAGTTAATATCACATAAATTGCACTTCGCAATCTACAGATCAAGACAGCCTTGACGGAAACGGCTTGTCTAGTTCGGAGTCTGTGTCTAGCGGTATGGATATGGCGAAGAAGACCAGGGTGCAAACTATCTTCCCCCACACGGCAGGGAATAACGAAACCCTGTTGAGCTTTGATGATGGAGACATCATTACACTGCTTATTCAAGAGGAGAGGGATGGATGGCTGTATGGAGAACTAGAACATACTGGACAGTAAGTGAATCATTATATAGGACTGCCTGGTTTCATCCTTAAAAATGAAAGTTATTGCTACATTACCCTTGTGATGTTCCAAACCTGTATGACTTACTTTCTTCTGTGGAGCATAAAAACAAATATGAACAAAACACTTGAAACATTCTTCAAAATGTTGTCTTGTGTTGTGCAGAAAAAAGTACATTTTAAGGTTTAAAACCGTATGAGGGACACTGCAAATTTTCAGTCATACATTATTTTTGTCCATGCTGCCCTTTGACTTGAATGTTAGCAACATCAGCTTTCCTGAGCTGGAAAGACTTGTTACATGTTTTTGTTTATTAGATTTATGCTGCTAATTTGCAGAATTTGGTGAGACACGTTTGACATGTCAGACATGCTAGAGGTGCTTGTGTACATCAGTGAGAGGAAACAAAAATGCTGCTGCCATAAGCCTTTTCATGGGCCTAGATTTATTGTACTTTGCATTAAACTAAACTGTTTAGTTTAGTACATTTAGACACCGAATGCCAACATGGGTACACCTCAGACCAGAGTTGGTTAGCATGAAACTTGATATGAATTGAATTTTGTTTGTGTGTGAAATCATAATTTAATAATTTAATGGTTTAATTCATCCAAAAACAAATTGTTTAGATGCCCATAATAATGTAATTTATGCGAAAACTAAATTTATGTTCATGTTATACCTGTTCATCATTGCTGTAAGGCTGAATTTCAGTCGATTTGGTTAGATGCGATTTAAACTGATTGTTGTTCTTTTTAGAAAATGACAATTTTTGCAATTCCTTTTGCTGACACTAAAAACTATATTTTAAAGTTAACGGGTGCATCAGTTCTTTGTAGTAACATGCATTTAATCAGTCATCCATAGCAACATACAAACGAGAGGTCAAGTGATGCTTCTGCTGCGGAGGCATCAGTGGCTGTGTTTTGTGTGGTCTTATACTTGTTTGTTTTGCATATTTTAATGAGCAGCTCTGCCATTTTAGAGGTCCAAGGTCCACAGATTTTCCCTCACTACCAATTATGCTGTCACCACTTTTTTGCAGAAGGAAAAATGTCTTGATGCACTGACGCACTCTTGAAGGCTCGGTTCAAAGTTATGCGCAGCTGGCGGTGTGACAGTTCCTAAGCAACCAAAACCAAATGTATTCTTTGTGGAACATGGCGTTTCACTTTACATTTTGTGCCACAGTGGTTTTTGATTAGTCATACAGTAGTTGAAATCAAAAGGCCTTAATACATATGGAAATTGAGCCAGTATTTATTTTTGTATGAAAATCATGATGCACATTACGATGGATATTTTTTGTTTCTAATTGCAGAAGGGGCTGGTTTCCCTCATCTTATTGTCGGGCTTACAATGAGCCAGTGATCGCCAACAGGTGAGACTGCTTTCCCTTTGAATTTAAGTAGAAATTGTGGGATTTGAGCTGAAACTAACCTTGTTTATGTATCCATTAACTAAACAGTAAGACATAAATTTATGTATTTTGTTCAGCAGAGTTGAGAGCCCATTGCGTAGCGAGAGTGTGACTGATCCAGAGCAGCCGGAGGAAGACGAGGAGGTGGAGGAACCCATGTTGCTGCCCCCGCCTGACTACAGTGACTCATCCAGGGACAGACCCATCAAGCCCTCCACCCTCTCTCCACAGAACATGGTAAACACACTGATAAATAGAAAAGCTAAGTGCAAAGTTAGTTAGAAAAGCAACCGATTTCTGTAAAGAGAGACGGAGAGGAGTATCTGGGCCTCTTATCCTTTTGTGTTTGATATATAGTAGGCAAAGTCATTGGTGTTTTCTGAAAGGGAGTCCCCTGATCGGATCAGGTTGCCTTCTAAAGGGAACATGAAACCTCTGTTACTGCACAGAGGGTAGATGTAGAAAATACATACAGTGCAGTTTGAAGATGCATACAATACTGTTGCTTTATAAAATATTTAACTTGGCTGGAAACTGAAAAAGTTTCTTGAGCAGCAAATCGGCATATTACAAATAACGAATAAATACAGCCTTTTGGGGCTTTAGAGACTTTCAAAAAATATATATACATTTACAGATTTGTGAAATGAAAAATAAATGCATAAGACTGTATTATTTTATTTTAAGTCACTAATCTATGATCTATCACTAAAAATATGTTTGAGACCCTACATAGATGATGTAGATGTTCTTCCATTGAAGCTCAAATCATGCTGGAAAACATGCTCATCTGGTTTGACACAAACATTGTTTATGCAGCTTAAGAGCTGCTGTCATTAAAGTAAAAGCACTTCAAAGAAATAAGACATTCTGACATTCTATATCTCAGATTATTGCTTCTAATATAATTTGTAACCAGTTTCATTCATTTAGAAAATAATGCAAGTATGTGTTATGTAATATAACATGGCGTAAAGTATTTTCAGTGGTCTCCCTTGAGCCCAGCTATATTTCTTCAACTTTTGAATTTTACAAATTAGATCCACATAAGTGGCAATAACCACAAAAGGCTACGTTCTAAGACCTGCAATAATGTAACCTTTGTTCTTTGCCATGGGGCCTAGGGAGGGGTAAATGAATGCTCTGCATGACTATCATTGTGAAAAATAAAAAGACATCTGAAAAATGCTCCCTACCTGGTTTTCACATTGTGAGGGAGAATGGAGATATTTTAGAGCTTTACTTATATCAGCTGATGTCAAACTGAATGTGAATATCTGGCTCCCTCTTCTGATTGACCTCGAGCCATGTGTACTGCCTCAGGGCACTGAGATCAAATTGAAAGTGTTTGGTCACAACTAATTTGAATGTGATCATGTGATGATGGGCTGGTGACTGTTGTGGAAAGTCTGATGAAATAGGAAAAATAGGAATTCTGTCATTAACTCAGTGTCATTTCATACTTTATCTTTTTTTGTGGAACATAAAAAACTTGAATCGTCTGCTGTTTTTTCCTTAAACAATGCAATGACCTACAAAAGAAGGCATGTGAAGTCATTTTTGGAGCTGGGAGGTGTCACATTGTGTACTTTTACGGTCGCCGTGATTTTGCCAAGTAAGACATGGTCCTGGATCAGCATCTTTTGTTGATACTGGATCAGCATTACTGTCCAAAAATATAAACTTAATCCCAATCCTTACCCTTAAACCCAACCCTTCCCAAAATGTATTAATTTATCAGCGCAAAATGATAGCTGATTAACAAGGGTGTAGAAGCACCCAACTATGATTATGAGCCTAAAACAGATATTTCCAGAAGATTTATTCCTCAATTCTGATTGGTTGATTAGAATGTTTTTCCAGGATCAACAAGGATGTTGATCCAGGAACATCTTGTACTTGGTGAAATCACGCTCACCGTACTTTACATTTATTCATTTAGCAGACGCTTTTATACAAAGTGACTTACAGGTGGGGAAGACATCAAGCAGTTAGTCCTAAAGAGGCAAAACAACTATAACAGGCATTGTTCAGATATGTACAGGCTAGAAAGGAAAAGAAAGAGTAGGGTAAAGGATTTTTATGATGTCAAACAGATGGGTTTTCAGCAGTCGTTTGAAAGTTGTAAGGGAGTTGGCATTTTGGATAGTGATGGGAATATCATTCCACCAGCCAGGAACGTTGTAAGAGAATGTTCTGGACTCTTTGTGATGGTACAATGAGGCGTCGCTCACTGGCGGATCTCCAGTTCTGGAGGGAGTGTAGATTGGTAGCAGTGAGTGGAGGTAAGCAGGAGCCGAGCCAGTGATTGTTCCATATGCAAGAATCAGTGTCTTGAATTTGATACGAGCTTCAATAGGGAGCCAGTGCAGGGAGATGAAGAGAGGTGTGACATTGGCCCTTTTGGGCTCGTTGAAGACCAGTCGTGCTGCTGCATTCTGAACAATTTGTAGAGGTTTGATTGTGCACGAGGGAAGACCGGCTACAAGAGCATTGCAGTAGTCTAGCCTGTAGATGACCAGGGCCTGGGTAAGAAGTTGTATGGCCCGCTCTGTAAGAAAGGGCCTGATCTGTGTAATGTTGTGTAGGGCAAACCTGCAAGATCGGGCAGTTTTAGCAATATACTTTTATAGCTTTTGTTTTGTTTGTATGTTTTTTGGAGTTTTGTATATTTATTTATTTATTTATTTTTGCAGCTTTTTGCCTTTTCTTTCGAAAAGACAGTAGAGTCATGACAGTAGGTCTGTGCATCATATTGTGTGTTGCTTTTGTGTTTTATCTGGATTTTTGGTTTGGTTTTGTATTCTATTTTAGAGCTTGAGACTGAGCCTCTGGTAATTGATTCATTGTTCAGAAAAAACTCCTAGTGGTCCTATGTGGTACTTTTTGTTTGTTAGCTTTGTTTTCTGATAACATTAGGTGTTTTATAGCCTGTGGCCAATGTGAACTGTAGAAAATTTTGAATGATTTAGAGTGAAATTAGTGAGTAAATAATGACAGTGTGTGTCATTTTTGAGAGACCTTCTCCTTTAATATGAAATATTAAAGGAATTTTACTTCTAGAATACTCCCAGTACACCCTTCTGTTGTTAATAAAGAAACATGCATGTTCCCTGACTGTTCATACAACTCATAGTCCCTTAAAGTGGTTAGGATTAGATTTTCTACACAGCGAAAGCAAGCGTTTCTAGATAATCAAGATTCCTGACGCATATGAGTTCATAGGTACTTAGTCGGCTGGTGAAGTGACAGAATTATGTGTTGACATCCTAATCAAACCAGTCTGACGGGGGAAATCCACTCTGCTTTAAGCTCTAAAAAAAAGGATGCACGGTTTTTGATGACTTTTTATTCTTGTGTTTGCAGGAGGCATCTTTGCCAAATGGTCACTCAGTGCCGCCATTCCTTGGGTGAGTATCTTTTAACAGAATTAATTATCAGTACTACTACATTGCACTAGCATTTACCTCATTCTCTGCAATCACAGTGACTGTTTTTTTCCTCAGGGGTGGGAATCCATTTGCTACAGTCAAACTACGACCCACCGTCACAAATGACAGATCTGCACCAATCATATGATGAGACTGCACGCGGCCCCTGTCCTGATGTGAAGTTGTGTCTCAGAGGTTTTGCCTGTATTGAAGCACTGCAGTTAGGGCAATTCAACCAAATGAAAGGGTTCTGTTACAACATCAATTTTAATCCTTAAAGTTTCTAAAAATGCAAACCAGCAGATTAGGATTTCCAGGAGACATTATTTATAAGAATTTTAGACTTTGATTAAATTATTTAAAATTGTAACTGAATTCATACACTTGAGTTTCCAAGAGAATGCACAGCACCAAACAGGCTCTTGAATAGCTATTTTCTGACCATATTGGTCCTCTATGTCTGGGGCCTTGTAAAGGTAAACCAAAAACCCAAATGTATATTTTAAGGTTGGAATATTGCAGCCCCCAAGTAGAAACGCATTGCTTAACCAGCTCATATTTCATTTCAAAATCCAGTGAAGTAGTGTGAGGTTTGCCAGTTGCCAAAGTGTTTTGGTTGGATTTATTTTAGCCTGTTTTGTTATACAGTATCATGGTTTTGTTGTTTTAAAATGCTTATGTGTTCCTTATTATTCACGCCTTTTACACATTTAAAAGAAGACAATGTAAAGACACTTAGTTGAATAGTTTATTCCTCGTGTTAAAGATTGCAATGTGTGGTGATAACATTCATACTAGCTACACAGTTGAATATTGGCTTATTGGCTTTAGCTGGACATCAGCTCAAACTCATGAGCATTCTTCACTATGGAAAAGAAATCCTTGGGTCCAAAGTAAATACATAGTGATTTTTTTTATGAAGTTTTGTAAATGTGTGTACAGGTTATACATTTTCAAGCATGTTATAATGTAGGGGATAAAGTCTTTTCTTTCTTACTTTTTTCTTTTTTTGTGTGTTGTGATATTATTGATTCATTGCCCCGTTTTTTTTTTTTTTTTGTCATACCACATTACTCTGAAATAAAGATCTGTTTATTTGAAATGTGTTCAATACTATTATTTTTATTATTATTATAATAGTATAGTATATAGTCTAACTATTATTATTATTTCTATTTTCTCTAAAAAAAAATGCTATTCTTAGTAATAGTTGTAATAATAAATGTTGATATTTCTGCAAATCTATAGTCTTACAGTTGAAGATATGACACAGGATATAATGGTGCTAGGCAACAAAAGTAATTATGCTATGGATGGTGCTCAGTTCAAATAAGTTTCCCCTCATCTGTTACTATTTGGATTTTTTCACGAGATAAACTGTCCAATCAGAGCTGGAGCTATCTGTTCAAAGTTTTATGAAGAGCTCCACATTAAAAAAAAAGAAAAAGAAAGAAAAAAGAAAAAAATGTTGCCAAATCTTTTATTTTGGAATGTTTTTTTCCCTCTAATGTTTATAATTTAGTGTTATTTGAGGGTGTACATAAAGATGGATAGACAGAGATTTTAATAGTAATAATAACAGAAGTTTTATAATATTTGTGTATTAACATATTAAAAGGGGAAAATTGTGTATACTGTGTAAATTCACCACAGTAACAACCTCTGCCATCATATTATCGTTTACCGAGTTGTTAGCGCCGCTTGCAGTGCCAGTACTGCCAATGCAGCAATCTTGCTACTTCCTGTTTGGGATTTATGGGGTGTCAACATCGTGCAAATTAAAAGCAGATTTCGAAAAGCCGAGTGATCTCAAAATGACAACTTAAGTTAAGTGCTTACACCCTGACACAGATAAGGTATGTAACGCTGGATACAGCTGACATATACTGTCAGCTATACAGAGACTATATAAACAGCCATGATATTTACCTTATGCTGTAAGGTACATGCATCTGTCACTGCGGATGATGCGCAACTGCAGTCATTCATTTCAAAATGTTTCTCTTCTGACTGTATGTCATATTCCAGTCTTTTGCAGATAATGTGCTATTGTCAAGTATTCTACGTAACGTTATTTATTTCTTAATTGCTGTGATTGCTAGCTAGCGTGCTATCAGGTATTAAATGCTTTAGCAAACAACACAACAACACGCAGTATCAAAATATATACGACTGTTCATTACTAAATTTCACTAAAAGCAAAAGTACAAAAATACCATGGTATTTTACACGGATAGAACCATGTTATCCCCATTCTTTATACCATAGTATCTACTATAGTAACTTATTACTTTCTTTCTCACTTAAATTACCATTTTGATGGCATTTTGTAAAGTGTTCATAAAGGAATTAAGCATAGTAATCATTAAGGTTTTCATACTGTATTATGCAAATTGGTACCACCACAGACATGGAAGCATATGTGTAGCAATATTCAATCTGCAATGCAATATTCAAAATGACAATGTATATCTTGTTTAAATGTATATTTTCCATTAACCCACATGTGCAAAAGGAAAATGAAATATTATTTACATTTCCCATTTACAACAGTAATCTTGATATGTAAATTGAATACTAATTTGAATGCTGTATAAGTTGCAAAATTAAAATTAAAATGTAAAACCCTAATTGATTTGATATGTGTAACATGTCCAAGCGGAGGTAGTAGCAAAATGATAATTTAAATGTTATTTGTCCAAAATCCATTTAGACTTACAGTTAGGACACTTACGACTGCATTTTCATCTTGATGCCGCGAGATATTTGTAGCAAAATTCAATGCAGCTTTGAAAATGCATTCCGAGCTGACCACGCCCACCCTCCGTCAATCAGCGCTTCAAGGCGGAAGCGTGTTAAGTTTAGATTGTTGGAAACATAGCGGCTGGAGATATGAAGTGGAGCGTGAAGAGAGAAATAGTGGTGTTTTAGAAGATGTGTACGCGTATATAGGTGACAGAACTAGATTAATACTGAAGTGTTTCGCAGAATTGTCAGCCTTAACAGACTGTGGTCATGTGAGCCGCCACATTCTGCGCAAGTCTATTTGTGTTATTATTGTACGAAGACTGAGATCTTTCAGCGATTATGAATTAAACGTGCCTAAAAAATGTGGAAAAAACTATTAACTAGCATATTAATATCGTACATTATAAAATATAAAGTTATGTTCGAATATAATGTGCTGTGAAGAAAAAAATAAAACAAAATAAAAAGTTGCAATTAACACTGATTATTTCCTACTTTTTCTACGTCCATTATTAAAATTCCTTCAGAGTTAACATTAAAACTTAAATAAATTCTATTTCAGAACAACAATGCGTCTATCTGTGTCAACTTGCCTTGATTTTTACTGTCGAATTTTACAGGAAATGAATGGCAGCGTCAGTCACAATATATTACAGCACTGACTATTCACATTTATGGATCATTCAGAGTTGACATGGAAATTTCTATTAACTCTTCATCAGGACACTCAAGACTCTGTCTGTGTCAACTTTCACTGGGATTTACATTTGAACATTATTTATTTTTATTTATTTTTTTTAGACAAAATTCAAGACAGTGAGCATAATTGCAAGTTTAATCGCAATACTGTCAAAATCTCGTTATAATCGTATTGAGAGGTTCCATGTAACGCACTCAGTTAGTGCTCATAATCGCAGTAAGCATAATCGTATTAACATAGGTGGCCTACGCCGATTTTAATCGAATTATACAGACATGTAAACACCTTAATCGTAGTATTCCCACTCTGACCAGTCTTTACTGTTTCGACTATTAAAATAGTTAAAGGAACCGTATGTAGAATTGACATCTTGTGGTTGAACTAGGTATTGCAGTCCAAATTCAAAATACTGGAGAGG
>JAUMHP010000062.1:6703583-6714866 GCA_032361065.1 Enteromius trimaculatus | reverse complement strand
AAAGTGAGCTGATGCCTTTTCAAATCATCACGACTTGCCTAAAATAAAATCAATGTAGCCTACATACTAAAATAATTAAAGCATATACAAATGTTTTAACGTTAAACCTCACTATAATAAAAGTGCGCTAGCATATCCACATGTGTTCAGAGACTGAAGCTCGGTCCGGGACACGGAGGCACCAGCGCAATCACTTTTATTCTTTCAGTGGAAACAAAGTAGCATTCGTTGTCATTTTTTGTGATAAAGGTAAAATCCATCATTTGGAAGTCTTAAGGGTCTACTTTTATTAGTGTGCACTGACAATATCAACAAAACGTGATTTTCTGCCTTCGCTTCTTGAACAATACCTTGTTATGTGTGACATTATGCTATCCGTAAGGTGCTGCTGAAATTGATTGATATCGGGATCAAAACTGAATTATTCAAAGCTGCATTGAATTTTGCTACACATATCCCGCGGCGTCACGATGAAAATGCAGTCGTAAGTGTCCTAACTGTGAGTCTAAATGGATTTAGGACAAATAACATTTAAATGATCATTTTGCTACTACATGTTACACATATCAAATCAATTTTTTTTACATTTTAATTTTGCTACTTATACAGCATTCAAATTAGTATTCAGTTTACATATTAAGATTACTGTTGTAAATGGGAAATGTAAATAATATTATTTCATTTTCCTTTTGCACCAAATTTTGCATATGTGGGTTAATGGAAAATGTAAACTTAAATAAGAAATACGTTGCCATTTTGAATATTGCATTGTAATTTTAAATATTGCATTGCAAATTGAATATAGCTACACATATGCTTCCATGCACAGCAAAGGTATTATAGTTTAGATTTTATTTAATTTGTTTTATTTTAATACAGTTTTTAAAAATTACATGTACAATTTAGTTTAGTTTTCATTCGTTCTATTAATGTTTTATGAGTTTTAGTTCAGTTTTTATTTTGTGAACGTATTTCGATTTTAAATAAACCATGACTAATGAAATTCAATTATAAGCGTGTGAATTATGTGATTTTAGCCAATGCACATTTGATTGAAAGCCTGGCAGACTGATCAAAAGCAAAGCGAAGAGCACAAACTTAGAATGCCTTATTTTGATTTGATTGCTCGTGATACGTGACAAAATAAATAATTTAGCTTTACCTGATGTTGTAGATTTAACGTGGGTGCGGGTTCGGGTCATGACACAAAAACATTAAACTGTTTCTTCAAATCTGGTTAATCACAGTGTTGTCCCAGGGTCAACAAAGATGTTGACCCAGGGACATGTTGCACTTGGCAGGTTAGCGTGACGGGCCATTTACAGCTGTTTCTATGAAGCGCCACACAGCTTGTATATTTTTTCCCTAATGGGTGAGAACAAAAATTTCAGTTCTTTAATTTCAGTTCTTTTTTGTTTTAGTTTTCATTTACGAAAATAGCCTTGCACCACAGCAGGGTTGTCTGTGGCTTAGTTGTGTATTGCTGCCACCATAGGTTTTATTTATAGCTTAGAAGGCAACAAAATAACAGTTGTCAACAGGTATCTTTCAGTGTATCAGCACTGTTTGGGCAGCATGCGGAACAGTAATGAGAATCAGCTGACTGCAGATCTGCCGTCAAAGCCGATAAAAGAGTAGGCAGGAAATTCTGCTTCATTTGAAAGCTATTAACTTTGCTTGTCCTTGTTGGCTTCTGAACACGTTTTTGGAGTCATAAACTAATGGTGAGGTGTTTGTTTATCTGCAGATATCTGTCTTGTCTCTTGCGACAGGGTGCATCATGTCAAGCTCCCTCCTGTGGGCTGTTGATGTGTATGGGAGGGTTTATAGCCTTTCGACAGCGGGACAGCAGTGGGAGCACTGTCGCGATGCCCACTTGGAGTTCAAGCGTGTTACAGCTGTACAGCAGTGCTGCTGGAGCATTGCCTGTGACCACAACATCTATCTGTACGTCCATGCCAGTGACGTGCCCATCCGCTATCAAGAGGAGACGTATGAAAACCAGGTGTGCTCTATAGTAATATGTTATTAGTAAAAATTAATTAAATCATCATTATAGGGTCTGACCAACAAGCAGTATATATATCCAAGTAAAATTGATAGCCGTAAATGGTAAAGTACCACAAATGCATTTTTGCATTCCAGTTTGCTCAAATATTAAAAGAAAAATTCAACTATAGTGTTTTTACAATGTTTGAAAAAAATGTGAGAATGGTAAATGTTAGTCAGAAGAGAAAACAATGTCAAACTTTACCATCCCTCCCATAGATACTGCATTAAAAACAGCATTAAGCATCAAATTATAAAAAGAATTTGTCAATGCTAACGCCCCTTGCATTAGTGTTTTTTTTTTATTTGATGCAAAGGCGTTATAATGCATTATATAAGTATAGAAATAAGTATATTGTTAGAAATGTATGTTAAAAAAAAAAAAGAGGATTTATGATGCTAATCACACAGTCTTGTGAAAAGGGTCCATGATGATTCCACAGTTTCAGATAGTCCCACCCACATTTATGGACATAATAGTAAAATGCACACGTTTGAAAACAGTGTTAAATTTAAATAAATAATCATTTGAATTTGGAAGTATTGAAACAAACCTGAATCAGTCTCCAAAAAGTATTAAACATCCCAATTGAAACTCATGGCACTGAATCCGGTCTGTTCACAAATAAAGACCAGACCAGTTATATATTAACAATCAGATACATTGACCTTTTAAGTTTAGGTTTTAAAGTGTCATGTAAAGATTTTTTTAATGTTTATTTTTTTCTTACATTTAAAATGTAAGAATGAAAAAAAATGCTAACAGTGGTTGATCTATTTAAACAAGATACATTTGTATTTACATTGTTAAAATAACTGTTTTTAATTTTACCTGATTTCAGATTTCAAAAACTGTATTTCTGTGATGGCAAAGTGGAATTCACAAGATTCTTCAGAAATTAGTTGAATCAGTCTAATATTCTAATATTCTAACATTTCTTTTACAGCTGTGCTGCCTAATAATTTTGTGGAAACAGAATGTATTCAGGTTTCTTTGAATGCATTTATTTAAAATAACAATCTTTTTGTAACATTATAAATGTCTTTACTGTATTTTACTAATTTAATGTGTCCTTCAAAGTTTCATTTATTCATATAGTTACCTTATTATTATTATTTTTTTAAAGGGGTCATCCGGTGTCGCATGCACTATTTCAAGCTGTTTGGACTGAAATGTGTGTTGGGAGTGTGTGTACACAACCGCCCTACAATGATAAAGATCCACAAGTATTTTTATTAAATTAAAAGAAAAATAAGTTGCCCCTTCTGAAATCAAGTCATTCTCAAATGCATGTCTGTGTGGCGTCACACCGTCAGAGGCCACTCCCACAATAGTTGATTGACAGCAGTGTGTCACACAGACTGAACTGGTGTCTTACCTCAGACCCGCCTCTGAGTGAGCCGTCATCAGACCGAGACGCAGAGACAAGCAAGACTCCTAAGATTGAGGTGTTTTGTTGTTGAATGTATTAATGAACATAGCAGTAGTGATTTACTCCCGACATCTGAGTGACTGAAGACGCAGAGGATTAACGTTATCTTTGGTTTTGAAGGGAAACTGTACTTGATCAACCGAAATGCGTTTATGTTCGCGCAAATTATTCATGATTTACAGAAGCAGTGAATATAATGTCTTTTAATGAATCTTTGCAAATTGCCTTTACTAATAATGTGCTAATTAGGAAGTTTCACTATGAATACGGCTAAAAAAGGTCCTCCGAGAGTGCCTCAGAAAAGAGGGGTGGGGTCAGTGGAGCTTGTTAAGATTTAAAGGGGAAGTACACAGAACAGAGTGATTTCCAAAGAGCTGTTTTTGACAGGGTAAAATGAGCGTCTTTGAAAAATTTTAAAGCAGTCTATATTACATACTTTCCATTAAGATCCTAAAGAATCGTATTAGCTTTGTGGAAAATTGGCTTTGTATGACCCCTTTAATATTATAAAACTAATATTTAATATTATGTAATAATGTTGTGTTTATTTTATTATTATTTTTATTTAATTTATTTTTAAATATTAGGATTTATTTACTTACATATATTCAAGGTGTAAAAAATTTGTTTGGTTGTGTGTGTGTGTGTGGTTCACACTGATTATCAAAAAAGACTTGTTTATGTGTTTTCTGTTCCCTGGCAGAGGTGGAACCCTGTTGATGGCTTCTCAGACCGGCTGTTGCCCAGTGACCGCTGGCAGTGGAGTGATATCACAGGGCTGAAGCACCAGCCTCTGGGTGACTTTCAGCTGCCCTCTGAGAACTGGGAGTGGGAGGCAGACTGGTACGTGGATGAAAACTTTGGAGGAGAGACCACAGAGAAAGGGGTTAGTATTGATGTCTTTAAAACCCAGAATGAGCTTTTACTTGCGTTACGTCTGATCTGATGTTCTGTGTGTTGCAGGGATGGACATATGCTATTGATTTCCCAGCCACTTACACGAAAGATAAAAAATGGAACTCTTGCGTGCGTCGTCGCAGATGGATAAGATACAGAAGGTACAAGGCACAGGACACTTGGGTCAAGGTATGTACAAGCACAAAGGTCTTAAAAGTAATTATACAGTATATCTTATCTCAATTGTTTCTCTTTAATGTTGATGGAAAAACTTATCTTTGTGTCCTTGAATCTTATATATGAGAGCAGATCCCCTCAGAGCAGACAGAGTCTCTTCCTGACCCATTTAATGACATCACTTGTGGTGGTTGGGAGATCACTGAGGAGCCCAGAGAGTGTTTGGCCTTGTGGGCGGTCTCTCTGCAGGGAAAGGTCAGAACTCAGCTGACATGCAGTGTCCCACAAAACCTCATGCTTTTATAATCAATAATAAATAATAATTACATTTTCAGTTCTTACAAAGCTGCACAGATTGTATGGATTCTTGGAACTATTGTAGTGACATAAACTTCTTTTTTGTCACTTGAGGTGTTAAAGGGTAGTTTCTGACGTGCAAAGTCCAAACAAACAAACTCACGTTAGTCCTCCAAGTACTGATTTATCAGATTTATTCATAAGTTCACATAGATCACTTCAACTCACAGTTTTGCTGCACATGCACACAAAATACCATTGGATGCCTCCACTAATTCACCCAAGACACGCCAAAGATACGATCCAAGATGCAGTCAAAAATTTTGTGCTTCCCTCTCCCACACACCTGTTCTCGCTTACTCTTCATCTAACTATACACCCATCAAGGCGCACACTCCACCCAGTGGTCAAACATAGAATTACAACAATCATTATGGCTCTTACAACTATGTATCCACAAAAAGATTTTTTTTTACATTTGAGCAGGTGTGGTTCCGTTGTGGCATCAACCATCATAATCCCGAGGGCTCCGTCTGGGAGGAGGTGCCCGTACCAGGGGAGGTTGTGCAGATCAGCTGCGGCCCGGGTGACCTGGTGTGGGCTGTCCTGTGGGAGGGTCATCTGCTGGTCAGAGAGGGTATTGGCAGAGATTGCCTGAAGGGTGAGTGATGTAGTGCACAAAAATTAAAAATAAGAAAGTAGATGATAAACATAATTTTGATGTAATCACAGGGTCATCGTGGGTTACGGTGGAGTCGCCAAGCCCTGGTGTGGGTGCCGTACATGTAGCTGTTGGTGTGAATGTAGTGTGGGCTGTCACTAAAGATCATAAAGTAAGTTAAATTTAATATACACTTGCATATACAGTGGGGTCCAAATTCTGAGGCCACTAATAAAAATAATTGTATTATTTAAAAGATAATTAATAAATTATAATTAATAATATAATTAATAAAAATAATTAATGTTGTAATATAAGAATATATAAGTGTGTACTGTGTGTATTTACTGTGTATATATATAAATACAATTGCATGTATATATATTTAAGAAAATTCTGCTTTATATATATATGACTTTCACCTTGATATTTTAGCGCGGATATATACCTAGCCGAATTGCACTGTAGCCCTATTCAGACGGGACTAGTTTTCTACACATTCCAGTCTAACACCTCTGTGTTTAGTGAAGGACTGTTTTGAACATCTGGGCATCACAGAGATCACACGCTCTGTATGCATGCATTGCTCTAGTCCAGGCTTCATCAAATCTTACCCTTGAGGTCCAATGCACTGCAGAGTTTGGATCTAACCCTAATCAAACTCACCTGAGCATGTTAATTAGTGTATAAGGATCACTAGAAACTCACAGGTACTGTAGGTGAGTTTTTTTATCAGGGTTTGAGCTTACAGTAAGAGTGCAGTGCATTAGACCTCCAGGGTAAGATTTGGTGAAGCCTGGGGCCTGTTCCATAAAAGAAGTTTACCAAATAAACCAGGTTTATGGCAGATAGTCTGACTTATTTTAATACAAATTAACTGGCAATAAGTCAGACTAACTGAAATAAGCCTGGCTTATTTGGTAAACTTATGGAACAGGCCCCTGCTCTGGTCATTCAGATTGATTACTATTAGTATAATCACAAATACCAGGTGAAGCTAAATGGCTAGTATAGCAAAACCATGTTAATGTATGGTTACTTTAGTTCAACTATTATGATTTTTATTTGTAGTAAACATGTTTAATTTTGATAATTAAAATATATGTAACCGAGTGCAGAAATGAACGTGAGTAATCAGACCTGATACTGATATTACAATAGCCAGTCTTAACAGTTTACTTGACTCTGGCTCTTTATTTGGATTTATTTATTTATTTTAAATATGAAAATATATTAAACATGCGTGTGGTAAGAGCATCTATGGCATATCGCGTTGGCTGAAACACACAAGGTAACGCGTTGTGAAAAATAATCACAGACATTGCATTTGGAATCTGGAATTATCACACGTTGTGAGAAAAAAACACAGACATGGCAGATAAAACCACCAAGTACATCTGAAACAAAACATTCTCTAACGACCCTAGAATAGTGAGGTCAATAAGTATTGAATCACCCTTTGATTTTGCAAGTTCTCTTACTTAGAAATCATGGAGAGGTCTACAATTTTCAGCATAGGTTAATTTCCACTGTGAGAGACAGAACCTAAAGAAAAATCCGGAAATCACGTTGTATGATTTTTCAACAATTTACTGTCAAATAAGTATTTTATCACTTGAGTCAAAAAAGTTTTTATATTTGGTACAGAAGCCTTTGTTAACAATTACAGAGGTCAAACGGGTCCTGTAGTTCTTCACCAGGTTTTCACACACTGCAGGAGGCCCACTCCTTTTGGCCCACTCCTCCATACAGATCTCCTCTAGATCTGTCAGGTTTTCAGGGCTGTTGCTGAGCAGCACAGCGTTTCAGCTCCCTCCAAAAATGTTCAATTGGATTTAGGTCTGGAGACTGGCTAGGCCACTCCAGAACCTTGATATGCATCTTAAGGAGCCCCAGTTTTTCCTGGCTGTGTGCTTTGGGTCATTGTCATGTTGGAAGACCCAGCCACAACCCATCTTTAATGCTCTGACTGAGGGAAGGAGGTTTTTGCCAAATATGTCAAAATACATGGCCATTTTCATCCTCTCTTTAATACAGTGCAGTTGTCCTGTCCCCTGTTCAGAAAAACACCCCCAGAGCATGATGCTTCCAGCCCCATGCTTCAATGTAGATATGGTATTATTGGGATGATACTCATTCTTCTTCCTCCAAACACGGCGAATGGAGTTAAGACCAAAAAGTTCTACGTTGGTCTCATCTCCCATAACTCCTTGGGATCATCTAGATGGTCCCTGGTAAACTTCAAAATTTCAAAATCCCTGGTAGCCCTTCGGGCAGGCACTCTTCAGTTTTTGGTAGCCCAAAATAAATTTAAGTAGCCCGAAGATAAAAAATTAATTATTTTTAGTGTATTATATTGTAAAGGAAACAAAACATAAATCAAAAAATGTTAAAACACAAATTACAACAACTGTATAAAATAGTCAAATTACAATCAACTCAAATATTTGGTTCTAACTGAACAGAAATGTCTATGCACTTGTAAGAACTGTGTAGAATATTCAGGACCATAATTTATAATTGGACGATATTTAGCATATATAATATGTGTGTTCATGTTTAGATTTTTCTGTTTATGGAAAATTTTGATAGGGTGGCAGGTCGCTACAAATAAATAAATGTATGGCAAACAGATCTCACAATAACCTGAGAGTCATATAATTACCAGTCACATAATTACCATAACATATATGTGAAAGAATACAAAAGCATTTAAATATATTTTTCCTCCTTATATGATAGCCGGAGGGGCAGGGCTGAGATGGATTTTGCGAGCCCTGTATACGATCAAGTCCCCAGATGGAGACCATGGCACACTTCAGATTGCCGTTTCCCCGGAGTGTCGCCGCCTGTTCAACCCGTGGGCAGACCTTGCCTTCCTTCAGGCTGGAGTGCCCCTTTGACAAGTGTCATGGCATGTTGTAGTGCACACGGATGCCTCTTCCACGGGTTGGGGTGCTGTATGCAACAGGCAAGCAGCCTCGGGCACTTGGACAGCTGCCCAACGGCTGTGGCATATCAATTGCCTCGAGTTGCTGGCCGTGCATTTGGCCTTTCATTGCTTTCGGCCAATATTGCGTCACAAGCACGTGCTCGTCCGGACGGACAACACTGCAGCCGCTGCGTACATCAATCGCCAAGGTGGTCTACGCTCCCGCCGCATGTCGCAACTCACCCACCATCTGCTCCTTTGGAGTCAGACGCGGCTGAAATTGCTGCGCACTGTTCATGTTCCAGGGATACTTAACCGTGCAACCGACCAGCTGTCACGGCAATCCACCCACCCTAGAGAATGGTGGCTCCACCCCCAGGCAGTTCAGCTGATCTGGAGTCACTTCGGCGAGGCCAAGATAGACCTCTTTGCCTCCCCTGATTCCTCCCACTGTCGCCTGTTTTACTCCCTCACCATAGGGATGCACTGGCACACAGCTGGCCTCCGGGGCTCAATTACGCCTTTCCCCAAGTGAGCCTCCTTGCACAGACCCTATGCAAGATCAGGGAGGACGAGGAGCAAGTTCTGGTGGTAGCGCCTTACTGGCCCTCCCGGACATGGTTTGCTGACCTAATGCTCCTCGCGGCAGTCCCTCCTTGGAAAATCCCCTTGAGGAAGGACCTTCTTTCTCAGGGGATGGGCACGATCTGGCACCCACGGCCAGATCTCTGGAACTTGCACGTCTGGTTCCTGGACGGGATGCGGCAGACCTCTCCGGCTTGCCAGCAGCCGTGATTAACACCATCTCTCAGTCTAGATCCCCCTCAACAAGAGATGGGGTCTGTTCGTCGACTGGTGCTCCTCATGCCTCGAGGACCCACAGAGATGTCCGATTGCATTTGTGCTTGCCTTCCCGCAAGAAAAGTTGGAGCGCAGACTGTCCACTTCAACTATTAAAATGTATGGTGCTGCCATCGCAGCATACCATGATGCAGTGGATGGAGAATCCCTAGGTAAGCACCAGCTCATCGTTAGGTTCCTCAGAAGTGCACATCGGGTTAATCCCCGAGACCGCCCTCGGTACCCTCTTGGGACCTTGCCATTGCCCTAACCGGCCTGCGGCAAGCTCCTTTTGAACCCTTGGAGTCAGTCGAGTTGAAATACCTGTCATTAAAGACAGCACTCCTGATTGCTCTGGCCTCTATCAAGAGGGTGGGGGACCTTCAAGCCTTCTCTGTCGATGAAGAGTGCCTAGAGTTCGGTCCGGCCGCTTTTCACGTAACACTGAGACCTCGGCCCGGATATATGCCCATGGTTCCTACCACACCTTTTCGAAGCCAGGTGCCCCTTAGGTCTGAGAGCTCACTCAACAAGGAGTGTTGCCTCCACCTCTGCGTTGGTGCACGGTGCTTCATTAGCAGATATCTGCGGGCTGGGCAACACCAAACACCTTCGCCAGGTTTTATGACCTCTGCAAAGAGGCTGTGTCTTCCCGTGTCTTAAATCAGACAAGCAGGCAACGGGAAGACCAGCTGGTGTTGGCTTGCTGCTGTGCCCCTCAAAAAGGTTCCCCGATGCCAAGGCAAACCTTCTCCTGCCCCGCAGTCGGACTCAGAGTCAGTCCCGACTGTGCTCCTCTGGACTTCCTTCACCAGAGGTTATGGCCTTAATATCTCCATAGTCAGCCAGAAGGCTGTTTCCCTTCACTTATATCCATATTCTATCGACGTGTATTTCCTTGAAATGCCATGTTAAGAATTCCTTTTTCATGTTTCCGCCCCCCCAACCCATGCTTCAACTTTTTAATGAAATCTAAAGATAGAAGTTGGCATCCCAACGGGGCCCTGAAAACTTGGCCCTCATCACGTTGGGAAGGTTACATGCAGACTCTCCTGTTGACACGCTTGCCCCACCTGTCAGCACCGGTGTCTCAGCGTAACGTGGCCTCAGGGTCGTGGCCTCTTCCATGGGTCTGTTCCCATATGTAACGTCGAAGTGATTCGACTGAAAGGGTAACGTCTAGGTGACGAATGTAACCCACGTTCCCTGAAAGAGGGAATGGAGACATTACATCTTTCTGCCACGACCCAGGGTTGCGCTGATGCCGACTCGGGTCCTCAGCGAAAACCTGCACGTGCAATCCAGCCGTGCCTTCTTATTCTCACGCTGTGATAAGGTGCACCTGGCTGTAATTATTGCACACCAATATTCATTGGCCTTTTCCAAAGGATTCGAAGATGATTGGTCTCTCAAGCGAGATCCCCATATGTAACATCTCCGTTCCCTCCTTCAGGGAACCTGGGTTATATTTGTAACCGTAACCGACAACTGACGCACATTCACCGATTATTACCAGTTAACTGACAACATTATTTTAAATTAGAATTTATTTAAATTAGAAAGGATAGAAAAATAGTAATATTTGTTTTCTGTGGATTCATTGTACATGCGCAAAAACTAGCAAACAACAGAAGACGAAGATTCACATGATCATATCTAACGTTGTATCATACGCCTGCAGCACTTTTGAGACCAGAGAAAAAACATTATAAAGGATAAATAGGCCTATACAAGAAACATATAGCTATTTTACATAAATAATAAATCAAGAAAACAAAAGAAAAAAGTTAGCAACAGTGACCCAATTAATGTTGAAGATGGCAACGTCCATAAAAGTCACTTCTTAACATGACAGGAGTCCAATCGAGGCGCGAGTTCTTTCATCAGACCTTCATTAATTGACAGCAGCTTTGCACGGAGAGTGGAGCATTTGAATCGCGCACAGAGCACAAAACTGGCGAGAGCGGCTCCACCGGAAAATTGACGAGATCTAAATT
>JAUMHP010000062.1:6684648-6695705 GCA_032361065.1 Enteromius trimaculatus | reverse complement strand
TATATGTATATATTATGTACATTAAACTGCGATTAATCGATTTAAAAGGCCTAGTAGTTAATAGTGTATTTTTTAATATAAATCCAGTAGACTATATAGAGGAACATTTTCGTTTGCAATTACTCATAATTAATCAATCATAATTCTACCTAATCTAATTCTAGCTAATCTTCTTCTACTTTAGAAAGTGTAAACTCACGACAACTGGCCCCTGGCAGGAAGTCCCACCTATACCTTTGAGTGACATCACAATCCTGCCTTGTGGACCAAAGATCACAGTGGAACAGGTGCCGTTATGGGCCATCAGCAACAAAGGAGACGTCTTGTGCCGCTTGGGAGTTACTTCACTTACTCCTGGAGTAAGAGCCAAGTTCCTTATTTTTTTTTTAGAAGTTGGTTAATATGTATTGCATTCAGTAGTTGCCATGCAAATATTATAGAGATACTTCTCCAACTCCAGCATTATCATTGTGAGAGTCTTCCCTAAATAATGCAACCCTGGCTCATGACATGGCTTGCTCACAGGGATCATCGTGGTTACATGTTGGAACTGATCAGCCTTTCAAGTCGATTTCCATAGGTGCCGTCCACCAGGTTTGGGCCATCGCTAAAGATGGCTCTGCGTTCTACAGGGGCTCTGTGTCTGCCCAGAACCCGGCAGGTGAGGAACTAACCTTCTGTCGCAAAGCCTGTACGTGTATCACCCCATGAGAATACAACAATACATACTTGTTTCTTACGTTAGATTTTAATGCAAGTCATGCCTGTCATTCTGCTATTGCAGCATTGCCTCTATTTCTGCAGCAGCATTAGAAAGATTTGATCTGTTCACAGGAGATTGCTGGTATCACATTCCCTCTCCAACCGGACAGAAGCTCAAACAGGTGTCAGTAGGCAGGACGTCTGTATACACAGTGGATGAAAATGGTACAACTATACAAATCACACTGATAAAAATGTATTAATACATCAGTGGCCTTTGGTACTTTTTTAAAAAATGGGGAAGCACAGATGATACTAATCAATGGAAAAATGTGTACTCTGATCTGTTTGTGTATCTTGCTGACTGCAGTATTGCAGTAAAGGAATACTGACTGTAGTTCACCCAAAAATGAAAGTCTGTGATCATTTACTCGCCCTCTAGTTCCAAAACTGTACGAATTTCTTTGTTCTGCTGAACAAGAAGATATTTTAAAGAAAGTTTGTAAATGGGTTGTTTTGTCTCACCATTATTTTTTTTTTCCTACTATGGAAATCAATGGTTTAGAAACCTGTATCTGCCATTTTCCCAATTGCGAGAAAATAAGTCATATATAAAATATTAAAAATAACAAAATATACTATATATATGGTTTTATTTATGGCTTTGTATGAGCAGGTAACCTGTGGTACAGACATGGCGTGACCCCCAGTTACCCTCAGGGCTCATCATGGGACATTATCTCCAATAATGTGCGCAAGGTGTCTGTGGGACCTCTGGACCAGGTCTAGACCATTCCCTTGTAACTATTTGCAGTCTAACTCCTGCAGGTTGCTTGTCTGCTGAACGTTAGATTTGTGGTTTTTTTCTTAGGTGTGGATCATTGCAGATAAGGTGCAGGGCAGTCACAGTTTGAGCTGTGGTACTGTGTGTCGTCGACTCGGGGTGCTGCCGATGGAACCCAAAGGACACTCGTGGGACTATGGCATTGGGGTGAGCACTGTCTTTATGCTCACTAGTTACTTAGTAGAATGGGAAGAACATAAAGAATCACGTGTCTCTTTCAGGGCGGATGGGATCATATAACAGTCAGAGGAAATGCCGTGGAGGCAGCTCGCATCCTGATGCCATCCCTGACGGACAACCAGACGGCAGCACGTCCTCTGCTAACCAGTAACCAGCCAGAGATGAACGGAAACCCAGTGGGCTGTTAGTCTTGGTTGAGATCTTTATCCTAACTGTCTCTACTGTAGCCATAAAGCTTCTCTTCTACAGAGCAGAGTTACTCAATACCAATTAACAAATCGTACAAATCTGCACATGCAGACGGCTCTGTGGTTTTGTTTGTACCTCAGCTGAATTCACATTTTATAGTTCGTTTGAAAGATGTCTTCTCCTTTTGAGGGCTCTCATGGAAACTGAGGCCACTTTCAGTAATGCCCTCTCCTTTTTAACACTACCATCATTCGTCGTTGCTTTTTTGTTTAGAGGATCTTAATTTAATGCTTATTTATTAGACTCTGGTAAAATAACGAGTGGCCATTTGCTTTAATATTTTTTTTATTGTTTGAATTCAGGGGCATTAAATACATGAGGTCACAGTGTAAACTACTGTAGGTATATTACAAGGATTTTATATTGAACATCACACACAAACAACAAACTACTTCTGGGAATTTTACAGCTCAGCTGCAGTGCCGCTAGACATCGGTTTAAGCATAAAAGAGTCTTTCTATACTTTCATCATCTGCTTGTATTGGGTTATTGGTTATGATTTTATTCAAAGCTGAGACAGCACAGTGGTACTTTACAAATACACTACGGTTCCAAAATCTGGGGTCAGTAAGACTTGTTTTGTTTTGTTTTTTTAAAGAAACAAATACTTCCTAAAAAATGGACTGAAATGACAGTTAAAGATTTTATTTCGGTTTTATATTTTGGTTTTTTAAAAATAAACGCTGTACTTTTGACCTTCCTACTCAGAAGTACAATGTTTTCAACATTGCTAATAATTGTTATTGGCATATTTGAATGAGTATGACAGGGTTTTCACAATATATTAGTTTTTAATTTTTGATCAAATTAATACGGCGATGAGCATAATATACTACAAAGCAACCAAATAAATGAATAAAACTCTTGCTGACCTTTAGGTTTTGAATGGTAGTGTATGTTCAGACACTTATTTAATCGGTTGTCATTAATGAAGGAGTGCAATATTTGTTTTGCACTTGATAATGTGAAGACAATGTTGTGAAACATTTCTCAGGATTTCCGCATATTTCATTTATACGTAGATATATATATATATGTGGTTTAATTCAATTTAAAGGCAGCACAAATTTCAAAAAGTAAGTGTTTATAACAAATCTTTCCAAATGGTTTCATTAGGATGAATTGTTAGGTTTTATTCCTCCTCTGCTAAGTTATATTGTACATGTGGATGTAAAAATTTGGAATATTTATTGTACTAATGTGAAACTGCATTAATTGTGTGAAGTCCTATAGGGCATTATTTATGGTTGCAGCTGAACATATAAAGACCTTTATGCAGGCATGAGAGAAACCACTAGAAAAAGAAAAGAATTATATATTAAACGTAGACAAATAACAGGGTAAAGAGTCATCATTTGAGTACTGTAAACTCCTCTCAGTGTCAGATGTGCATGGTTTGAGTCCTCTCAATAAATATGAAATCTGCTCCAAAACTTTGCATTTTTAATATGAAATACTTACCCTGTTAAAGGGATAGTTCACCCAAAAAATGGATTTTTATTGTTTTTTCATCCTCAGGACATTTCAAACCTGTTTGACCATATTTCACGGAACACAAAGAAAGACGATTTTGTTTTGTTTGGCCATGCAATGAAAATCAAGGGTCCAGTGTTGTTTTGGACCACATTGACTTTCATTATATGAGCAAAGCATCATTAAGTACATTAATGACCAGAAAAGTATGTCCCTTAATAATCCAGAGTTAGTGGCTAGTCACTTTAAGATAGAATGATGTAGGCAACATAATCAATGCGTTCTGTACATAAATGAGCCTGCTTCTGAACCAGTTTTAGCTTGTAAACTCAGGGTTATTCACATGGACCCTTTTGTTAGTCTTCAGAGCTGGTGTTCACCATCACGCATGTATTTACACAGTACTCTTGAGTCTCTGGCAGCGGGCGTTAGCTGCCCTGGGTGAAGCTGTGAATGTGGCTAAGGTAGTTGGACAGATCCTCCTCTCCCTCCTCCTGTAGATGCTGCTGATAGCACTGCAGGAGCCTGGTGGCGTGAGTCTCCATGTCACTCTCAGTGTGAGGCAGGCAGGCGTTCGACATGCCCAGGATGATTGTGGTTAAGGCCTTGATGTAGTTCTTTGCCAGCGTGAGAGTCTCGATCTTGGAAAGTTTCTTATCTGTTTTGACATGAGGAATGGCCTCCCGCAGGGCCTGAAAGGCGTTGTTGAGTTTGTGCATCCTCTGCCTCTCTCTCTCGTTACTCTCCAGCCTCCGGACGTTGCGTTCCTTAGCGCTGCCGTGCTGCCGCCTGCGACGTGTGCCCACGCGGGAACCGCCGTGCCTCTCGGCCCTCAGTGTTCTCCATGTGCCTCCCAGCCTCACGGACACCTCTGAACCCTCCTGCTCGCTGGAACCTGGCTCTGTTTCCAGCGTAAAGTCTGGGTCGTCCTGCTCTGCCCAAGACTGTCTGCCCCGCTTTGACCCCTTTCCTTTGGACTTCATTATTGGCTCACCCACACCCTGGTGTAGGCCCTAGGATATTATCATTTACATTTGACTGGAGCAAATTAACATGCAAAATAACATTATATGTGACCCTGAACCACAAAACCATAGTGAACAGCACAGGTATATTTGTAGCATTAGCTAACAATACATTGTATTTTATTATTTGCCAATAATCATTAAGATATTAATTAAAGATCATGTTCCATGAAGATATTTAGTTAATTATTTTGATTTTCTTTAGATATTACCTACCATAAATATACCAGAATCATCATTTTGGATTAATAATATACATTGCTAAGGACTTAATTTGGACAACTTTCTCAATATTTAGATTTTTATTTGCACCCTCAGGTTCAATATTTTCAAAAAGTTGTATCTGAGCCAAATATTGGCCTTTCCTAACAATGGAACGTTTATTAATCCAGCTTTCAGGTAATTTATAAATCAGATCACAATACAACTAAATATGACAAAATAAATAAAAATTACATTTGTGACTGATTTTGTTGTCCCGGGTATCATATATCTATACAAATAACTTATTTAATTAAATAATGATGGATTAAATACATCTTGTTTTAACATCATGTACTGTCCGATTAGAATACAAGGCGTTCTTCTAGAGACAATGTGTCATATCCTTCCCTAGTTAGTTTCACTGCAGTAGCATCTCATTCATCCCTGGTTAACCGTTATCTGTTAAAAATGGATTAAACTTTTAACTGCAAAAATAATGCAACAAATCCACTACTGATAATGAAATAAACTGTTGATAACGACTCAGGCGCAGTCACAGTTAAGTAAACAAAGAAAATGCCTTGTTTCTACACGTTGGCGCTTCTGCCTTAACTGTCAATCATCTCTGGTGTCGGGAAACAAAAGTTTTGCTTACCTCGAAATAAATGTCCACCAAACTCCTGGTGATGTGTGCGCGATAAGAGGCTTGCGGGGAGCAATAATGAGTTGACGTGAAGCGCTGTTGTCCTCCTGACAGCCGCAGTCAGAATGAAATGATAACGGTCACGCGCTCTACCTGTTGCTGCTCGATGTCCACGTAGCGCTTTTGTGGCCAATCAAAGGAGGGATCCGTTTCGTCTCGAGTCACCCATGAGCTGGCGCAAGCATCGGAAATAGCGATCTGAAACTTTGTTCAGGCTTTCAGATGATGATAATAGCGGGTCTGTGATACAGCTGCTGCAGGTGGTATAAGCAGTGCGCTCTCTAAATGCTTTTGTTTTAAAGCTGGCGCTAATCACATAAGTTTAGTGGGGACTTTCCACTGATCAATATAAGTTTATCTAGCTGAATCATTTTTGCAGGAAAGAAAGAAAAAAATACAGACGTGGCAGTGGTGAGTTCACGCAGACGATTAAGTTATACTATTTCCATGGCACTTTATCAAGTGAAATATTTGCTTACACCTTTGCATTTCAAATGGGCCTTGCACACATATCATCTAAGCACCTTTTAGAGCTTGAGCTATGTAGATTATTAGGCTGTATTTTTGTATTCACACTTGTAAATAAAAAGATTATGAAATAATAAAATAATTTTAAATGCATTTAAACAATAAAATTTGTTACACGTCTGTGTGCAGTGCATTATTTCATTTTCAGTTTTCCTTGAATTATTGTTATATCACTGATGTATTATTCCCCTGTATGTCTGCGCTATATCCATACTTTCGTCTGCACTGGAAGCGCCTGTCATCAAACTGCTTGTGTGTGTAAACTCTTTCTGACTTCTGTGTACTTTTTGACAGGTTATTTAGATCACGGCGTGTGTAAACACATCCACGCATACACACTACAGTGATCTAAAGAGCCTAATGTATGTCTACATGTCTTACTGATGGGGCTGTGAAGACCAATACAATTTAAATAAACGTATAAAATAAAGAAATCAGAAATGAAATTTGGACACTGTTTTAAGAATCATGAATCATGAACCAGAATCATGGTTGTCTAAAGTACAAAATGTTTAGAAAATTTAAAAAAAAAAACGTTTGAACCTCTCCACTAGGATCAGGCTGTATATCCTTTATTTGTAGAAGTGTGTATGTGTGCAAAGAACCACCCTTTTTATAAACTGCGGTATCAGACAGATCAAACACAGACGTGTTTATTTTGTACCTGAGTATGGGGAACCTGTTCCAAGTGTGCCTGCATTAAAATAGCCAAAGTCTCTTATTCTATTCTTAAACTGAAAGCGTTTTGAGCTTTCTTTGCAAGCGTGGCATAAAGCACAACTGCAAACATCATTTTGAGTAGCCTAAGAGAGGGATGCACAACATTTGACATAATATTAAGGCACAAGTAACGTGGCGTTGGACAAACAGGACATTTTCACATAGTTTCTGGGAACAAGTACACTTCACACCTGTTTAACTCACAGCAGCTATCAGCTCAAACGTTCCCTCCCCCACATCGCTGATGGCCTTGGTCAAGCAGCGTTTTGGCCACAGGCTAGGCAAGACTCCCTGCTCCGGTCTCAATGCTGAGACTATGGAAACAGTTTCTATCCCAACCCTCAGTTTATTCAGCGTGGAACCTCCGGTATACACCACTTACACTGATAACAATCTGCCTGTAAGCAAAGTGTTGCAGAAAGTGTTCAGAAAACAGCCTCATACAAAATCATGCTCACAAACAGGCATAAAAACTATACAAACACAACTAACATTCATTCATGCAAATCCACCCATGTGTTCACTCTAGTAGTAGTCTGGATTATCAGCACATGGTTGTACTGATAAACACACCTTTATAGTTTACTGTTCAACATCATGTTAAATTTCAAGATAACTTTTGAATTTGCATACTCCACGCGGAGGTATCTTTAAACTCCTGCTTAAATTTCCCTTGGGTAAATAAGTCACTCATTAGCAACCCCATGCTAAGCGCTACATTCCAGGAATGGGAGCTTGTGAGATGTAAAAGACAAATAAAAATGTTGTCTGAAGCTTAATTGGCTGTTTGATGAGAACATAAGGTGATAAGGAACCATGTACACAAACTATTTTGATTGGTAAACAAATATAATGTTTCACGGTTTAATCAAGGCCCAGAGCTCACAGCTGGCTGCCTTCAAGGCTAAATGCAAAAATAACTGTTTAAACAGCCTTTCTCTGCTCACTTGATGTTTCTTCACACACAACAGAGTTTGAATGAAGTCAAAGGTAATTAGTTTTACTCTACGAATGTTTTTTTGAAGGGTCAGATGATGTTTGACATGAAAACTACAAATTACAAATTTTGTATTTCTTATTCCCGCTAATTTCTTTCCAAATACATATGATTTTTTTTTTTATCATTGTGGAACACAAAATGAGATATTTTGCAGAATGTTCAAGTTGCTCTTTTCCATGTGAAAATCATACAGTAACCTGCGGCTGTAAACCTACAAACATACCAAAAAGCAACATGTCATTTGTGCGGTATGTCTTTTGGGGTGATGATGACAATTATGTGAAGAAAAAAGACAAAGACTTGGTCACCATGGTCAAAAAAGCAGCGTGAACATTCACCCTGAATCTGCGTGAACATTCACCCTGAATCTTCTGTCTCATTTGATTTTGGAACGACATGAGGGTAAGCAAATGATGACAGAATTTTGGTGTGAACTACTCCAAAATGATCTGACATGCTTACTCTAATAACATTACGCTAATAACACCCTGTTTTGCTTCCTCAAAAATACATGATTTAAAAAAAAAAAAAAAAACAGACTATCCAGTTTTAGTGCTTTTATACACACTTTTGATTCATTAATCGGATCTGTAATGTGAGCAAATAGATGTTATTTTTCATGCATCATTCATTGATGTCATACTGCCCCTTATGTCATCATCTGTGATCTGACTGGACAAAACAGCAGCCAGGGACTAGTGCATTAAAGCCTGACTCACCCACCATCATAAAAAAGAAAAGAGGGGGACAAGTCAGTTTTTCCATGACCCAAAAGCTTGGTCAGACGAGAGGGGTAAAAGTACAACCTGTTATACAAGTATGGCTTGAACAGATGCTAAGGAAATGCATCTTCATAATACACATGCAGAAAACATCTAACGTGATTTTTTCATAATTTAATATTTGTGTAAATGATTTATCAGAAAAGTTTAATAATATAAAAAATTATTTAACATTTTTTGAATACTATTAATAATACAATTATAATTATTTTGTATTATTTGAATTTATTTATTTAAATGTAAGCCCATCTCATATTTCTGTTTAAGATATTTTGCAGGCAAAAAAAAAAAAAAGACATAAGCACTGATAATTACTAGTAATTATAAAGTTAGAAAGTAATAAAGTAATAGTACCTTTCCACTGATCTGAAAGCTGGTAAACTGGTCATTTTTTCTTTTTTTGCTTTTGAGGCCAACACTAACTAATCCTGCAGCTGTAAGGGGATGCTTCAGAGCTTCAGAATCCATGAATATGTGCAGTAGGTGTCTCCACCTGCTTTTTAGAGTTAGGCTTATTTGTTTTCTTCTTAAAGTAGAAGGTGTCATAACAGGAAATATTGTCACACACTACTCTCTGTGCATTACTTGGTAGCAGTAAATATTTATCTAGCAACACTAGATCTTTTGGTATGACACTTCTTTTCGCAGGAAACCTGAAAAACCACTTCATGAGCTGTCATTCAACACACAATTGGAACCAAACTGGCTTTAGATAATTTTCCTAATGTTTTTTTTTTTTTTTGGCGTTCCTGTATATGTGGGCTGGTTTCAACTTTGTCTTTAACTTAAACATCAGCATTCGAATGTATATCTGAGGTGCATGAGGTTATATTCATTTTCACTTATAATGACATCTTTCATATGAGCAGCGGTACAGCGTGTAGGAGGAGCATCATGTCCTCTAGAAAAGACCAATGAGGGCAAATGAATGTGTGTTTTATTTTAGATGTGAGGCTACTAAATGATGCCTCAATGCACAATAGAGACAAAACAATGCTTACTCAATCCCAACCATAAAGGAAAATTATATTTTGCTTGAACATTTGCTCACCTTCAGGCTATCCAAGATGTAAATGAGTTTGTTTCTCCATCTGAACACATTTAGAAATTTAGCATTACATCACTATTCTGTAGTGAATGGGTGCCATCAGAATAAAAGTCTAAACAGCTGATGAAAGCATCACAGTAATCCACTCTGTGAGGTGACATGTGCAAAACAACATTCATCATTACAGCATTTTATCTTTAAACTGTTGGTTCAGTTTGTTTCTTCTTCTGAACACATTTAGAAATGTAGCATTACATCACTTGTTCACCTCTGATCCTCTGCAGTAAATGGGTGCCATCAGAACGACACTCTAAAAAGCATCACAGTAATGCACAAATGAACATTTTGTGAGGTGAAAAGCTACATGTTTGAAAGAATATTTATTATTATGAATAAAGAGTAGAGTATAAAAGTATAAAAAAGGGCATTTTAATACTACTAATAAAAATGCTGAATGAATTCCGGCTTAATACGACTCAAAAGAAGTATATCATTGGTGTCCATGAAAGTTTACATGATAGGCTTAAAACAAGAAAGCTTCAGAAACACTGATGCCGAGTAACCGAATCCCACCATATACCAGTTTTGTTAGGAAGTTGATTCAGCAAGCATGAAAAACAAGGGAAGTTCAGAATCCACAGGTAAACATTTTTTACGGCCGGCTGAACATCCATGCAATCATGTGAAATGCATCAATTATTTTCTCTGGCCCTCTTACTGCAGTGCTTGAATAAATATTGGTACCAAGCATCAGCGAATGCGCAATAGGAAACATTTCCCTGCCGCTGTCACTAGGCAACCTTGAAACGGATGACTCAGAGAGCTGACTCAATAGGTACTGTGACGAAGTCAGTCAAGAAACACACACACACAGACACTCACCATCTGTATGCATAGAGGAAATGTCTTAGTTGAGGGAGAGAACTAATCCCGGCTTCTTTACCTGCTAGCTCAACACCTCTGTGTCCAACAGGTGTGTGCCCAAGTCTTCTTCCAGCCTCCACCCAGCCCTTTCCACACCCTGTAAATAAACACAAACACACACACCAGCAACAACCCACTTACTTGTAAACTTTGTTGAAACAACTACTTAACAAATAAAGCCCCTTAATTAGCTAAGAAATTCAATTTAATTGAGACGTATGCCACTTTGTATTGTGTGCGATATAAATCATTTCAGTAGCATCTTTTATCATCTTGTAAATAATATAGTCGCTTTGCTTTTGTAATTATATGTAACATAATCATATTTTAAAATGCGTCAGGCTACTAACGAGTCGCAATAGAAAAATACGGCTGTAATTATTTACATTCTTTTGTTAGTTACACAGGAAATCGAATTAGAAAATTGCTACCTGTCCTGTAAATGTTTCACTGTCCCTAAAGCAAAAGTTTTTTGAAAGTATGTGGTTAACACTATTTATAACATTAAATACAAAGGGGGGTTGCAATCCGGTCTCACGCCAAGACGTGACATTATCACGTTGGTCCACTTCGAAAAACGTGTAGCTGTCACGGTTTATAGCCTCCTCAGACGTGAAACTTACACGTTTTGTGTTAACATGTTTCGTCGAAAATTCCGTGATGGGCTCACGTAAC
>JAUMHP010000062.1:6669936-6684641 GCA_032361065.1 Enteromius trimaculatus | reverse complement strand
AAATAATGTTGGTAGTTGTCTCTGCTGGTTTATCTTGTGTTTTAGTAACGGATGGTAGGTTTAGGGGCAGGTGCTGGATTACGTGTTCCCGAATGTATTAATAAAGTCATATAAATAAAACTGTTGTGACCGTTTACAGTGAAAAATCACAGCCCAATACAATAATGGCAATATCATTATCCAATATTTGAATCCAAATCGGTGCGTGGATCAAGGCTGATGCCTGTCACTGGCGTGTAAGTTTCACTAAGGAGGCAAAACAGCTACACGTTTTTCGAAGTGTCCAACGTGATAATGTCACGTCTTGTCGTGATGCTTGCTGCCAGGATGGCCTACGAAAAATATCATCACTGCAACTTTATACAAAGTGTGGCTTCACAATTAAACCGTTAATATGCAGCTTTTATTATCAACCGATTAACTGCATCCTTATTTCATAAGTTTTGACACCTCTAACGTTACACTTTTACCAATTAGCGATTAATTAGGCCTGGATGTGGTTTTGAACTGGTAAAACGTGCTTGGAAAAATGTATGATCAGAATATAATTCACAACAAAACACTAATAATTATACTCACTGTAGTAGTTTTTTTGGTCCTGTAATACTTCGTGCTCTTTTCATGCATGTTACCCAAACAAACAAGGCCCTGGGGGTTAAACAAGGTAAAGTCTGTACGCCCTCTGCTGGACACTTTCCAGAAAGACAACCTCAAATTGAACTTAGGACACACAGTGGCCAATCGTAAACATAACACCTTTTGAAGAATGCTAATGGAGTCTCCAAATGACCATTTATTGCACAGCTGCTGTTTTTTCATATTTAAATACATATAAAACATATGTATATTCTGCAGTTATATCAGTTAAGAAATAGTGTAAAGCTGTGTTTAATTTTTGCAAGAACACAATAGCCACTTGTTCGTTGTTGTGCACTAATAAAATTGGAGCATTTAGATAATACAGATATAAAACATAAGTTTAGCCTAATACCACCAGTTCTGAGGGATTTGTTGCACTGCTTTCCGACTGTGAATCAGAAGGGAAGCTTGAGGACACACGCACAGGATGTCCAAGGTGCTCCTCTGGCAACAAAATCACTGATGCTGGAGTTTTACACAACACACTCATTCAGCATCAGGATATTGTTCCCAGCTGGCAACAGATGCATGCATATACACATACCCATCAGGCCCGAGTGTGGGGAGGAGCGAACATGCAGCTGGTAGTTCAATCAGACGCATGACAAGAAAGTACAGGGAGCTTCGGGTTTCTTCTTCAGGAATTTTGTACACTTGTCGGGGTTTTGCTCCAAGCTTCTGAAACCGAAGACCTAACAGCCATTAAAACAAGCAGCTAAAAGCACTGAGACAGAGAAACTGGAGCAGAGGTATTAATGCTTAACCAAATCCTTACAGTATGTCATGCCCAGGTGCTGTTGATTTTTATATGCATTGAAATGTCAACACAGCTTTTTGTGAAATTAGTGAAACGATCAGACACAAGAAACCTTTAGTCAAACGTTTTCAGATAAATCCTCTGGCCTTATGTTTCACTTTCAGTTAATAGCACTTCTCTGTCTTAGCCTTCATTTTTCATAAATCACCGAGGGGAATGTGCTCACCCGAACTATGGCAACAGACCTTCTAGGGGTCCCGAAGCCTAGCATGCTACCAAAAAGGGAGGAGTTTCACTATTTTAAGTGGGTTTGTGTTGATCTTCCCACCAATTGAGTGGTAACACTTCACAAAAAAGGGGCCCAGAACCTCACGCTATCCTTTTACACATGAAGAGCAGAATCATCATATCCCTCAAACAGATGATAAGTGACACCAAACAATCCATGAGAGCTGTGTAATTGGATGCCTTTGGGCTTATTCTGAGCATGCAAATCAGAGCCAGTGGCGAGGAGAGTTACATGCCCCACTACAACAGCAACTGCATTCGTCTGGTGCCCCACTGCATTCTGGGTAGGGGACAAAAATGAAACGTCAGCCTTGGCTGTCGTAACCTTTTTTGGAAAAGTTGGGAAGTGCCTCGTACAGCAGCTCTGGTGTACAGACGGCCTGAATAGTGTGAGTAATTCAAGATGGATTTGTAAACACAAATATATTACCACCTTCTGCTTAAATTAAAATGGTGGCGTACATTGCATCATTAATTTATGTGTTTATAAATCAGCCCAGGAACCTGTCAATTAAATTTCAAACCATAAGCCATTTGAATTTATATCACCATAAAAATGTATGGTTTCAGCTCAGCATGTAAACTTTAAATTCCCTTTTTTATTTAATAGTAAATGTTACAAGTGATTTTTTTTTTTTTAATTTTGTTTACATTTTGCTTAAAATAAAAATATTTTATTGTACATTTTTTGTATACATGTTTATTATGCTATTCAATGTCTAACATTTCATAGTAAATAATGTTTATGTTTTTAGTATAATCAATATAATATTGTAATTTTTGTTAATTAAAAAATTTAAGTAATTGTATTTTGTTGCTGTTATTATATTATTATTATTTAAATGGTTATTTTTTATTATAGTTTATAGTAACTAAACAGAAACGAGAAAAGTTTAGAAGTTGTTCTTTTATTTATTTTTCCTATTTTAAAGTATTTCTTTTATTGGTTTTAGTATTAGTTAACAGTAGTGAGCATGATCTAAGGATGAGTTGATTTGGTACTTGGTGTGAACTACTGAACAGTCTAAATTAGAGTGGTAGGAAGTTGGCTGTAAGCCAGAGACGCAACAAGGAGGCCAGTTAGGGCTAACTCCACTCTTAACTATTTACAGTCCTTGTTGTGACATGACTACAAAACAAGCTACAAAATCCACAATATTTTTCCAAATCCTTTCCAAAAATTCTAGTTTGAAAGTTGGTTGTTTGCCATTTAAATAAAATCGATTAAATATATATACCTTACTATTCAAAGCCGTAAACATTTTGCAGCAAGAGTCCCTCTGGTGGATGCTGAGGTAAAGTGTCTTCACGTGTGGCCCAATAAAATTTGACATGGATTGAGAGAACAAACTATTTTAGATTATTACCCTTTAGCTACCAATCAAAGGGATTGCGCATGGATCTGGTGTGATTTTGAGAATTAAATGGCCTGAAATATTATATTAGAGATGACCAAAGCTTTTCACATGAGTAAAGAGGTTTAATAATATTTTAATATCCATATTTAACTAAAGAGTTAGATCTATGCAAACAGATCTATGGCTATATTAATTTTTACAGGGAACGTATGAAAATGTAACACACTCTATTCTCAATTGTCGCTTTATATTCTTAATCTAATCCTGTATAGTAACCATATATGGGCAGGGATGTTCAGGAGATTTCTCTATGCTGTGTCACTATAATTTAAAAATAAAAAAAGCTCTGTCAGTCTCGGCAGTCTGCCTGCGTTTGCTCTGCAGTCATGGATCAAGTTTACAGCTCCTGTGGGTGAAAGGAAATACTGAGAAAAAAATTTTTTATTGGATATTCCACAAATCGTTTTATTAGGAGTGGCTTCTACAATATGTACATATGCTGAGCTGCTTTTATGCAAAAGATATTATACATGCCCAAGAAATGTAATCACATAAAACATCTGCTAAAGAAATAGAACGCCAATTATTTTGGAAGACACCCAGAAATCCTTAAAATCGTCTGGATCTCACTACTTTACCTTGTTGTGAGTTTCAATAATAACTTTCATTAAGCATGTTAACCCATATTAGTACATGATATAATACTAATCAGATTAGTGTGATTATATGACAATAAATTAACAAAAGAAGGACCTAAAATAAGATAAATTAGCATACTATGTTTTAATTAAAGATTCATAACTTTTATTTATCTTTGATGTTGAGTCTAAAGTGTTGAATCACAAATGTGCAAACTTTGCCCTATATAATCTCTAATACTAGTATGTTTTACTAGTTTATTTTTTTTACTGGTTTATTTCTCCCTCTCTTCTCTGTGTTTACAGGATAGAGTTTATGCGAAGAAAAATGTCACCTGTTTTGAGTCTGGCAGACGTCTCACTTACCAGAGCACTAAAACTGCCAGATGAGATCTGTACCAGGCTGAGAACATGCATGTGATCTCAAAATAGAGAAAGGAAAAAACATTTACGGGATGAAATGCTATAAAAATGGGATCCCACATTTGTATCCAATGTCATGGATGTATGCTGCCATTCTGCTAAGTGTGAAGTCCATCCAAGAGACACTGTCATACTCATAAAACTAGAGCCAGGCCTGTGGCAGCTCAGGGAAACCCCAAAGGCACTGTACAAGCAGAGGGACAGTCACTGAGTCGTAATGCAACTGGCATGCTCTGCTCCTGCTGCACGTACGACTGCATTTCAATCCAAAAGATACTTGGGAGCACTGACCATACACAAAGCTTAAAGGAATAGTTCACCCCAAAAATTCTGTCATTAATTACTCACCCTCATGTCATTCCAAACCTGCAAGACCTTAGTTCATCTTCGGTACAGAAATAAAGATATTTTTGATAAATTCCTCTGATTTTTCCATAGTCAGCTGGGATCCTATCATGATCAGTGTCCAGAAACGTAGTAAGGACTTTGTTAAAATAATTCATGTGACATCAGGGGTTCAATCCTAATTTTTCAAAGCTAAGAGAATACCTTTTATGCACAAAGAAAACAAAAATTGTTGTTTATTCAATAATTCGCCTCCTCCATGTCACCCTAGTGCCATTTTGGGGAGTATCACATACGTAAACAACCTTATGTTGTTTACGTATGTGATACTCCCCAAAACAGTGTAAACAGCATATCTGCGTGCTGCTGCATACGCATCCAAAATGGCTCCAGTGTGACGCGGAATACATTTGAATACATTTGTTATTTAGACTGGCTGTCTATGGGGGGGCTTTTCTAAATTTCAGCGGCACGAAACCAAATGCTCACAAGCATTGTTGGATGAAGAGTAGATGAGATGCACAGTGTGAAGTGTCCAACTCTGTGGCATGATACATGAGTGCAGTCGCACAACTGATCCAAGTCTTGGTGATCTCATTGTGTAGGTCCAGGACTTTCACTGGCCTCTTGCCACTTTTACAGGCCCCCGAGGGGCATATCAACGATCAGCACAAGGGGAATTCGCAGCCTGGCAAGATAGGCTGCTCAATTAGCGCCTTGGTGTATTTCATAGGCATGGAAGTGGAGCAATCCGTAGCTGCATTACTCACGTGAAGGGGGAATCGTGGGATAGGAGAGACAGGTGTTGCGTAAGACCTCATTTGATCTGCGTGTAAATCAGACGGCGAGGAAGAATGCCCAAATGTGCTCTAAATGTGTTTGTTTTGTGGGTGCCTTCAGATTTACGGCTAATGATGTGATCTGGGCCGAGGTCACCTCAGGGTGTCCATACATGCACACACAAACATTCCAACCTACACACACACACACTTGGTGTTGAGTGATTGATGCTAGGGAAGAGGAGGGGCGGGAACTGAAACTGAGGCGGCAGTCTTGGCTAAATCTGAGAGTCCCATCGGCATGCTTCCATCACAGCTGGTCAGCTGGAAATAGATAAAGATGCAACTAAACCCGAGAGACGGTGAACAGCGCAATCTGTGTCCTCGTTTATGAAAGACACAATCAGCTTTAATTAGGGACAGCATTTGAAAGGTACTCCCATCCGCAGAGTCACTCTTTGTGCATGTCTAATGCTCTGATGACAATGCCATTGGCGGATCAAGAGCAATTGAAGATACATCAAACAAGCTGTAAATCAATCAAGAGAGGCTTAGTGAGAAATCTCAGTCTGTTACTGAGAACCTTGGCGTGGAAAAAAGCGTCTCAAAATAAAACAGGGCGTGTTCCAGACATGTAATGATTTAAATACAGTAATTGCAACACATTGCTCACTTATCAGCTTATTAATCATTTCTTTTAACTACCCCCTGACAAATTTAACAAGTACTGTTGAAATAAAACAAAAACATGGGTAATTGTAAAGGATATCTCACAAAAATTCTGTTTTCATTTACCAGTAGGACTTATTAAATAAAAAGAGAGGATATTTTGAACAATATTTATACTGTTTTTGTGCATATCATTAAAGTGAATGGGGAACAAAAGTTTGACCAGACTGAGTTTCATTTTGTTAAGCTAAATAAATAAACTTCTTTTCTAGATATCTTATTTTGAGCAATATCTCATTTTCATTTTAAAAAAGGCAGTCGACAATAATGGAACCATAAAGGATCTTCATTTTTCAAATGATCCTTTATACGACAAATATATCTGTGTGTCAAAATGCATACAAAATAATTCTAAAAAAAAGAAAATTATGTTTTAAATCACACTGCACACTCTCTTTTCAGTAGTATTTCCCAGAAGCATACACTCCTACAAAAATTAATTAAATAAAATGCAAAAAGTGCAAAATCTTTACTTTTAGGTACAATACCTTATTAACACAAAAAAGGTTTATAGTGTTTTAATGTTACAAATTACAAAGATACCTAGAAAAGCACATTTTAAGGGTATACAACGTGCTGTTGTACCCTTAAATGTACAATTTTGCACATTCAATAAAAGAGGGAATAAACACTTACCAGCAATAAACAAGCACCATTACGTTATGGTTTCAACACACTATTTTGGTCCAAAAGCAGCAAAAACCATGCGCTTGTTATGAGATACACATTTACATAGTCATTAATGAAGTTCAGAAAACAAGTAAAAAAAAGCAAGATATTTAACATTTTCTACTATTTGTTAACATACCAAATATTGATACATTCTAAATCGCATCGACTCACCAGGTCAAATCTCTTCTCTGTCCGTTTGTAACCATTTGTAATATCACAAAACTCCAGACGCTCTTCAATGCACCTGATGTAACATATAAACAAAGAGAAAGCAAACACTGTTATTGAGAATATGAAAAGTCCAGCCCCCATCCCCACAAATCCCTGTCACTCAGGAAACATGGCCTTCCTGCAAACAAGAGGTAGCATGGAGCGGGACAAGGCCACAGGGGCAGGTAGTGGGCTGGAAGGATGTTTTTGTCATTGCTTTGGCCCCTGGTTGGCAGCAACACAGGCAGGCAGACGTCCATCCTCAGGAAAAGAGGCTGCGGAGGAAGTGAAGCTGACGTCACAGCCGCTCACAGTCCTCCTGCTGTAGATCAGCACGTGCGCAAAGACAAAGCTATTGGTAGAGTCACGTAAACACAAAAACAGGTGGACTTATCTCATTGTGCTTCAACACTGTGATCGAGCCTTCGGCCTTTGATCTGTGAGGAGAATAGACATATTCGTTCTGAGCAAAATTCTGTGCAGAATCTACTTCACAGCTATTCTGCTTTTAAATCATATTGTGTAGGCACACGTCCAACACCGACAGCGCAGCAATAACAGGATGTTTACAAAGATACTCACTTTAAGTGAATGAAATAGCAAAACCCAAATATAACCTGCTGACATTTAGCAAGACATCACATTTATTATAAATCATAAGGTTTGTGTTTGTTCGTTTCATGCAATAGTTTGTGATGTGCTTTACTCGAGTACAATTACAATGGCATGTACTTCTGTGTCCAGGACAGGTCAGGTGGTGCAAAGGACACAGCTGCAGCTGACATACAAACACTGGTGGTTTTTGACATCATGTAGTGATGGTCAGACCGCAGGTTTGCTGTTATAATCAGCGAAGATACTAAGTAGAGGCCTCGGATTTTCCCCAGATCCATTGAAAAATGGCTATCACAGATGTTTTGGCTGCTTCTGATATTTCAACTGCCATAAATGCATGTAAAGGTAAAGTATGAATGACGATCCAATGAATGTTGCGTGTTTTTCTTTTATTATTTTGACAGAATATCCATTGTGGGTGTTTTGGTTTTTTTTGCAGTGAAGGATTCTTTCAGCCCAAAGACATTTTTCGCAGCAGTAGGCTTGTCAAAGAAGTCTCCTCTTGAGATAGAGAAGGTCTTTAAAATGTTGGACCAGGATAAGAGTGGGTTCATTGAACAGGATGAGCTACAGTTGAGTATTTTGCCTAGTAATGTTTTTTTACGCATGTATAGAGTGATTCTGTTGTAACGCAACCAATACATATTTTATAAGGACATAAAATATCAGTGCTTATCTTATGACTTGATTTTTAATGCAGTTGATAATTGATACACAAAATGCCAGTAGTTGTGTACGTAATAAAAAAAAACAGCCACAGAGAATGCTGGATTTAGTTAACTGAGAATCACTCTGATTTATAGCATTGCTATAGAAAACTGTAAAAATGAGGAAATATCATACAACTGATGTTTAATGTAATAAATAAATGTGGCCTTTATATTCCATGATTGCACAAAAATGTGTCAACCAAATAATCTCTTATGTTCACTTGTTATTTTGTGACTCATTTTCTAGGTTGTTTCTGCAGAACTTCTCTAAGGGGGCTCGTGTACTAACACCAGCTGAAACCAAGGCCTTCCTCATGGCTGGAGACATTGATGGAGACGGGAAGATCGGCTGGGAAGGTCGGTCTCTAAAATGCTTGGATATTTTATAATAAGATAAGTGATGTATAAATGTAAGAGATTAACCTACATCTCCTCATGTCCTGTAGAATTTTCAGCCCTCGTTAATGCTTCCTGAGACCAGCTGTGACTGACAAATATGGCAAAGAAAAATGATTTGCCACTGGGGTTGAATTGTTCAGGATCGTGCTTTTTCTTTCTTCTATGTTTTACTGGAATGTTGTTGAAATTCTGCAAGAGAATGGAACACGAAATAAAATGTTTTCAACAATATTTTTGCATCTATGTTGTGTATATCTAAAACATTGCTTACATTACTGAAATAGAACATTTGTGTTGTTTTGCATACTTTTTGATATTTTGTTTAGTGGTCATCACAGGGTTTAATACACGTAGGACTGTTTATTAAGGCATTGAATGAAATAACCTCCTTTAGAGATAAAAGATTAAGTGTTTTATCATATTTACCAGTAATCTGAAACTCAGAAACATTCGCTCTTGCTTGAGTCACCAGCTGTCCCAGAATCTGCTTAGCATCATCTTACTGCATGTATAGAATATATATATGGCACACAGACTGTAAATGGGTTGACACCCCCCTCCTCTTCCATACCAAGATACATAAAAAAAACATAAAACAAATACATAAAACAATATTCTTACACATTTACCTAGTGACAAATTTAATTGAATAATAATTTGCAATGAATAATGAAAGAATCCTAATGGGATAACAAAATCATGGTATTATAAAATCCTACTGGATTTGCTGTACTAAACTTCATAAACAAAAAAAAATGAATAAACTGAAAAATATGAATTTTTGTTTATCCAGCAGGAGCTTGTGTAACTCTCTCTAAAGAGATTCCTGTTTGACCCCCCTATAAATTGATTGATTTTTATCATAGTGCAAAAGGCAAATATAAGATTGCTTCACACAGAAATGCATTGCACGCATTTTCAAGCAAACACTTGCACATGCTACAATATGCAGAGTGTGCACTAGGATGTTCCACCTATGTTTCCCATAAGGACTGAAAGCATCCCCTTTTCGAAAGGATAAAAATAGAGCTATATGACTAGTAGACACATTTTTGTTTGAAACTTTACCCAACCTAAGCAAACGGTGTCCGTTACAACCCCAGAGACAAAAGTATAAAAGCCAGGCCCATGGGTGCTTGAGCAGTCATCACACATCTCTGGAACAGTTGCCAGCGCAGCGCAAAGGTGAGTTGACCAGAAACACCTTGAGGATCATACACCAGGGGTTGATGAATTTCTCTGATCACCATGGAATATAATTAACGAGAAATGGAGGAATAAAATAAGGATGTGAATGGACTTGCAGCAGGACTAAAAATGCGAAAGTACATCTCTTCAGTTAACCAAACCAAGGACCATACTTTCTCTACTTTCTACTTTTTGGATGAGCTTTCAGTGGTTGTCAACTTTTTTAATTACTTTTTTTGGTGTGGTTTTTTATTTTTATTTGGCAATCTTATGTGAGCTCATAGATATCAGATTTCGACTGTAGAAAGAAGTAATGGGTGAATTGTTTGAGAATGATTTGAAATCATGTTAAATGTAATTTAGCCCAAATTTGGGGGTCAGGAACTTAATGCATCATCATCTTGTTTGCGTCCAATTTCCAGATAAATCAAAATGGCATTTGCTGGAATTCTCAAGGACGAGGATGTGGCTGCAGCCCTTAAGGATTGCGCTGGTAAGACAAAGCTGCTTTAACTTGCCACAGAAAAGGGATAGACTGTTATTTAATTTGCTGATTTTTAATACAGATTCTATTTTATATAATTCTAGCTGCTGACTCCTTCAACTACAAGTCCTTCTTTGCCAAGGTTGGTCTGAGCGCAAAGACTCCCGATGACATCAAGAAGGCCTTCTTTGTCATTGACCAGGACAAGAGTGGCTTCATTGAGGAGGATGAGCTGAAGTATGAAAGCAAAAGCAATGAAAACAATTATATTGTATTATATTATATAGGCAGTTTTCTTAATATTCTTTTCCATTCTCTTCAATGTTTCCAGACTGTTCCTGCAGAACTTCTCCGCTGGTGCCAGGGCACTGACTGATGCTGAGACCAAGGCCTTCCTCTCAGCTGGTGACAGCGATGGTGATGGCAAAATCGGAGTTGATGGTACTTAATCTAATATTTATAATATTTCTTATAGCACTACAAAGCATAACAAGATAATACATGGCTAAAGTATGAATTCTTAAAAACTATTTGTTATGAAGCATTTTTTGATATTTGATCAATAAGTCCTAATATTACTTGATTTATCATGTTTTATAGCTCTTTATTTTGTAGCTACATTTATTTTAATATTTAAAGCAGGTCAGAAAACCGACTAGCAGAAGCAATAGACCTAATAAAAGAGCAGTAAATCTTTGTGAAAAACATCAATGATTGTTTAGTTTTGTAATAATGTCTTTTGTAGCAGAATATAAATTATTAAATGATGTTGGGATAGAAGGTACCTCTAAAATGAAGACTTTAATTGTTTTCTTTATCCCTGTCTTTCAACAGAGTTTGCTTTGCTTGTAAAGGCCTAAGCATTCATGGACCCTTGTCTTTGGAACCAGAGCTCTGCTTACATATCATCTTTTTTATATTTATTTATGAATGCCCTGCAAACTCCTCCTCAAAGAACGCACGTTCAATGTCTTGAAAAGCTATTTATTATTAATGTTGTTTCATTGCATTGTATTGTTCTGTAAAAAAACCTTCTGTGTGCAAACTTACAATCTCTTTTGCACTTTAAGGAAATAAAAATACATTCGATTTAAAACATTCTTTGCATCTTCCTCTGTTTTCTGCATACGAGAGTACAAAAATCTTAACTTGGACATTTGGACCACAAAACAAAGTCATTAGGGGCCAACTTTTCTAAAGGGTCAATTTAAGCTGAATAAATTAGCTTATCATTGATTTGTGATATGTTATGATAGAACAATATTTGGCTGAGATACAACTGGAATTTGAGGGGGTAAAAAATCTAAACATAATAATCGCCTTTAAAGCTGGCCAAATGAATTCAACTGGAATGCCTATCAACAATCAGAAATTACTTTTTTATATAGTCTATTTAAAGTGGTAAATTTACAAAATATCTTTATGGAACCTAATCTTTACTTCTATATCCTAATGATTTTTGGCATCTAAATTAAATTAAATTTTCATCCATACAATGTATTTTTGGCTAATGCTACAAATATACACGTATAATTGATTTTGTGCTGCAGAGTCACATTTCTGATTGAAATCTTTTTTTACATTTCAAGTGTTAAAACTTTTACTTATAATAATAGGAATATCTACTAGACATGGACAGTGTTAAGATTTCACAGTATATACATGTAGAGGTCTAGTTAAAACCACAGAGATGTAAGCAGATTTTAAATATAAACATGTAATGACCCCTGTCCAACACAGGGATTCTCTATGAGGATTTGTACACATGCTCACATTAATGCCCTCACAATCAACAGAAGGTGAGCTAATGAGCCTTGTGCAGGCTACAGGCATCACTTACAGCGCTCAGTGCCTGAGTGAGCATGTCACTTTATACTCTGATCCCAAAGGCATATCACACACAACTGACTAAAGCAAAGCAGGAGAAGCGTACTCTCTGAATTCTGGAGTGTACTACTGTATAACAACAGTTCTATGTAATTGCTTTGCTACTGAAACAAATGTATGTCTCATAGCCAAGGAATGTTATGCTCTGATGTTAGACTTGAATGTTTACAAGCTATTTCCAATAAAAACATAATAATAATTACATTTAAAAAATGTATGATTATGGTTTACAAACAGGTCTTAGGCTGGACTACGGGCCATAGTTCAATTAATACATTAAAGTCATTTTTATTAACATTCCTTAGGAAAAAACAACAACATTATTACTGATGCTTATGTTGAGAGAAAAACAACAAAGTTGATATATTTTAAGATCAGTCACTGCAAGTTTTTTTCAGTTGATATAGCTCAGAATTACATTCTAGTCTGGGACTAGGCCTAAGCCTTGTCTGTGAAATCAGAGGATAGTCTTATTACATTATTATTTTATATAAATCCATACTTTAATCTATCTGTTTGTAAAAGATTTGTTGTTTTTAAATAGGTGATTATGATTTCATAACTTAAAGAATGACAAAAATGTTTTCAAAAATCATGTTTTACTAAATGTTTAAGCTACTATAACAATAATATTATAACAATGATTTTGTTATAACCAAGAATAGCTGTCCACATACATTATATTGTCATTATAATGGGAGACTTGGAGATGGTCAAGTCACTTTTATTTATATAGCGCTTTTAACAATACAGATTGTAGCAAAGCACTGAATATTATCAAATAGAAGAACAGAGTGATGGTAATGTATAATGACGAGAAGTAGACTTGTTTTTATCAAATGCAGAGACAAATGCAGAGATGGTCTCTGTAGTTAAGATGACGATAATCACTAGAAATCATGTGTCCCCAACTAAGCAAGCCAGAGGCGACAGATGGTAACCTACTACTCTTAAGATTTTTATAACATAATCTGAGAGTAGTTTTATTGTGCAAATCAGTAGCTATGTATCAGGTTAATATTTGAGAATTTTTATTTAGAATCATGTTTTATTTTTACTTGAATACATTTTATGCATTTATCCAAAGCGACCTAGCTACAAAAGATAAAAACAGCGCATCATACAGTCAACATTATAATATACCAGGTTTATTAAACATAATAAGCTAGGTTTATGCAACACAGCCTCACGATCAATTCAGGTATTCGTACGAGGTGCCAAATTCGTGCTAACTCGTACGATTTTGTACAACTTGTTTAAAACCGCGTGACGGGTAGGTTTAGGGGCGGGGTTAAGTTTAGGTCATTCGTACAAATTCATACGAATTGGCAACGTAAAATACGTACGATTTAGAAGAAATCGTATGAATTTGTACGATTTAGCCATCTCATAAAATATGTACGAATTGCAAGCTAGAAAAGAATACACAAATACAGAATAAAAATTGTTTTGATAAATCAAAGTCTAGTCTTAGCGATGTTTTCATTAAACATAATCAACAATAAAAAGTTTTTCTTTCAACAAGGTCCAATTTTAGGCGAATACAATTTTAGCACTGGTCTACTTCACACAAGCGGTCAATTCAGTGAATTTATTTGAAATCAAACGCTAACAGTGGTCAAGGGAAGCTCGAACCCATACAGTACAAGGACCAACAGCTGAAATCATTGACTAGCCTAGGCTATATGTTCATGTCACAAAAACACACGTTGCAATTTTGCATTTACCTTATATTTCCAAAGAAAACAAACAACGACTGAAAAAAACGTATTATGGATTCATTTGTGACACACGCGCTTCCTCTTGAAGCTTCAAAGCGTGACAATATTTTCTCCAGTTACACAACTGCAGAGCGAACTCAGTTTCTCTCAGACAAAATGCCCATAACTCTTCCCGCTCATCTTCAGATACATAGCCTAGCTACTACAAAAAGCTTTCATCCATATCAGCATCGTATATTATTAGCCGACGCGATATTAAGGACTTATACATACGTACCTTTTAAGCATCTTCATTTAAGTGCATAAAAATAGAACAGCCTGACTACTGGACAAGTTTTTCAACCAACTGCCCGTCATGCGGTGTCCATTACATTATGCCTTATATTTCGGTTGAGTAGTGGTATATAAGGTGGAAGCCACAGAGTTGGTGCTCACTGCAGTAGCCAGTTTCATCCCTGCGAATCCAAACCCAAACCCTAAGGACAACCAGAGGTGAGTGTCTGCACAGATGAAACTACAAGAGCTCACAAAATCTTGCAAGGAAGAAAGAAAACCGACAAACGACAACGGCAATATGACTTGATCCGGAGAGGATGTGTTGATCTATTAAATCTCGGCCACCTGGGAATACGAGGGAATAATTTGTGTCTTGGAGTTTGGACGTGTTATGGGATATCGCTCTTTATTAGGCGGTTTGATTACGCCGGGACAGGGTGGGATTTATCATAACACTCTGTGTTGTTAAAGACACATGCAATTAATATGTGCCTTTTACCAATCATATGGAAGCACAGAATTTCTGATGATCTGTTACATTGATGGAGTATTATGAGAGTTTTTTTGCATTAAAAAGTGTATATATA
>JAUMHP010000062.1:6648936-6669900 GCA_032361065.1 Enteromius trimaculatus | reverse complement strand
ATATACAAGTCAAATTAAACCTCTGTCATTTTTTAGGCTAATCATGGCATTCGCTGGTATTCTGACTGAGGCTGACATCACTGCAGCCCTGCAGGCCTGCCAAGGTAACCTGCATGTTTCTGGACCCTCCCGTTGCCCTACAAGCTAAACTGAGAACATCAATTTCATGTCGTTCCAAATCCGCATGACTTTCTTCTTTCCGTGGAACACAAAAGGCAGAATGCTTTAGGGACTGACAGCCTCAGTCACTATTCACTTTCATGTATGGACTACGATGCAATGAAAGTAAATGGTGACTGAGACTGTCATTCTGCCTAACATCTCCTTCTGTGCTCTGCGGAGAAAAGAAAGTCACGTGGATTTAGAACAACACGAGGGTGAGTAAATCGTGACAGAATTTTCATTTTAGGATCTCAACCTCACTGTAAACATCATTCGTTACAGTATGGAGCTTGAAACTGTGGATAAAGCAACCATGTTTTGCAAGACGCTTAAGTTCTTCTTGCTTCTTGCTTTTCATCTCCATTATCATGCTAAAATCTTGATGAAATTACCTTCCAGCTGCTGACTCCTTCAACTACAAGAGCTTCTTCGCCAAGGTTGGTCTGTCTGCCAAGACTCCTGATGACATCAAGAAGGCCTTTGCTGTCATTGACCAGGACAAGAGCGGCTTCATTGAGGAGGATGAGCTTAAGTAAGTCTGATCTTAAAAACACATTTTAATATTAAAATAAACTATTTTTAAGATTTTAAATGAACTACCTCGAACAAAACTAATTGGTTGTTGTGCTCTTCAGACTGTTCCTGCAGAACTTCTCTGCTGGCGCCAGGGCACTCACTGATGCAGAGACAAAGGCCTTCCTGAAAGCTGGAGACTCTGATGGTGATGGCAAGATTGGAGTTGATGGTGAGGAATTTGCTTGAATATAGGCTCACCAACTACATTTAATGACTGATACAATAGAAATGTTTTGCATATAATAACCAGTTGCTCCACACTGTCTTCTTATGAATTCTTTATCCTTCATTTTACAGAGTTTGCTGCCTTGGTCAAAGCATAAATGTCACCTGACCAACAACTTTTGCTGACAATCGGTATTGAAGCCTGAGATCTCCACTTTTTTATCGGGGTGGCTGATTTTTATACACAATTCTAACTGTCCACTCTCATGCTGCACCCTGTCCACAATGACTGTCAACGTCACAAGGTCTTTTGCGCTGTAGATATACATGTTGGTTTCTGTAAAATCTTTGATGCTGTTTTTGGGAAAGGACAATGAGAAAATAAATACTATTTTTCATTTTTGGGTCTCTGTCCTCTAACTGCAAGCATAACACTGGCATTATAGCTCAGCTATTTTTTACTCTAAGAGGGGCACATTAACAATGGCTTTGTAGGGATCAGACATATTTATATATGCCTTAGTAAATAATACTCTATAGAAAGTTACAATACCATAAAATAAATGATGGTAAAGGATCCTGAAAATGTCTCTGGAAGAAGACTATACAATGTGACATAATCAAGGACATGTAGATCTAATGGCACATTTTATAAAATTACATGGTTATATATTATATGGTTACATTTCGTTTTGGGGGGTGAAAAAGAACAAGTCTTCTTAATAGTCACTGAAAACTACACTGACATCTAGTGTTACTCTTCAGATATATCACACAAATCTTTGTTTTTTATTATCAGGTGCACAATTGATACAGATGAGGTGAAGGGTCTAATGTTTATTTACCAAAATAACTCATAAACACCAATAAGAAATAACAATGAAGTGAAGAAAACACAGAGATAAACTGAAACAAACAAACAAAGGAAACGAACATCAAGTGCAAATTTCAATGAAACAATGAGTAGGCTAGCAATGGACACAAAGGAAAATGATCTATAAACACTGCAAACACAAGGCACAGATGTTGCAATAATCAGTTATATACTGGTTTTAAATTACGTTGTAATATATTATGATGCATTAACGTTTGTATAAATTAGAAAGCACTCAGTGTGAACCAAAATGTGCTGTCACTAGGTATCTTAAGTACAACGTAGCCGCCACTAGGTGGTATCTGGTGCCACAATTTATTTGGCACCAGCCTCTCAACTAATTAAACTCGTTTTGTTTTTTGCATGCGTTATTGATTTAAACGAGAACGTATTATTTATCTGAGAGAGTGCTGTTTATTTAGGATTTTTTCATTTTTAATTTGCTTTCATTAATGTATATTGCAGACTCAGCAAACGACAGCAGAAGACATGTTGACTGTACTGTACTAACAAATTAGAGATTGTAAATGGATAGATCACTATACAGTAACACTACCAGTCAGTTCAGTGACATTAGAGTGTATTGGTTTGTTGGTTAGGTGGCTCCAATGTCTTGTCTTTCCCTTTCCATGACAGGCCAAAGGCACTCTGCAGTGCCATTTCTTCATCAGTTTCCAGTAGATTACTACATGACTGCTGAGTTATTAAAAAAACAAAAACACTAAATAAAATAAAATCTTTAATGCACCTTTTATTATATAATCCATAGCGGATTTGACCCTTTTTTATGTTTTTTAGAGATGCATAAGTAATCGTTTTAACCATTTAGTTCTCACATAAAAAAACAACAACATTTTTACAAGTTTTCAATTATTTTTGCTGTACGTATACTGTTTACTTTGAATTCTGACTGGTTTTCCTGAACAGCAAACGATGCAGAAAGCTCAATCCTTACTCTGTCGTATATCGGTCAGATTAGTGGCAAAGTATGAGAAAAGTGTCAAGTTGCGTGAGATTGTGTAAGTGGATTGGACTCCTGACTACTTATTTAAAACTAAGACAAAGTGAATCTCATTAAATGTAAAGCTATATAAAAATTGCAAAATGAACATTGAGCTATCTAAAGCATATAAGAACCTGAGCAAGTGTGTTTAAATGTTAAACAGCAAAATTTGTACATCAGCATCAAATACTGTATCTTACAGTATTGTTATTAATTAACTGCTACGGGCCACAAAATACATGATGATGTTCTTGTGATCTTGTGAAACAGATCAAAGGTGATTCACACAACCGGGGTTAAGCAGTTCAAAAGAAATGCATAAGCAATACATGTGTCCACAAAATGACAACTTTTTCATTTTTATAATATGACTTTACTGTCATGTAAATTTTAATACATTAAATGTTATATCCCACACACATATGTTGTTTTTTGTGGTTTATTGGGGCTATCCATAGGCGTAATGGTTTTTATACTGTACAAACTGTGGTATATTGCCCGACTGTCCAAACTCTGTCCTGGAGGACCGGTGTCCTGCAGAGTTTAGCTCCAACTTGCCTCAACACACCTGCATGGACGTTTCTAACATGTCTAGTAAGAGCTTGATTAGCTGTGTTTAATTAGGGTTGAAGCTAAACTCCAGAACCGAGTTTGGACAGCCCTGCCCTAAACTGACCCTACACCTAAACCTACCCCTTCCAGGAAACTACGTGCATTTTTAGATTTTCAAAAAAACACCATTTGGTATGTTTTTTTTTTAAGCCTTTTGAATTACGGGGACACCTGTAAAGTCATATTGTAATACCCATGTCATTATGCAAATTTGTGTCCTCATAAACCACATAAACATGGACACACACACACACATTATTAACTATAACATAGTATCTCAAGTTAAATGTAAAAAGTGTAATGCTGTTCATTATTAAAAATATCCAGTTTTCAATTATCAGTTTGTCCTTTCACACACACACACACACACACACACACATATATATATATATATAGGATATATGTTAGATCCAAAATAAACCTAGCATATCTATCTATCTATCTACACATCAGCACCCTTGTAACAGAATGACACACACAGCCACACGCACACACAAACGCGCACGTTTTTCGTTTCAATCAAGTTCGCACAATATTACTGAGAAGTGCATTAACGAGACTCATTTAAATAGTAAAGGATAATTAGTTAGGCAAGAAATTCAAGTCGAGCCTTGCAACACGAATTTGATACACGCACAGGTAACCCAAGCATCTCTCATTGTCCATCCCATTAGCATGTACATATATATAAGTTGTCAGTGGATGAGAGGCGCTATCACACAGCCTTACCTCTACTCTGGATCAGCGCGAGGACAAATCTTCACAGGTCAGATGCTGCTTTCCGCTTCCCATCAATAGCATTTGCTAAACTATGGAACTGTTGGTCCCTACTATCTAACATGTGTTTTGGATTTTAACTAAATTCGTTTAAAGTTTGAAAGGTTCGTTTTCAGCAACAGAGGAGTGACAGAACGTAAACTAGAATAAACAGTGTTAATCTTAGCAAATGCGTGATGTTTTAAAAAAAGGATTATCGTATTGTTTCTTTCATTTTTATTTTTTGTTGGATTTTTTAAACATTCTTTTAAAATTTGTCATGTTCAATTTTTAAATGAAAAATATTAGCTAAATTAAAATAATGATTAGAATATTATAAGTAATAGATTGATAAAAAGTAAGTAACAAAAATATAAACAAATATATAGATAAAAAAATTTTTTTTTCTTTAACAGTTTGAAAATGTCACTTACTTCCATCCTCTCGGCTGAAGCCATTGAAAATGCTGTCAAAGACTGCCAAGGTATGTCATTAAAATTGTAATATTACTAAATAATAATGTGGAGACAAATTTTTATTGTTTCATGTTGAAACAACAATGACAATCATTCTTGTTTTGATTTTTCTCCAACAGCTCCAGACTCCTTTTGTTATAAAAAGTTCTTCCAACTTTGTGGCCTGAGCCAGAAAAGTCCCCAAGAAGTGAAGGATGTCTTCCGCATCATAGATGAGGATAACAGTGGATTTATTGAGGAGGCTGAGCTCAAGTATGTAGTTTTGGCTGGTACTGAATTCATGATGTATTGTGTGTTCAGTGTTTGCCAAAGCTCTAAAACCCAGAAAATGACTGTTATTGTGATTTCATGTTGCTCAAGGCACAGTTCCTAAAGCTGTTATGGCTTTAGTATGTTGCTTTATTGTTCAGTGTGATCAGAGAAAGCACTTCTAATGCTAAAAATACAATGCTCATAATAGACATACATGAAATCCGGTGCATAAAGAGAATTACGTATGTTTAAGCTTTACAGTAGAGGTCCGTGTCTTACCTGATAATACCGCAGTTCCATTTAAACTAAGTCCTTTTCAAATGTAATCCACGGAGACTCTGTCATTATGTTTTTCTGTCTCTGCATGTGATTTATCTGTATTATGTAATGGCTAGAACAGAACTAGAACCCAGGGCTGGAGAGATGACATTCACAACAGTCCTTTGAAGGGTTTAGCTTGCATTTTTAGCCAGGACAGGTGAAAGAGATCATATTTGATTGATGAGTTGTGTGTGAAAGCTCTAAACCGAAAAGAAAGAGTTAAAAATGCATAGCTGCTTTAAGTTGGATAGTGGCAGTTCAGTGCAGCACTTCAGTCTTCTCATCGATGGATTTGTGTGCATCAGGTTCTTTCTCCAGCGGTTTTTCCCGGGGGCACGAACCCTGACAGAAAAGGAGATTAAGAGCCTCCTTACAGCTGCAGATGATGATAGCGACGGCCGGATTGGAGTAGATGGTAATGTTTTCTCATAAGATTGCTGTTTATATTTATTGTGTTTTATGTATCTACATGTTCTATCATTTTTATATACAGTGTTCAGATTTCAGAAGATTTTTTTTTTTTTTTAGCAACAGCGTTTTGCATTTTTACTTTGTTAAATATGTCACTTTATATCCTTTGCTTGTCTGTTATGTAATATCTATGATCATTATTCAGAGATGTGTTAAGATTTAATAGCTGTCTTAGCTCATGGAAACTCTAGTGGAAAAAAAAAACTATCACTGCATTGCATAAGAGGATCAAAGATCAGGGTCAATTCAAATTATTATTTCAATCCTGAGTAACGGCCATGCACATGCACTAGGAAAATACAAAGTCTAAAAGCAGCATGCAAATTACTGCAAAGAGAGTTCAGACTAAAACTATCTTTCTTTAGCACATGCTCAAACACTTAAGTGAGAATTATACAGAAAAGCTTTATTTTGAAATAACCCTGTTATAACAGTTTATTTGTCTGAATTGTTTTACAATATTTTAAATTCGGATATTCCTCTTTCCATACAGAGTTTCAGACTATGGTGTTATCCTGAAAGACTCCTTGAGCCCTCGGCTATAAGCACTGCAGCCTCAGCTTTCATTTGACTTTATGCACCTGATTTCTTTTCAAAAAAGGAGAATCAGCAGATAAAGTAAATGTACTTGACTTTTGAATTTATGTGTCTGTTTTGTTGTTCCACATTCACCCCAAATGACCAATGACAAAACTGTTCAGGGAAAATAAAATAAAGTCACTAAACTGATGCATCTGGTTTACTGTGTTTTAAATGTGCTTGGTTCACATTCATAATTATGAGAGATACTTATGGATTCTGTGATGTTTGATTATTTCTAAACCATCTGCATGTGACTGAACTTTGAACTATTTCTACTGACACGGTCTGATGCTGAGCTTTGAGATTTTTTCATCTGTGCAATCCACATAAGCACAAAACAAAGACAATGCAACTTCACATCTAAAAAAAACTCTGATAGTGAACCGTTCTTAAAAAAAACTTATAAATACCACAAAATGGGTACAAACAGCCAAGTAAAGTCATTTTATTGATAGAATTTTAGGAAGTTGGAAGATGAGCCAGTTTTATACATTTCAACATTGCCAACCCTATTATATGATTATTATTATATACAGGGTTGTGGGGGAAAACACATTCATCTCATGCATTGACAAACACGATAAACGCAGCACTGACATATACATGCATGGTTATGGGAGTGTTCTCCTTTAAGACAGACGGTTCTTGTGCACACGCTGTTCTGATCTGTCTGATAAAAAATAATGAGGCCGCTGAGTTCAGCTGCATCCTGCCTCCGTGTGTCTTTGTTAACTCAAAAGCTACAGTATACTAAAAATGCTCTAAGAATGTCCTCAATAGTTTAAAACCGAACTAGACTTATATATCAACCAATAGACCAATACATCAACACCTGATATTCTCAGCAAACCTATGAAGTGCAATTGCACAGAAAATAACAATTGTTATATCATTTTAAATTGGATATGTAATGTTTCACAAATGCGTGGATCTATAGCAGCATGCAGCTTTTAGTAAAGTTATTTCATTTGGTCCTAATGTTTTCAAGCCATGCAATCAAGCTATTTTTTTTTCCTAATCTATAAATAGCTACAGCAAAGTTCACTGCAAAATATAAACCTTTAAATCCTAGGTGTAACCAGATCCTTAAAACCAAGGAAGTTCAAATGTAAAGCAGACTAAGCAGGCACAAAAGGTACAGACACTGAGAGCAGGTGTAAGTTTCAGTGAAGAGGGCCTCTCAATACTGAATGGCAAGGATATCCCGCTCAGGTTACCGCTTAGCCCATTAGAACAATGGAATTGAAAATGCTGCATCAATCCTGGCTTCTGATTATCCCCTTTCTGCACTGAAGGCAGAGACCAAAATGAGCCGGGCAAACATGTGCCTTAATGGCATCAGCTCCACTGAGATAATCCCACTGTGTATGCATGGCCCAATATGTTATGGGGGAGCTTATACAGCAATTATACTACAAAGCTTATTCAGCCAGAGGTCATTAATATGTAACAATGTTATATGTTTAAGTAACCTTCAATTTCAAGCCAATATCTGTAACCACTGGGCTGGTGTGAATTAAACTGATTCAGCATTACAAATTATTATTGCTAAAGGTATTCTGTACTCATTCTGCAGTTGGGTGGACATTCCACATTGACAACAAAGTACAAAAAATATGACATACATAAGAGAGTAAAAAAAAAAAGGATTAACTATTCGTTTCAATTTATATAACACGAACAAAGAAGGTTCAACTATGAATTATAATGATTTACTGCAATTTACAAACAATTTATTATCTTTACTGGAATCAATCAATACTGACAATGGTCAATCTTAATGATTTTAAGACTCAGCTCTGAAGGATTGGCAGTTTCAGCATTTTATTCACAGTTTTAACATTTTAACTCATAATTTCAATGGCCTTGTCTGACCAATCATGTTATTTACCAGGTTAAGTTATCGTAGACAAAATATTGAAAAAATAAAGAAGATACTTCCAGTGCGTTCAAAATACTGACCACAGAAAAAACAGCATTGTATGATGCTGGCCACATGGCAATGTGGTAAACCATTTTTGGTTTGTTAGTTTGTGACATAGTTGATAGAATTTTCTGACAGACAGGAAATATTACAAATAATTATTTTTTTTTAAATTTCCAGACAATTACATGTAACATTTTACATACACACACATTAAAACTGCAAAAGCTGTAAAAAAGGAACAGGCAAATAAAAAGAAACAAGGTATTTGTGTGAACCAACAATATGATATTATATGAAAATATAATAAATATAACGTAGTAGTAAAGAAACAGTTCACAACTAACAAAATTGGTATATGACAGATAGGACTATTACATTATATAATCTTATACTCTAATATATTAAATATTATATATTGAAATATAATTTCATGTGAGCCTACACGATTGTATATATATAAAAAATCCGTTAAAGTGCTTTTAATTTCTTTCTACGTAATACGTTCTGAATCATGGGGTAAATACTGAGTGACAGGACTAATAGTGGAACGGAACTGTGGATGAAATTTACCCGATCGGATCCAACTGTAACACACAGGCGACTGTCAAGAGCAGGAAGTACATCTTTTCCATTGATCTCAGCTCTGTTTTTCCCCATGAGATAACAAATCAAGCACTTTATTTCTGTTGTCATGCTGTAACAGGTAAGCACCAATTGGTTGAACAGTCTTTGTAATAGTTGTCGCTTTTGAAACGCGACATGAAACAGTCAGATTAATGCTGTAGCTAACCAGCTAGCTTGTAAGTAGGCTAATTTCTCTGTTTTCATGGAAAGTGAAATGCTTTTGGTTCCTTTTTCGTTTATTTATCTTAGTTATCAAATTCACGTTTCTAGTTATGTCATTTACATAATTGTTTATTTGTTTGTCTTCTTCACTATTCTAAAAATCAGCTAACTGCTTTCCATCAGCTGTTTATTTAAAAAGTAGAAAAGAATGCAGTTTAGTACATTTTACTTGCTTTTCTCATAACCACAACCTAAACCTAAAATTACATACTTTTAACAAATACATTAAATTTAACTGCTGTCCATAATGTAATATAAAGTGTTATAATAATTAATAAAGCCATGAACATTCTTTAAATTGTAGCTTTTACAGTTTGTACATATAATCTAAAATGAGTTGAGTGATTTAGTAAGTACACCTTCATTATGTATTCGTTTCTGTTTATTCTTGAAAATATTTTTACAATGTCCTTTGACAACAATCCCAAAAAAGTTTATTCTGTATACAGTTCAAAGGCATGCACACCAAACTCAATGAAAAAGGGAACAGCAGTTTTTATTTTATTTTTTTTATTAAAAACCTGGGGTCTGAATTATTTTAAAATGTGTTAATTTATCTGCTTTTTTCTCCCATTTTATAACCTCATCTCATAAGCCCGAGAATGGCATCTGGAATGCAAGAGAAACAGTACACGCCTTCTTTGCTCAGTTTTTTCATCTATAACCCTAAGTTTGGACCACGTGAGGGTGAGGTAAATGCGGTTTAATTAAATTTATTTTAACAACTTGTTTAATTGTTTTGCAGATGAATAAATCAAAAGCTCCACCCAAATGTATTAAATGTCTTCAGAATTTGTCTGGGGATGACAGTAATCTCAAAGGCAAACAAATGCAGGCAGAAGTCATGTTTTGTGTACTGTATGTTTATAGAGTTGTTATTGTACATTGTAGGAGGAAAAGAAAATCTTGTTTTACCATCCCATTGAAATTGAGAAGAATGAAAAGATTCGTAATGTTGGACTCTGTGAGGCCATCGTTCAGTTCACCAGGTTAGCACTTAATTAAAAAGTGGTAAACAACAAACATGGAGAGACCGGCATAAATGAGAGATTTTGTTTTTACAGAACCTTCTGTCCAACAAAACCAGCCAAATCTCTCCACACTCAGAAGAACCGACAGTTTTTCCATGAGCCGGAGGAGAACTATTGGATGGTGATGGTACGTATATGCATCAGTCATGTTTTGTAGAAATTTAGTTTAGATTCAAATGTTAACAAAAGAAGACAGAATAAAATAAAACTAGCATCATACAGGGATGCCGAAGTAGGTTTTAAACACCTTTCAATTTCTCTCTCAAGGTTGTACGCAATCCAATGGTTGAAAAACCCAACAAAGACGGTAAACCACCCACTGTAGAATACCAAGAGGAAGAGATTATTGTAAGTAATGTGTGGAATGATAGAAAAAATATTTTTTTTACACACCCTACAAAAAAAGATAATGTTTGGGTTGGTGTGCATTTCCATTCGAGTGTTTAAGCTTAAGTTTTTCTAAAAAAAAAAAAAAAATGTTACAAATAAAACACTGTTGTTTTGTGTCTATTCAGTTATAATAAAAATTATTGAACACCATATCAGAATGATTTATGAAGACACTAAAAACTGGAGTAATGGCTGCTGCAAATTCTGCTTAGCCATCACAGAAATATAAAATACTTTTTTTTTTTTTTTTTTTTTTTAAATATTATACATCTATTTAAAAAATATATAAATTTGATTAAAAAAATGTAATTTATATGTATTAAAAATACTACTTTTACTATATTATTAATTAAATAAATGCAGAGTATAGCCTAAGGGATTTCTTTCAGAAGCATTTAAAATAATCTTTTGATTGGTTATTTGATTAGTTGTTCCTCTCTTTGTGTTCTAGGATTCAGTTTATGGGTCTGTATTGCAACAGTGCTACAGCATGTATAAGGTAAACACTTTATATTGGTCTATTTTCACACTTTTTCAATAATCTATTATTTACTCATTATTTTTACAAACAGCTGATGCTGATCTTTTTTGTCATTGTTGTTGTTCTGCAGCTCTTCAACGGCACATTCAGCAGGGCGTTTGAGGCTGGTGGAGTGGAACTGCTTACCCAAAAGCTTGAAAAGTTCTTTTACAGGGTAAATAAAGTATTAATTAAGAGAACTCCATCCCTTAATCAGATAAAAGCTAGACAGTGTATACCTTTGGTCTGTTTTCTACATGCATATGCATGTTTTAGAAGAAATAACCATCACGTTTAGGTTTTGAATGTTGTTTTTTAAATAGTCATGCTGTTGCCCTGCTGTGAGAGCTTCTTTACCTTTAATTTTTAAGACGTCACTGATAATCTGACCACTTGAAATTAAAATCCCTCTGTTAAGAAAAGAGATAAATTGCAAAGATATTTCATAGTTGAAAACATTGTGGTGTTCTTCTTTTTTTTTCTGTTTTCAGAAATGGTCAATGTAAGACACGTATATAAAGGAGGACTGACAATCTTATTTGTCTGTGTTTATCTTATTGGTTCTTCGGTTCAGATTTCCTTGCTCAGGGCATCATGCTTACTCACCTATCTGAATAATTCAGTTTAGGTCAAGGGAAACCCTTCACGTCACCCCCTCCCTAACCTGAGCTGCGCCCTGAAGCTCTCAGTGAAAGTGCAATTTGTGCTTTAGGTTAAATGTCACTGACTGCTGTGCAAAGTCACACCAGGGCTGCATCTCAGCACGTCAAGTTGTCAAATTACATTACGTCAGCCTTATCAGGGACCCTTTGGTAATTTCATCCATGTTTGAGGGCATAGTGTTGTACAGTTTTTTTTTTTTTTTTTTTGTTTTTTTTACCCTTCTTGATAAGCAAAATGTCAGTCCTGACATTAGCCTGTACTTGTTCATACTGCATTGTTTTTTATTTTATGTGATTGCATTTGAGAAGGTTATATCTTAACTGTAGTGTATCTTGTTTTTTTTTTCAAGTTTTTTGTTGTATGCTTTGTCTTAGTACCTGCAGACACTTCATCTCCAGTCATGTGACCTGCTGGATGTCTTCGGGGGAATCAGCTTTTTCCCTCTTGACAAGATGACCTACCTGAAGATCCAGTCTTTTGTCAATAGAGTAGAAGAGAGCCTGAGTCTTGTCAAATACACGGCCTTTCTCTACAACGACCAGCTGATCTGGTAAGAGTCAATCTATAGATGCCTCTGAATTGATATGTCACCCAAAAATGTTAAATTCTTACCCTCGTGGCATTACAAACCTATAAGACTTTATTTTGGATATGGACAGAAAAAGAAACTATTTAGCAAAATGTTCACGCTGCTCTTTTCCAGTGAATTTTGATGAGGGGCTGTCAAGCTCAAAAAAGGACAAAAACAACCATGTTTAATATTAATTTATGTTCATTATAAATATTAATGATTACGTATTCAGATCACACATTTGAGAATTTTTGTATGTTGATTATAGCTTTAAATGTAAATGATATTTTGTGTTGAATTCACAGAATATAAATGCGTGATATGAATGAGGGTTTACCTTAAATGACTGATTGCCGTAGAGGACATGAAGTCTGAGAGATGAGACTGCAGGGACTCAATAAAGCGGCACAGCCAAAGCTTCTTAATCACAAACTGTCTGGCACAGGGATCCAGATAGACTTTAAATATGACTTTTAATCCTCTTTGTTGAATTCACAACGTGACTTTCATATATTGTTTTGAAAAATTACTTTCACAGAAGTGCCTGTGTTAATGCCTGTTGAATGTTGTTTGTCTGATTACTTGTTTAAATGAAAGTGTCGCTTTGATAACGTATTACCAGCTTCCAAGTTTTGTAAGACACAAGACAATTTAAACTATTAACATCATTATTGAAGCACTTTTGCATTCAAAGTTTGCATGTGCTTTAGTCTTATGTTCTGTGCTGTATTTTGTAGGAGTGGTCTAGAGCAGGATGACATGCGAATCCTGTATAAATACCTGACGACCTCACTGTTCCCGCGGCACACTGAACCTGAGGTGACACACAGACTGAGCATTTTCTCCCAGTCTAACACTGTTTGTACATTAGACATTAGTGGAAGCTTTCAATGAATCAAATTGGCCCAATTAAAATCTTTATATAATAATTTATCATTACCATATTATATATATATATATATATATATGTATATGTGTATATGTATGGGGAATATATAGGGGAATACAGTCATATTGGAGACACAGTGTCAACTAATGTCATGCCAAAACAATTCTGTGTGTGGTTTTTGGAATATGTTCCTGTCATGTGCCATCTACAGCTGTTTATGAATGATCTGTGTTTCTGTGTGTAAACATTCGACAGCTTGCAGGAAGAGACTCTCCGCTCAGGCCAGAGGTGGCTGGGAATCTGTTGCACTACGGAAGGCAAGTATCCAGATATTTCCTGCTTAGAACTCAGGACTGGAACAGGGGGCTCTTGGCCTTGAGCCTGTCTGCTTGGGCTCAGTGCTTCGGGACACAAGCAGCCAAGCGCAGCGCTAAGACAAACACTGATCAAGCAACGCTACAAATATCAGATTGCACAAGGGTAATTTAATTGCTTTAGTGGCAAGGAGAAAACCGTAAGCCCAACAAACTTCACAATAACCCGTCTGGTTGTTCGACGAGTGGATGAACTCACAAAGGGGTTAGGTTTGACTGATTCGATTAAGATTAATAGATTATTCTCGTCAGATCAATCACGGAGAGTCTGATGAATAATTGGCAGAGCTTCTTTGTTGATATGTGTTCAGTGTGTAATGTGGGTAATGGGAGCACACTCTTCAGAGGGTCGGCTGTGACTCTTGAGGCCATGGAGGTTAGCAGGCCAGTGTAGCTGGTAGCAAGTTGTAAGGATTCAGAGGCTTGGGAGAAAATGACAGATTATGCTTCATCTGAAAGAGATATTTGTGGATTATGGATTTTTGTGTCACCTTAAGAAGTCAGAGAATATTTGTATTATTCATGAAAGGTCCAGAGTTGTACTAACATCTTATATTATGTTATGGTAACAGATTTTTAACAGGGCCAGCAAATCTTAAAGATCCAGATGCAAAATTCAGATTTCCCAGGATATTTGTGAACACAGAGGACAGTTACGAGGAGCTACATTTGATTGTTTACAAGGTGAGAGAAAGAGTCCAACTCAGTGTTATTCTTTGTGCATTTTACACTATAAGCTTAATGTGACATTGAGCAATTACCTAGCATTCGTGTTTTTAAATATTTATTATTAATGAATGAATAAAGTATATTATTAATAGTGCCGTCAAATTATTAATTGTATCCAAAATAAGTTTGGTGTGTGTAGTATATTCATACTAAATACACACCGTACACACATATATTATGTAAATAAGCAAACTATTTTTTGCGATTTAATTGTTTGACAGCATTGTTAATAAAAAACGATTTTTGGCAAATGAAACTAGCCCCGATTTAAATAAGATACAACATTTGTTTATTAATTTAATTGCTTATTTTTTTTAAGGTGATGAGTGTGTCATTTTATATAATATAACAATAATATTAAATATAACAACAGTTGCTCAAAAGTGTTCAATTATGGTTAGTAGAAAATGAAAATAGATATTTTGATTGAAAAAAAGCATTTCTGCTTTTCTCGTATTTTACATAAATGTTATTCATTATCCAGGCGATGAGTGCGGCTGTATGCTTCATGGTAAATGGTAAGTGTCTGCTTGTGTTGTTTTGATGACTGTTGATTACTATTATCAAGAAATCAGTCGAATGTTAACTTTTCTTTCAAACCCTGCTTCTCTTTGTGCACGTAGCCACAGTGGAGTTGAATCGTGAGTTTTGTGAACAACTAGACAGCCTGGTTGGTCCCCAACTCACCCTGTTGGCCTCTGACATATGTGAGCAGTACAACATCAACCGAAGGATATCAGGGTCAGTATTACTCCAGAGCTTCACTTCCAACTGCTGAATAAAGTAAATCTATTGTTTGCAGAAAAAGCTCAGTCAAGTGATTAAATAAATATCATAAAGGCACTGAATTAGCCTTTGAACCACACTCACCCACTTGTGTTTTTAGTTGGGTACTAAAGAAATGGCTTTAACTATTTCTATTAATGCTGAGCTGTCTCTGCAACTGTCAAGTTAGTCCTGCTTCACTGCTCGTAAATGCATCAATCTTGGATGACTGGGTCATCCTGTGACCCAGGTAACCATTCAGAAATATTGACAAGGCTTTCACTCACCCGCATGCTGAATACAAGTGTCCCCTGTATCATCTCGCTCCGAGTAGCAGTTACCGGAGCTTATTCATTAATCATATCTAAACAGTGTGTCCTTATCTTACCTGAGCCCTATGTGGTGTGCAGTATTCTTTTGTGTGTTACAATCCCTCATATCAACTTACATGCCACTTATCACACTTTAAAGACACATAACTGCTTTTATTCGTCCACGCATGTTTTATTGGAAGGGAAAGCTATACCTCAGCTTCACTGATTTGCTCAAAACTGTTGTTGTAGGCCAGAGAAGGAGCCTCAGTTTAAGTTCATCTACTTTAACCACATGAATTTGGCTGAGAAAAGCACCATCCACATGCGCAAGACGGCCAGCGTGTCCCTCACCTCTGTCCACCCGGACCTCGTGAAAATCCTTGGAGACATCAACTGCGATTTTGCACGGTAAGCAATGCCACTTATTCGACTGAAGAGGTATATTCAAGTCATGTTTGAATTACATTTTGTAACTAAGTGGAACAAATTAATTTATAGGACAAAAAAGGAGCATGTTTCCCATATGCTTATTTAATGGCAAAATATTAGTATGTATTGAGTAATAATTGCATGCTTTTAAATGTCATTATTTGCGCAAGACAATTTCTCACAATCAATTTCAGCTAAATTCACAAATAAATATTATTTTCTTAAACCTTTTTTTATTCTATATGAGTGACCACATACCCAAGATTACTAATTTGCATAAAGCATGTCTAAACCATATCCTTATGAGGGGTTTCTGTACAATAATAACAGCAATAACAGTAAAAACACAGCTTGAGCTGTATGTGTTTTTGTTTGTATGCTTTTAGGATTAAATATCTATCTATAAAGTTTCATCTTGGCATGCTTATAAGGCCACACAGTTAGTGAAGGAGATTTAGTGTTTGTGCATATTTTACAGGGTTGATGAGGACGAGGAAATCATTGTTAAAGCGATGACAGATTACTGGGTTGTTGGAAAGAAGTCTGATCAGAGGGAGCTGTATGTCATTTTGAACCAGAAGAATGCTAACCTCATTGAAGTGAATGGTATGTAAAAATTAACTGACTAACACTGAGGTGATATTATGGTGTGAAGTCTACTAGTTAATTTTTGATCACAGTTGTTTAGTTGATTTAAAAGTTGGAATATTAAAACATTTCTGTTGACCTAAACGCTCACCAAGATTCTGTTTGTGTTACAGAGGAAGTGAAAAGGCTGTGTGCGACACAATTCAATAATATTTTTTTCTTGGACTGAAGAGATACGATGGGCATGGACTACTTCACTACACTAAAACTGTCAACTGTTCAGGTTTTACTGACAGCATCAGTGTAATGCAATAATTGCATTGTAAAAAAAGATTTTTCACATCATGCAATTTTTTAGATTTTTATTTAATCTATACCGAAAAGTGGTTGCTTCCTTGTAATTAATTATAAAATCTGAATTTTACTGTAATTACCACTTTTCATTTGTTTGTATGTACATATCATGTTTAAGTATCCATCAGCTATCCTCTCTTTTGTGTTTCATTCCCATTGTTCAGATTTGTTTTATCACTTACAGATACAATTAAGTTGATATTTAGGATATAAATCAGTCAAGCTATATTTTTCTCTTATTTTAAATGCTGTCATGTCATCAGTGTCGTGGTTTAACTCATTATTTCACAATAAATTTAAGTTTTCATTAAATGTAGGTTGCTGCTTTTGTTCAAGAATACTTCACTCTTAAAATAATAATAACATTGCTATCATGCTAACGTTTTAATATGTATTTCAAGCCTCTGGCTGCCTCACGCTAATCAAATTAAGAGTTGTGTGAAATGTATCTGATCCAGGTTTTTTTCCCCAGCCTTTATATAACATTTAAGGGGGTAAAAAAATCTGGTTTATAATAATTTTCATACTTTTAATATGAATGTTACAAAATGAAAAGGATTAACCTTACATGGCTTGGGGAGAATAATATGCTAATTGCATTACACGAACCGTTTAAAAGCCATAAAGTATGATTATATCCGCTGCACATCTGGTCAGGGTTATCCACCTTGACTTTTATCCTCAGCGAGAGGCTTGCCTTTCTGAACACAATCATTAAAAATATTAACGGACAGAGCTGCATGTAGCACATATATTTTTTTTTTATTTAAGTTTGGAGTGTAACGTATTAATTGTTTATAGTTTTGCCAAAAATAGAAATACGCTTAAAAGCCGGCTCTAAGAGCCGATTCTTTGTAGCGAACGAGAAGAGCCGTCTCCCATCGGGGAGAGCCGAATCTTCTGTCGTTTGGGAACAGCATGCAGCCAATCACATGGGAGGACCCACTAGGATCGTACCATTATGTGAAAGAAGGAAAGGGGGCGCATGCTTTAAACACAGCGAGTGTAGTGGTACAGGCCGGGTACACAGTGACAGAGAGAGTCTCTGGACAAAAACAGAACAAATAATTACAGAGAGGAGAAATCGCATCAGGGCAAAAATAAATGGTTCTGAGTGATACTAAATAAAGAGCCTCTCGGAAGCCGTAAGAGCCGGCTCTTTTAAGGGAGCCGAGCTAAAAGAGCCGAACTTCCCATCACTAATACGTATTGTCACTAGCGTCACGCGTGACTATCAGTGTTTAGGACAAATAGGTCTCTGCAGCAACTGTAATGGGAGTTACCACATCGGGGCGTTTTTACACCGTGTTACTGATTGGCCGACGTCATAGTGAGGGTAGGTTTAGGGGTAGGGTTAGGTCAGGGGGATCATTTTGATTGCATGGTTGATTGCACCCAGTGGTTTGAAAATGCCCAGAAATTGTGAAACGCCCACATTTGCTCTGCAGAGACCTCTTTCTCGTTTAGGATTTATAAGTGGGCGTTGCATAATGCGTCCTCGGAAACCTACCAATCAACGGAGGGTAGAACAGCCAATCAGAACAGCGTTATTCACTTTTCAAAACCTGCCCGCCATCTTGCATACGCTGTACGCGGTAGGCAGGTAAACGTTAAAGAACGTAAATATTGAGAATCGATTTGCGTCTGAATATAGGTTTTGGACTCCCGTAACCCACCTTAATATAAAGGTAAGAAACATCTCATATTATTTCAAACAGATGAGAAAAGTGTGATAAACCTGACCTCAACGCCGAATAAAATGTCATTGTGTACAAAGTTACGTTAGTTAGGCTTAGTGTAATAAGTATAATTGTGGTAACGTTATGTTGCTTTGTTGATTTAGCCATGATAAAATGTTAATTGTGTATTACAAAAGCAATATGAATCGCACGCGTCATTTTAAAGGATTTGGTTTGCTTTCTACAAGTGATAAAATTAACGTAACAACTCTTAAGTCGGAGCTTCTGTAAGAACTCAAGATACGTTAATTGTTTACTTCTTAGATTTCTGCTGCATTATGTTTTGGTTGTATTTGTTTGTTTACTAAAATCAACACGTTCTGTGACAGCTCAGAGAAAAATATTTAACGTTACAGGAAGTCAGCATAAAAACAAAAGGCACAGAGACATTTATTTTTTACCAGGTCAGCAAGAAGTAACGTTAGTTAAGTTTAATTGGAAACACATCCTTTGATGTCAAAAACAAAGATATCAAAACATTTACTTTGTAATAGTTGATAAGATTTCTTAACTAAGGAAAATTATATTTGTTGAATTATTGCGTTAAAGCAGACATAACTTTAAGCCTATTTATAGACAAGCTATGACTCTCATTTCAATGATTATTTTAATGTTGTAAAAACTCTTTTAGGATGGACTCTCGCTTCGCTCACTTGTACAAACGGGACAGCAGTGTGTCCATGATCCGGCTGAAGATGTCCAGACGCAGGTCTCAATCTCAGAAAGAGAACCGCGAGAAGATCCAGAACCTGCGCAGACACCTGGACAATCTGCCAGAGATCGAGCTCTCAATGGACGCATCCAGTCTCATGGCCACCCAAGACAAAGCACAAAAAACAAAGGCAGCTAATGGTCAGTATCATAGTCATTTTTTGTTTGATTTTGTTGTTGCATGGCCTTTTTTTTTCCAAGTGGTTGCTATGTCCTTAACAGATGTAAATGCTGCTGCTGCCGAGAGAATGAAGATGCTCGCCCGTTACAAAGAAAACAAGATGTTACAGAAGGAGAAAGAGAAGCGGGATAAAGAGAAGAAAGGTGTATTTAAAGTCGGCCTGTATAAGCCACAGCCACTTGGGTATCTGCCTTCAAACACTACTGCACAAAGCAGAGGCAAGGTGAGTGATGGGAATAACGATTAGAAAAATCTTTGAGTTTAATAAAGGGTAGTTAATTTCCCATCTCATTCCTTATCATGACAGATCACAGAAACTAACCAGTCCACACGAGTGACCCGCTCAATGATGCAGAATCAGAAGGTACTCACAAAACATATTAACAGCCGTAGAACAAAACGGATCATAATAAAGAATGTTTCTTGAGAACCCACGCAACTATGAACAATTTCTGCAGTATCAGTGTAACACTGAAGATTAGAATAATGGCTGCTGATAATTCATTTCAATATTTCAGAAATATTAAATAAAAATGTTTGTTGTCATGTAAATGAATGTTGTAAATCTGTGCTATAGCATGTTTTGTTTATTTACCTCTCTTCCAGCCAGCCGCAGACAGACATGCTGTTCCAAAGAAAGGTTTGTTGTTTAACTTCTCATATTTTTGTATTACCCAATGTGACTCGTAAAAATCAGCAAACTCTGGTGCCTTGTTGTTGTTGTTGAACAGTCTTTGTGTTTGTACAGTTGAAAATGTATTGAACAACAGAGCTTCAGCCAAGACTAACTCAAAACCTGTGATTACCACCAAAACCAGAACAGCTACAGGTAAAATCTACTTTATTAAATTTTATTAAGATGTAAAAGATGCAGTTGATGAATGTAGTTATTGAGGTTCATGTTTTGCAAGTTTTGCTAACTTGAACAGTAGTATACTCTTGAATTAGGACCTCATGCAGGGCGTCATTGTAAATGAACTTCTTTTACAGTTGAACCATCTGTGAGAGCTCCATCCACACGATCAGCTGCTAAAACACAAGCAGCTGTGGTTAAACCGGTCCCTGGTGAGTTTTATTATAACATCATAAGCCTTGTTGTACTTGTGTTGCATACATGAAAGCCACATTCTTTGTGATTTTTAGATTCAAGGGCCGCAAAAACAAGATCAGCTGTTAAATGTCCTGTAGCGCCCTCTTCAGGGAAAGACGTACAAGGTAACAAAGATACAGCTATTTTCCTCTGATACTGTACGTGATACTGCCATAGTGTTGCTCAGAAGGCAGTAATGTTGCATCATCATAAATATGTCATTAATCAGTACATCTCATTATCTTTTTATTAGGTAGCAAAAAGGCAGTTATTGAAAATAAGGTAAGGTCAATTTAAAAAAGGTGTAAGATCAGTTTGTCATGTCTTATTGGCTTTGAATTATTATTATTATTATTATTTGTTTTTTTTAAATGGCAAATTATATATTATGCTTGGGTTTTTCCTTTTTAGACTGCTGAGAAAAAGGACACTTCAGTTGATTCTTTGAGGCCTGAGGAAGAGGAACCAAAAGCTGCTGTCCCCTCATTTGCCCCTCAAGGATTCGTGTTCCAGCCTCCTGTGGGTCTAAGGTCATTCGAGCCTGCACCCCTCTCTCCACGTTCAGCCAGTGCCTTCCTCTCACCAAGGTACTTTTTTAATTCT
>JAUMHP010000062.1:6623054-6640952 GCA_032361065.1 Enteromius trimaculatus | reverse complement strand
TTTATATATATAAATATATACATAAAATACATAAGATACATATACACCTGGGCCAAATGAAAACTTTGATTGCGATCGTTTGACATCACAAATATATAAAAAATTAACCATTGTAATAGAGTATTTATAATTTTATATAGACAGTTAATTCTCTTCAATCCTTGTCTCTCTACCTTTAACGTGTTTCGCATTGGGAATGATGTTCTGCCTCATGAGCTTTGAAAAACATGCTGCGAGTATGCTGTTAGAGGATCTAAAACATAAAATAATTTGTGACTTGATGAAAGCATAAAAAAAAAGAAATTCCAGAACTTTTTATTATGGTATGAATGTACTCACTCAATAGATTTGTGGCAAATATGATATGCTACAATGATAATATAGCTGATACACTCTCTGGGTAGAATGGCAGTAAAAGGAGAATGAACCGGGTCTAAATTCGTACAATGACAACAAGCAAAACTGACGTGTAATAGATTTCGTGGCAAAAGAAAAGCATCATCACTTAACATTCTTATGCTCAAACGTATTACCGTTGAGAAGACGGTCCATTTGCACTAATGTGATTCCATGCTGGTGAACTTTACAGTCCATGAGAAAGCGAGAGAACTGCAGGTGGGTGAGAGGGAATATTTTGTCTGAAGTCTGCTCATGTCCAAGGCAGCTATAGAAGCTGTATATTTCCCTTAACAAACCAATGTGTCTCACTACCGCAAATTCCACCTATACGGATGCAAATAAAATAGTGGTTACGCACAGATTTGGCTCTGGATGTCCTTTAGGATTTCTCTCAAAATAGGATAAAAACCTGTTTCAATTCTTGATCTCTGTGGGCCTCAGGGAATCTACTTAACAGGGCTTGAATGTTCAAAACCATGTCGGATCCAAGCGGTGAGGAGCTTGTGCTTGACTGTGAAGCTCTGTTTGATGAATCGCCTAATTTACAGAGATAAACCCAGTTAGATTAAAGAAGCACATAAGCAGAATCAAGTATTCAGGAGAGCTAATAATATAGTTTCCTTCGGTTCATGAATATTACTTACTCTCGTCTGGAAAAGGAGTCGTAATTCCACTTAGGCCAGGAGTAAAGGCAGGAAATTCAGCCATGCAGTCCTTAATAAACTCCCCTTCATATACCCGTCCAGTTTCAAAAGTGTACCTCCCCTGCAAAAGACCATCTGATGCATTAGAAACACAACACCATCTCAGATCTCCATCATTTAAAAGGTGGTTTACCGGTCCGTGTTTTTTGTCATGTTTCCACTCTCCACAATACACAGCCCCACTGGCATAAAAGAACTGTCCTCGACCATGACGCATACCCTGAACGAATTCTCCTGTGTACTCGTTCATACGAGGGTACAGAGAGCACGGAACTCTTTTACGCAACCATGTGTGTGTTCCTTTTCCAGCCTACATTAAATAAGATACTTCCGCTATGATCTCAGTACAAGATTATATGAAATCAGACATAATACAGGGAATGACCCTTAACAATGGGCAAAGTTAAACAGACCTGGATGCCGTTTACCCACTGCCCACTATATTGCTGATCCAGTTGAACCCATTTCATTGTTCCTTCTCCATGCTGAACATTGTTCCTCCATTGTCCCTCATATACATTTCCAGATGGGTAACTTTAGTGAAACAAAAAAAAAAAAATGGTACACTGCTCAAAAAATAAAGTGAACACTAAAATAACACATCCGATCTGAATGAATGAAATATTCTAATTAAATACTTTGTTTACATAGTTGAATGTGCTGACAACAAAAATGATCAATACCCATGGAGGTCTGGATTTAGAGTCTTAGCAAGACAGCTCCAATAGCTCCTTTATAGGGGTTGTCTTTCTAATTGTATATAATTTCCAGCTGTTGTCTATTGCATTTGCACAACAGCATGTGAAATCGATTGTCAATCAGTTTTGCTTCCTAAGTGGGCAGTTTGATTTCACAGAAGTGTGACTGACTTAGAGTTACATTGTGTTTAAGTGTTCCCTTAATTTTTTTTTTTTGAGCAGTTTAGTTTGTAAGGAGATATTGGGCAAGACGTAATAATAAACTTCATTTGACAGTATTTTTCAAAAGAAATGATACAAATGAGCATTTATTAATCATAGTCAATATTAATTTTTTGCATTAACTAAAGGATTAAAACAAGTTGCATTTGTTCATTATTTAATGCACTGTAAACTAACATGAACTAACAAACAATGGTTGTGTGTTTATTAACATTAACAAAGATTGTTCATGTTAAAAATGTATTGTTCATGTTAGTTAATACATTAACAAATGACACCTTATTGTAAAGTGTTACCAAAAAAATAATAAAGAAATGTGCATTAATATCACTTACCACCGGGTCCCCCAGCCCTCTCTGTAATTGTTCACCCATTCTCCCTTGTACCATGATGTGGCTGCTTGGTTATAGTACATTACCCCCTGTAACCATCAAATCTGGTAAGGATATTTATTATTAAATAATACATATAGTACATATGCAGAATGTTTAGACAATGGATATGTGTGTGTACATACCTGCCCCTGTCTTTTGCCCAGACACCACTGACCTCTGTACACAGTAGAGGTTTTGGCACATTTATACACTCCTTCACCATGACGGAGACCTTTGTGTACCTCTCCTTCGTAAGTGCTGCCATCCAACCAGGTGTAAGTCCCTTGTCCCATGGGAACATTTAATTTGAAATCACCCTGCCAAATGCAGCACGAGGGAATTTTTTTAATTATTGGTGAAACTCCAGAAAATGTATTTAAAATGTAAATTAAAAACACTGGGGTATTATCTGACTTGTTTAAAAATTTACATAAATATGAAGGCCAACTTATTGTCGTACCGTGTATGTATGTGAATGTGACAAATAAAATTTGATTTGATTTTATTGAGCTGTGTTAACTTTTTACATACCTGATACTTTAAACCGTCTGTCCAGATGTATTCCCCATTGCCATGCATTAACCCATGTAAAAAACTACCCTAAAGATTGCAACATGTTAGAAATCAGTTATATAAAATAAATATAATAAAATACTTTTTTCAAGCAAGATTTGTAGATGGACATTTGAGAAATGTATTTTATTAGCAAGAATGAAATACAAAACAAAACACCAACATTTCTATTTAATTGTCTCTCTACAATTACAATGTACTATTCATAGCTTATCTTTATTACAAGTGTATTATAATTTTATTGAAATGTTCTATTATAATGTGTAAACTTACGGAGGTTAATGGAGAAAGTATAAAATTATGCAACTGATGTTTCTATTTACACATTTTTTTTTTTTTTTACTGATATCTGTTGGTTAATTAGTAATTTGTCAATGATTATCATAATAATTTTACATAGATTAAATTATATTTTAACTAGATTTATACTGGGGTCCCAGGTTCTAAAATTGATTTCAGTCATTCATCAATCACCTTGTAAGTTTGGCCACCTTTAAAATAAGCGACACCTTCTGCATGAAACATGTCTCCACTCGTATCACCCTCATATCTGAGAACAAGAGTACAATTAAGACAACAAACACAATTAAGTTAGTTGACAAATTTGGATGTTATCATTTTTGGAAGAATGCGTGTCTAACCTTTCCAGGATTATATGGTGAAGAATGGGAACTTTACGGCACTGAAGATGCTCATGGTTCTGTAGATGGTCATTCGTGGGTAGAGATACGCCAGAAGCGGAACACGCAGTGGAACTCGATGAGTTTTGAACATCTTCAGGCTCTGCGTCGGACTCGGACCGTAAACTGGACGCGGAGGACTCTCCTAATACTTTACTAAACGTTGGTTCTGGTGTAGACCTGCTAGAATCTTTCATTTTGTGGCCTTTAGCCATCGTTGGTGCTAAGTTTTCGCTAATACACCGACTAGCTGGAATCCCAGTGGAGCATACACACGCTAAAGGTTGCTAGGGAATGCAAGTACGGCAAGTAAGACTTGCCAAAATATATATTTTCAGGTCTGTCAGTAGCACAGATAACCAGGGCCGTGCAGACTCGTTTAACCCTTATGCCGTCTTCGTTTTGGAATCACACTCGGGGTCTTTGCGGGTCCCCAGGACCCAAGGCAACAAAACTTAAAATTTTAAACAAAATAATAGTAAAAAAAATATATGCAATTTTCTTGTTTATTAATGTTTTTACTCCACATTTCTGCCGTTTTCGTAGGAATTATGCAATTTATTTTTTTAATAGGTTTATATGCAAAAACCGCTTTTTATGTAAAATTCACTTTATAAAATACCCACATTTTAAACTTTCATTCATGGGGATAACATGGATAATTTGACAGGGTTTTTTTTGAAAATTAAGTTTTAATAGTAAAAAAATATAACTTTTACCACTAGATGGCTGCAGAGCACTACTATTTACTAATTGCTTTTTGACCAACAAGATATCTTTTCACAAGTTTTTTCAGATGGAACGATATCAGAGCGGGTGCTCATAGTTATAAATAGAGGGCAGATATTAGGCTGACTGACAGCAATTCACATTTATCTTTTTATTTAACCATACTTTGACAAACAGTACCGGGGGTAGAGACAACGGGAGAGAAGAGGGGAAAAGAAAAACAAAGGGAAAAAAGGGGTTTGGGAGAGGGACAACAAGAAAGGGGAGAAAAAGAGAGAGGGGAGAAAGAAGATGAAAAAAAAAGATAAAAAAACACATAACCTGCTTCCATAACATTACCTGCTGACAAAAAGAGAAAACAACAGAAGACACAACAGCAAAGAGACTGCAGCAACAACCATCTGTTAAAGCCACAATGAATACTGAATGTTAAGTATTTATTTGGTTGCACACATAACTGTTATTACAAATTGTTTTAAGGCAGCCGCAGATCAAAACCGTGTGAGCAGGGCTCTCAAGTTTTAGCAAAAGTTTGGAGATTTTATCTGCTAAGAGCCACAAAATATTTTCACAGCAGCCCCTCTGACCCACCCAAGTCTCTAAAGTTATTGCTAGCAGTTTAATTTTACTTATTGTTCATAAATCATCAGCACAGATATTAATTATAACAATTGGTAAATCTGATAAAAGAGACAAACTCATCCAAATAAAATCAATACCTTTATATATTTCAAAAATACAATGTACCAAAAATAAACTGATAAATTTGGTGCCAACTGAGCCAACTTAATGTACATGCATACTGTACACATATAGTAAGATTTCAGAATCTGAAACTTTATTAATAATTTAGTACGAATTTGGCAATATTTCCCAGCAGCAGCTCACGCTATCTTCGATCACAGGCAACTGATTTTGTCCAGGAATCGTAAAATTAAGTAATACACATAAATAAATAATGAATAGATTACCTATCGCATTTGTCATTATTGCTCTTTCAAATTCCACTCCGTGTGTGCGTGCACGCACCCATATTGCCTAGTATGAAAGTGCTGGCAAGCTTGCGGGATCACGTAATTTACCCAGAAACCACACAGTAACACAGGCTGGTAGTTATGAACTCGAAAGATAACTTAACATCGTGTGCTTGCGCCTCGTCTATTATTTGTATATACAAGTTATAATTATATCTTACTTTTCAGCCTGAGAAATACAATGTGTGGCGTGTGAACTGGCTGAAATGCGCCTCACGGTCAATGCGTGAGACTTGAGAGCACCTGTTAGTTCACCTGTGTGCACACCTGGACTTGCCACAATAATTAACAGGACCTTTTGGATGAAAATATTAAAATAGAACCTAAAAAAGTTCTTATTAAATATTTATCTGTTGTGTCGTCACAATTGCTTACGTTCTTCTGAGGAACAAGGCGAAAAATACTTATAGTAATGTTGGTAATCAAACCGTTTTTAAGAACTTGCATTATTTGGACAAGAACAATATATTTATCGGATGTTGTCTTTTATATTCATCACAAGAAGTCATACAGGTTTGAAACAACAAAGTTGTGTAAACTATGAATTGTTCAATAATTAGCAAATAATTAGTCTTGAATTATTGGAATTTTAAAATCTACTCACTTTAAAGAAATAATAAATACATAATGAAAGAAGCGACATAACATTTAAATAATTACAACAACACATGAGTGCAAGCACATAATGAAAAACTTACTTTATTCTAAAAATAAAATTATTAAAATACTTTATTAAAACAATAGTGTTTATATAACTTTAGGGGAAAAAACAGCAAAAACAAGCAGTTTCTTCAGTCCTGAGAAACCATATCCAGATTAGCTAGGTGTCTCATGGTAGGTCTACCATGTGGACAATTCCAGGGCTGTTCAATTTCCCCCATGTGAAGCACAAGTTTTTTCATTTCACTGGTGTTCAGAGCAGTGCCAACCATCACCTGAGTAAACAGACACACATTAACAAACACAAACATGCAAAAGCTCAATCACACATTCTGTTCTACCTTACAGGTATTTGTCTGGACACAACCGATAAATAGCAAACAGGTAGCTTAAAACCAGGCTGGAAAATAATTTTGACGAATAAAAACCTACTGCACTCACCGATTTGCGACATGCTCTAGATGCAAACATCTGCCTAACTCGAGAAGGTCGACACATGATTCCAGGACTGTCACTAAGCATGAAGATGAGCTCTTCAATGTCACTTGGGCCAAAGGTCCAATTCTTGCTTGTTGGCAAAGACACCAGCTTTACCCTCTGCATAACCTGAGCTGAAAAAAAAACCATTGTCCCATGTCAATCTGTGTGAAAAGTTTCCTACAGTATCTTATATGGTATCACTACTACAGCAGGTAACTCACCATCCTCATCAATGAGAAAGTCAAAACCATTCTTTCTAAAGATTTCAAGGTTTTCTATGAGCACAGTTTCACTGATTGCTGGAAGGTGAAGACTTTGTGGACTGCATATTAAGAAAACAGGTTAGTTTTAAAATAAATACCTGCTTTCAGTTTCGTTTATCTTTGCAGAGTGTGACTTACACAATGAGTCGCTGTCCCTTTAAGTCCGTATTTTGTTGTAGCATCTCAAAATTGTACTTTTCGTCTGTGGCATGTTGGTCAATTATGAAAAGGTCGGATTTCAGCTTGGTGATAATAAAACCCATATTGAACTGACCAATGATTTCCATATCCTTGAACATATCTTTGCTGCAAGGAAAAAGTTAGAACCTTGTAAATGGCAACTTTATGATTTTGGTAGTTTAAGAGATTAATCTAAACATTAATGTTACCTTATTTCTTTCTTAAGCTCATCCTCAGCGCTCTGGTTTTCACCAGGGTTAATATTCGCCCTGAACCGTCTATATTTTGGCTCTTGATCGTTGTTTTCGGTCTTCTGAACCTTTAGCCTCTGCATCTTTTTAGAAAGTTCCTGTAGAGAAAACTGCAAAAGTGTTGTTTTCTTCTGTATGCTCATGGGTGAATCCATTTGCAAAGAAGCATTCTCGGTTTTGGAATCCAGCAAACAATTTTTTGCTATAGGTTCGGCTTCATGTCGAGCTCTTTTAGCTTCAGGACTGAAAATTCTGTCCTGGTTTTGTTCTGAATTTGTCTCTGGCACCAAAGGTTTATAACTCCAGGACTTCTCACCTAAAGGTTCATCAATAGTCTCAGCTTTAACATCCGTTTGATGTATACTAGGGTGTAAAACTGAATTGTTTTTATGTAGAATCTCTAGATCATCTTCAGCTGAATTTTGGTTCGTAGCCCCAGAATCTTCAACATCAGCATCAAAGGAGCTTTTATATTTAGCTAGGTAAACAGTTGATTTTTTAATGGAAGAACCAGCAGAGAAACTTGAAGAGGACTTTGTAATGTCTGTAATTTTTTTAGAGCAGCTCACAAAGGAAAACAACTTCTTCTGAGAAGGACCAGCACAAGCAGCTTTATGACTAGATTGCTTTGAGCCAGTTCCAGGTAACTGATGTTTAGAAAATGCTTCTTTAAGTCCAGCTAGATTGATGGATGTCTTTGGGGGTTCATCATCTGGAAGCGCTTCAGAGACAGAACCTATATCCTGATCTTTTGAACCAGCACTTGTCTCGGTTGGTCTGCACAGGTCTTTAAATGAAGAACAACATCAGCATCTTTAATTACACTTCAAGAAAACATGACATGTCTTAAAAGGTCTGAAGTACTTACTGGTAATTGCTGGAGAGATGTGATTGAGACTGATTTTATTGACACCCGTCTCAAACATAGCAATGAGCGAGCTTTTCAGAATTGCCAGCAAGAGTTTTTCCTCTTGTAGAAGAATCTGACGTTTGTCTGGAGTCACATTCACATCGACACAGTCTAATTTGAAACATAGAATCAAAGGGATAAATGACAAGTATCAACAAATTAAAGTATTATTAGCATTTATATTTTACATACTTTGTATTATGTACTCTACCTTTCAAACGTTTGGGGTTGGTAAGATGCTATGTTTTCAAAGTACTTTTTATTTTCAACCTGGCTACATTGATTTTAGCATAAATGCAGTAAAAATATAGCCTGGCTTCCGCGACTATAAAGCTCATAGGAGCTTAGTCTGGCCAAGCTACCTTACTACACCGGTGTCCATCGAATGCCTCTGTATACTACTGGACGAATCTACAACCAATCAGACCACTCATTCCTGCATAGCGGCGGAACCTGAAGCCACAGTAACCTTCATTAAAGCAGTAGGAAAATGTCTTTACTTACTTTAATTACTTCTGCTCCGTTTTCAAAGAAAAGATGTCATGAAAATTTCTTAAAACAGCTGCAACAGCAGAGTGGAACGATTGTTGCTGCTCGGTACATGCCATGTTTGAAATGGTTCAAAATGGTTCATGGGAGCTCGTTTCTCATTGGTTCCCATTCTTTTGGGAATCTGAAATGCTCTAAAACGGCAGCTTTGCCAGACTGACTTTGCTCGCGAAATTTTATGTAGCGTCAGAGGAAGTATGGGCGGGCCCAGGCTAGTAAAAATAATAATACAGTAAAATATATATATTAAAAAAAAGTTTCTAATGTAATTATTTTAAAAAGTGCTATTTATTTCTATAACTGCAAATCAGTATTTTCAGTAGCCAAAGCTTAATAGTTTTACTATTTTTTTAATGACACATTTGATCAATTTGAATCAAATTTATGAATAACAGTGTATACACTTTTATATGCAATTTAATTAAATTTACAGATTGTTCTGTTAAGTATTACCTGAAGCAACAGTGATGTTTAGAGCAACAAAAGGGTATTGATGCCGATTATACATGTGATAAACCTCATTCACAAGCTTGGAGACCTTGAGGGCAAAAAACATGAAAATGATGATTTCTTACATATAAATTATATTAACAAATAAAGCACACTTTAATAAAAAGATACCATACCTTTACTGGATCACAGGGTCTTTTATTGATAAAGAAAAACTGTCTGTCAGTAGCACTTCGACCAACACCATGATCCGCTTGTGACACAAACCCTTCAATGCTAGAATTTAATAGTATAAATAACCATCACTTTACACAGGAAAATTCCAAGTTATATGATGGTTCTCATTACCTTATTTGCAAAAATTGGTAATAAGCAGACAATCAAATGAATGTATACACACAAAAACTCACATGAAAAGGTCTTTAGGAACATCTACCCCACTAAGGCCATAGTCTTCCTTAGTTGATTCACTGGGATATATTTGTTGAAAGGGAATCAAACTCTGTAGCTGTGGACAATTAAAAATGTGAAATACTCTACATGTACCTGTCAAACAACAGGCATAAATAATAATAAAATAAGTGTTGGATTTGTCGTCATTTATCTTCTTAAATAAAAAAAATAAGTCATTCCCACCTGTTTAGGTCCAAACACAGCTCCAATGTTGTCTCTCATGCCGTTACTGCCACTGGTGCATAATACTGTAGTGCGCTTGCCTTGTCCCATCTGGTTGGTGCATGTAATACGCACACCAGTGGAGATGATGCAGTAGGACTGCAAGACGAAAATCATCTTGGAATATTCCTGTGAAGAAACTTTAGTTTATTTCTTCCTTAACATGTGTAAAAACCCATGTTCCCAAGTATCTCCCAGCTAACCTTTTTGATGTTGCGTTGGAACTCCTTGTGTCGAACGGGCAATGTGGAGAAGAGCTTCTGAAGAGTGACAGTAGTGCCATGCTGACGGGGATGTGGCACACGCTGAGTAAGACGACCATTGTGGTCATACACCAGCCGAGCTCCGATATGAGCGCTCTCGTAGCAGGTCACAACACTTAGATCACTGTGATCATATAAAACAGTGCAAATTAAGAAAGCACTGAACAAGCTAGAAAGATTAATGAAGAGATTATTAAAACAAGAAATCAAAGCATGAAGAACTGTCAGGTCATCACTGTACTAGAACAATATTATCATAATTTACCAACTGTATTTGGATGAATTTAAAGTAAAGTGTTACCTAAGAGCACAAAGTGAGCTCAGAGCTTCACCACGAAACCCAAATGTCTCCACATGTATCAAGTCAGAAAAATCTCTTAGTTTAGAAGTGTGATGTTTTAAAGCTGCAGAAAGGACAGAAATAATTTACTGCAGGTCAAAAGTTAAATATCATTTAGATTTTACAATGTTCTTAAAAGAAGTCTCTCATGCTCACCAAGGCTGAGTTTATTTATTTAAAACAATAATACGGTGAAATAATATTGCAATCTAAGAACTGATCGATATTTTTTATACATTTTAAATTATAATTTATGCCTGTGATGGTGAATCCTGATTCAATACAATACACAGAACTGTGCCTATTAATAAGAGAAGTTATTTCACTATTATCTCTCTATTATTAGTCTATGTGAAACAACTGTAGGCTAAGGAATACAGTGTGTGAACTTTTAAAACTTGAAGAAGAATCTGTCCAGGAGATAGAAATACACACCTGACAAGCTATTGATCATTTTAAAGAACACATATATGGTAAAAGACACCTTGTTTAAAGATACAACAGTACATTTATGGAATACAGAAAAACAGCTTCAGAGTGTATATACAGTCATGTGAAAAAGTTAGGACACCCCACTGATTTTTTTATGGTTTTCCATATCAGGAAATATAAAAAAAAAAAATCTGGTTTTTGTCAGTTCTTAAAATTTGTAAAATACACCTGCAGTTTAACTATATTACAGTACATATAACACTATGTCATTATTTATTTAACATAAATTAATTATAATTGTTTTCTGTATGACTTTATCAGTCGCTCATATTGTTTGGTCCACTCTTCTTTGTAACATTGCTCCAGTTTATTGAGGTTTGTTTACCTTTGTTTATGCACAGCTCTCACCAAAGGATTTCAGTCAGGATGAGTTCTGGACTTTGATTGGGTTATTACAAGGGCTGGGCGATAAGGCTCTATGGCTCTGTTCATAAACTGTCGCTGCATTAAAAAACAGCTGACGAAGATTTGGCGCTAATCAAAGAACCGGCTTTACTGATGAGATGCGCATAATATATCGTACGATACATATCGTGCAGCTCTAGTTATTACAGCCGCTTGATTATCTACTTTTAAGCCGTTCCAGGTCCTGTGACTACAAGGAGTCACAGGACCTGCTAAGGAAAACTATAGAATTCAATAGGGTGTCCTAACTTTTTCACATGACTGTATGTGTGATAAAGGCACAACTCTAGAGTGGAGAATGAATATCTACTGTGCCTGTTATTAATTTGTAAAAAAAAAAGCAAAAAAAAACAAAAAAAACAACTGCATTTAAAAACCCATAATGCATTCCACATTGATAATAATAATAATTATAAATAATAATAAGAAATATTTCTTGAATGTCAAATCAGCATATTAGAATGATTTCTGAAGGATCATGTGAAAATATGGCTGCTGGAAATTCATGACAGCAATAAATTAATAAATTTCAAAATATACAGTAAACAAAAAAAAATATAAATGACTGCAGCCTTGGTTAGCATAAGCAAACATCTCTCAAAAACCTTTAAAAAAAATAATTATTTCAAAGTTTTGACTGGAAGTTCTGATGATCCGAAGACAACTTACTGAGTCCCTCAAAATTTTGTTCCTCAACCCCTTTTCCATTGTCAGAAACTTCCACCAACTCTATTCCATTGTCTCTAAGCTTGACATCTAAATGAAAAAAAAAACAAAAAAAAAAAAAACACTTGACCAAACGTAGCATAACCTAAAATGCAATGTTTCCTCAAGCTGTCAGTTCTTGAGCTCACCGACATTAGTTGCACCAGCATCGATGCTGTTCTCCACCAGCTCTTTTACAGCTGTGGCCAGACTCAGCACCACCTGTCCAGAGCAGATCTGATGCACAGACTGTTTGTCTATTGCCTTTATAGCTCCAGCAGGACCTGTGCTAGGAATGTAAAAAATTGAATATTTAAGAAAACAGTAGTAACAGTACAATACTACAGTAAACAGTACGTCTAGCATAGCATATAATGCCACTAACGTTAGCCTATTCTTTTGTTATTTCTCGTTGTTATAATGTAGCAAACAACTGAAAGGAATATACAAAGCAATAAACACTTACCTCGAGTCTGACATTTTTTCTGGAGCAATATATTATATAAGTTATCACTCACAGAAGCCTAACTTTGCATTGGGGGTCTTTTGTAGCTTTTGCTCCATGTGGCATTCAGGTCAAACAAAAGCGTTAATTTAATGTGTCTTCATTGCTCTATGTAAAAAAACAACAATGCTTCAACAACGGAGCAGTTCTGATAAACTATATAGTAGTTCACATGCAATAAACCCGCATATTGTATACCGTAACGTTACGTTAGCTCTCTGCAGCTTTGTGGACATTTCCCGCGGTGTGACGTACAACGTCAGATCACCACATGTTTTGCGTAGCATGTGTGATCAACTGTGTACTGAAAGTTCACTGTTCAGCCTTTTCGTTATATTACTTTGCAAACAAGTAAAATTTTAATTAAACGCGTCTTATTTTCTGCTCGGAATCACATTTTCCAAAAATGGCTTGATATTCTCATTGTTTATTTATTTGTTAATTTTATTAACGTATTAGATTGAGAAATATTATATTAAAACCGAAGTAAGTTACCGATTTTAATGGGTTTTTTTTTTTTTTTTGAAGCGTTTCATCATCCGAACCGAGTAGGGACTGTGTAAAAGGTTCAGCTCTAGTATTAGCCGAAGCTGACACTGAAACACATCATTGTTAATAGTGTTTTCCTGTAACGTATGTTGTTTATGGAGAGAAAGGTGTGTAAAAATCACAATCAATACATAAAATGACAATTTGATTAAGGTTTAGGTGTATAATGCACATAACAGTTGTTCATCCCGCCCTCAAATGATAAGAATTTTGAGATACTTCCTAACTTCAGTCATTTGAATCATGGCAGGTCATTGTCGGTTTACAGGGGTATTTTTATTCGGCCAGTTTTAAATCTCGTAAGTGTGGTTTGCCAAATGAAAAGGGCTGTTTTTTTTAACTTTGGCCTTCTGAATGGAACTACTGAATGGGATGAACCGAAGTGTCTGTTAGCAAAACGTCATGTTTCACACAACAGAGAGAGTCATGGCAGAAGAAAGTTCGAGTAACGTTAGCAGTGTAGTTTCTACTGTTAACAGCCGTAGCTTTCATATACGACAGGGCCTTTCTACTCAAGAAATAGGACCAAGAGGACGGATATTCACCCTGACAGACACAGAGGAGGACGTCCAATTTGATAGTGAGTCCACTGCAATATTATGTGCAGCCCCTTTCTTTTATGTGTAGTCATGGCTAGAATTTAGGTTTACGAGACAAGTGTTAAGGTTGTTTTTTTCTTAATGTATGTTAATGTCATTAAATATCATGTGGACAGTCTGTCAAAGTAGCATGTTTAAATAACTAATTTAATTAATGCAATTTTAAGGTGTCCCTCCTCCCTAATATTTCATCTGTGGGACTTCTTAGGGGTGTGGGGGTAACTTGAAAATGTTTCAAGCTGATAAGTTACTTAGACCTTACCCACCCCTACTGTACACTCAAGATGCAGCACTGGTATGTTTCTATTTGCTCAGCTGTTAAGTGAGTACCTAAATTCTTGGTGTCTAAATGGAGTCAGAGGAAATTGACCTTATGGCTTTACTTGCCAAAGTTATTGCAGAAGGTATGTAATCTCCAATCCAAGTAGTTTTAGACTCCGTTTGGTTAGTTTTAGCTTGATTTGTGCATTTGAGGTTCGAAAATAGTCAAACATATTGACTAGTATTCATCTTTTTTATTTGTCATGTAAATGCAGCCTCAGACTCGGACACTAACTGTGAAGTGTTGCTGGCTGGGAGACAGTATCCATCAATCCAGGAATTTGCCTCTGTAATTCCCAACCAACTGCTGCTAGGATCTCTACTGGAACACTTGTGCTTTGTTTATGAGCATGATCCTACACGCTCACGTATGCTGTTTAAGGGTAGGCTGATAATAAAATTTCTGTTATTTGCATTACAATTTTTCACTTTTACTAAGACTCCGAACCAAATTGTCTATAACCTAAACAACTTGTCAAATAAATCACTCTTTTTGCTAAACATTTAACAGATTCAGGTAGTTTAGTCTCTGTTTACAGATCTCATCCACTCTTTTTCCACGCTAAGACATCTAAGACTCACTAAGACATCATTTGCGCTGTGATGAACTTGTGATCCAAAACCCTAAACACGAGAAACAAAAGTTATGTTTTATTTTAAATTATTTGATATATACAACTAACATTTATTTGTAACTGTGTACACTGGACATGGCATTGTCCATTTTTGATGTAGTCTCTAATGCATGATCTGTAATAGTATTGGCTAATATATAGTTTTTTTGAATGCTTTCTGTTTCAGTGATAGGCCAGCGTTTAGCTGCCATGAACCTCCTGTCTCCACTGGCTATCAGTGATGAGTTTAGTACAGTCAGACTACAGCATAACCGAGCCTTCACAGAGCTCCTGCATGCAACCAGCTCTTCACTATTCCCCCAGGTAATTCAACAGAATCCGTCATCAATTTCATTTATCATTTTTCATTTATTTTTTTTTAATGAGTGCTGTCCAGCTGATGATTTCTTGAACAAAATAAAAGACCTGTTCGTCTTTTGGATTCTGCAGGAACATAGATACTTGGGTACAGAAGGCCAGAACCTAAGGTAAACATTTTTACACTTTGTAGCAGACCCACTTACATTACTTTGTCACTACTGTTCAAATACTTTGGGTAAAATGGAATCCTTTTTTATGTTTTTGAAATGATCTGTTATAGTCACAAAGACTGCATTTATTTGGACATTAATGTGCTATAAAATGTAATTTAATCCTGTTTTCAGCAGTCAGTCTTCACTTGATCCTTTAGAAATCATGCTGATTTGGTGCTCAAGATATATTTCAATATTAAGCAATTTTGTGTACATCTAGATTTTTGTTTAATTATTACTTTTTTTATGTTCATAATAACAGCATTTATTTAAAATAGAAATATTTTGACTATCTTTACTGTCGCTTATGATCAAATTAATGCATGTATAAATGTGCTGAATACAAGTCATATTGACCTGAAACCTTTGAATGTTCGTGTGTAGTATGGTAACATTTCAAATAACTGAGATATACTTTTCTATCCTAGAACCAAAGATGTTCTTTTCCAAGCACAGACATCCCGTTACCTAAGTGAATTTGAAGAAATTGCTAAACTGGGTAAAGGATCTTATGGCAAAGTATTTAAGGTAAGAAAATGTGATCACATTGTCCTTGCAAATATATTAAACGCATGATTTTGAAAGGTGCATACTGAAAACAGTAACACTGTTGTAGGTCACAAACAAGCTTGATGGACAGGAGTATGCAGTGAAAAAAATTCTTATCAAGAAAGTAACAAGAGATGACTGCATGAAGGTAAAGTATGTCCCAGATTTAGTTATTGTAGAGGTAATTTACCTACCAAATCTATACAATTTAGAGATAATAACGCATCTTTTTATCTCCATGCAGGTTCTAAGAGAGGTTAAAGTGCTCTCCAGCCTTCAGCATCCCAATATTGTTGGATATCACACTGCATGGATGGAGCATGTTCAGCCTGCAGTGAAAAGTAAGGAGCTGTTTTTCATGTGGAGAGTATTTTCATAACAAATGATGCAAGCTTGTACAGTTTTCTGTTTTTCTCAGTAGATCCAAAATCACAAGCATTTCCAGCATTACAGAAACCTGCACAAAAAGATGGGTAAGGTGGTTTAAAAATAATTTCCCAGACTAATTGTTTACAATAGCATATAAAACAAATGTCTTGCTTTAGGTGCACACAGGAAAGCACCAACAGCAGCGATGGATCATCCATTGTTTTTGAACATTCTGAACAAGCAGAATCCAAAGAAAATCAGGTTTCTTTAGAGAGCCTCTTGGTGAAACCCTCAACTTCAAAAGAAGAAGTGGGCCATGCTGTTTGCCCAAAAAATGTCCGTAACCCACAAAACTTTGTTCCATGTGTGTTTTTGGGAAAGCCTCGTGCTACAGTGAGCAAATGCCCTGCAGCTAAATGGGATAGCTCAACACTCTCAGAGGACGACCTCAGTCAAAACCGACTGGAATTGAACAATAACTCCTACATTGAAACAGAAGCTTCTGAATGGTCCGAAACGCAGGCACACAGCGTATGTGGTTCATTAAACTCTGAATGTAAATATTAATTTAAATGAGGAATAATTATTTTGTAATCTTATGTTTTTTTGGTTTTTGTCTATAGGCTCAGTTCCACTTAATGCTTTATATACAAATGCAGCTGTGTGAGCGATCTTTGAAAGACTGGATACAGGAAAGAAACTCAAGCATCACAGAGGGACCCTTGATGTCCGTAGGTATGATGAATTTATTCATACAAGGTACTATAATTTCTATAAGAGTTTACACATTTTCTTTAAATGCCATTTTATTTTTTGGACACGTCTTATAAATTGCTAAGATTCCCTTTTTCGTATGTGACCCTGGTCAAAATTATAAGTGTCAATTTTGAGAAATTGAGCTTTATACATAATCTGAAAGCTGAATAAATACGCTTTCCATTGATGTATGGATAGCAAAATATTTGGCAGAGATACAACTATTTTAAAATTTTGAACTGAAAAAATCTAAATGCTGAGAAAATCACCTTTAAAGTTGTTGAAACAAAGTTCTTAGCAATGCCTATTACTAATCAAAAATTGAGTTTTAATATATTTACGGTAGAAAATTTACAAAATATCTTCCTAATTATTTTTGGCATACAAGAAAAATCTGTCTTTTTTTTCCCCCATACGATGTATTTTTGCCTATTGCTACAAATCTACCCCAGCGAATTGAGACTGATTTTGTGCTCCAGGGTCACATATAACATTTATAATAAATATAAAAGTCACTTATATACACCCTTTTCCTGTTTTTGCAATGGATGACACATTGGCCGAACAGGAAAGACAAGAAAAGCTGATTTACAGAATTTTTGGACATGCAATAACAGATTTTTTGAACACTCAGTCACAGCATATAATTGTATTCTTGGATTATTTTACCTTTTTTTTATGTATATATTGATCCACAGATCCTAGTGAGTCAATTGATTCTGAACACGGATTGAAAATTTTGAAGAAAATACTTGAAGGAGTGGAGTACATTCATTCCCGTGGTATTATGCATAGAGACCTTAAGGTATGTGTGCTTATTTTGTTGGTATTGGTATTGTTCACCTCACATATATCTAGCACATGTCTGGTTTTGAACTGTATGTGCATTCCTCTACATGGGAAGAGGCCTAGTGTTTTGATAACAGATATTAAGGCCTGTACACACCGGGACGAATATCGCACGCGCATTTCCTTAGCGTTTTTCGTGATGTTTTTCGCCAGGATACCCATGCGATTTTCACTGGCGAATTCGCTTAATAAACAACAGAAATACCTCTGTACACAGG
>JAUMHP010000062.1:6581583-6618395 GCA_032361065.1 Enteromius trimaculatus | reverse complement strand
TTTAACGTTTTAACACGGAAATTAAGTATACATGGGATATACAAAGTGTTGAACTTGGAAAAAAAACACTCGACACTTTGAGTCGATTCCTGACCTGGAGTCGATTCCTACACTAGGGCTAGTGAGAGTCGAGGAATCGACTCTTTTGGAGTCGACTCCCCATCTCTAGTAGCTATAATAAAGTAACCGAGGCCACGGGCCCATGCTGGCGCTCAGCTCAATAGATCAACCCACACCGGCTAGTACACCAACACATATTTGTCTTATTCGATCAAATCTTGGTTGGCCGTTCACAAGAGAAGAAATCTGCACAATGTTTGATGTCGTTTTGCGTCATTAGGGTAGACAACCGTGCTTGAAGTTCAACGTTCACTTTTATTTGTTGTACTTTCACTTTGGCGCCATGTCTTTTTGGGCATTTAACCCAAGTTAACGCGTTGTCTTCTTAGATGCTTCGTTAGTTATATGTAGTATATTTTCTCCATTTATTTGTGCCAAAGTCATGTGACTATATCTATTTATGAAGGGTTGTAGTTTGACAATATGGATTTTAAACTTAATTGACTTATTTGTATTAAATGGCCTTACTGTAAAAATAATAGCAAATTTATGGTGTAATTATTAGCAAATATCCGTGTTGTATATATTGTCACCGTGCTTTAACGTGTTAAATTGATTGGTTTTTATTGTATATTGCTCTGACCTTTTTAGCTAAATAATTTGTTGTGACGTTATTATGATAAATATATCATTTTGTGTTTAAAACAATATATTTTATTTGAGGAAAGGAAAGTAGGAGGAAGTTTATGCTTTGTGCGAGTTTCTTTTTTTTTCCTCTCAGGTACCTGTTGCATTTGACACTAAAAGACTAGCTTTACCTGAACCTGTGCCTTTAAAACCACTTCACATGCAAATGAAAAATCTGTCTGTCTGTCTTTTCACAAATTATTGTGTTGACAAACACACGTTTTTTCACAGAAAATGAATAATGACCATAGTTGACAAACCTCCAGAGAAACCTGACCTGGAGTCAGTGCGGTGCAAGCACTCCAGCTCCCTGACACCTTTCTCCTCCAGAGACATGGAGAGCAGTAGTTCGAGCTGGAGTGTTGGCCCTTCTGCCACTGAGCTTTCAAGGGCCAAGACAGCCTGTATGGCCCCAAGCATTGGAGTGACTGTGAATGGTAGTAATAACACAGCACTTCAAGTCGAAAGGCCCAGAGAGCAAGGCGAGTGCTTTTCTTTACTGTTAACGTTTTAATGTTGTTGTATCATCACTTTTAAAGTACAACAGTAGGTTATATTGTTTGTGTAATATATGTTTGTTTTTATTTTTTGGACCATGCAGTGGTCATGACCAGTGGGGATGGCATTGCTCTTCCTCAGAAAGTCCTGTTTTCCCCAGACCGGCTTTGCTTGAAATGGAACCAGGTCCACCGTGTTGGAGCAGGTCTCCATAACCTGGGCAACACATGTTTCCTAAACTCTACCCTGCAGTGTCTGACTTACACGGCCCCACTTGCCAACTACATGCTGACCAGAGAGCATTCCAAAACATGTAAGTGTGCATGAATTTTGTGACATTGCACATAATGATTGGCATGGTTTTGTTCTAACATTGTACATGCGTCCTCTTTACATGCAGGTCATGAGCCTGGGTTTTGCATGATGTGTACCATGCAAAATCACATCATCCAAGTGTTTGCCAACTCTGGAAATGTCATTAAGCCTATCGGTGTGCTTAATGAGCTAAAACGTGAGTGTACAGTGTAACATCTGCTTAAAAAACATGTGACAAATTTACAATGTACCTTGCTATACTAGTAATGTAACACTCAAATGCAATAAAAAGCACAATTCCGAATATGGTGATAAACACTTTTAGAGCTAGATAAAAGTTGAGGGTTTAGAGAAGATAATCGTTAAGGTTAAACCTTGAAGTTTGTATAAAAACAAGCAACACATCAACAGTGCTTTTTTGCTGGAGTTACGCGATTAAAGAATGATCCAGAATGACAGTTATTTCTAAAATGGAGCACTGATCTTTTGTGCTTATCTTAAGGGATTGGAAAGCATTTTAGATTTGGAAGTCAAGAAGATGCCCATGAGTTCTTGCGGTACACAGTGGATGCTATGCAAAAGTCCTGCCTGCCTGGAAACAAGTGAGTTCCCACAATGCAATTTTGTTCACCATTTTAGTAGCATTATGAGGCACAATATAGACATTTCATCATTCATCAGTACATTAACTATAATGACTGCATACTTGTATCCGATCTAATACTTATTATTTTAATTAATTGTCAGATTGGACAGGCAAACTCAGGCAACCACTTTTGTACATCAAATATTTGGGGGTTATCTGAGATCCAGAGGTAGGTCATAAGGTTTTTGATTTGGTTTGTTCTTTCTGCACTGCATATATAGTCTATAAAAAGCCTTTTTAAATGTAGTGTCTTGAAGTTCAATTTATTTTATATGTATCATTTTATGTTTCTTTTTCAGTCAAATGTTTGAATTGCAAAGCAGTTTCAGATACTTTTGACCCATACTTGGATATTTCGCTGGAGATAAAGGTGACAAACATTTTATTGACATAAATTTATCTTACAGCTGAAGCAAATATTTTTTTTAGTGTGGCTTCAATGGTCGTGCGTTTAAAAAAATAAAAATAAAAAATTGTTTTTTTTGCAGACGGCTCAGACACTCAGTAAGGCTTTTGAGCAATTTGTCAAGCCTGAGCAGCTTGATGGGGACAATGCGTATAAATGCTCCAAGTAAGTTTTCAGTGCATATTACCACCACATCTTTGTATTACCCAATTTTTGCATGTACAGTTACCATACATTTGTAGTCATGCATTGACCACTCTTGACAAGCACCTTCTTGCAGTTTTAATCTGTTTTGTGACTTTCATTTCTTCTAAATAGTATAGTGCATTTAGAGACCACATTATGTGTGGATTATTATTTTTTTTTTAATTTTCACTTTCACTCAAGTTTATGCTAATATTCTTTTGTCATGGCAGATGTAAGAAAATGGTAACCGCCTCAAAGAGATTCACCGTTCATCGCAGTTCTAATGTTCTCACCATCTCACTGAAGCGGTTTACCAACTTCAATGGAGGAAAAATTACAAAGGTACACTGCATAAGGTCATAAGACAAAAATGTATTTTATAGCTGCTTGCTATGATACTGGACAAACTGGTCTGGCCAGATCAATCATTAATATTTTGGAGATGTTGTCTTGTTGCAGGACCTGTAATAGGGCTAGGTCTATGTGCTTAAATGTGTTAAATACATTTTAACAGCATTAAAATGTCATCAGTTAATGCATTAATTTTGCAGCCTTAAATATAATAATTTTAAATCCTTCACAGGATGTGAGATACACAGAGTATCTAGATTTGCGCCCATTCATGTCTCAGTCTCATGGGGACCCACAAATCTATGCTCTCTATGCTGTGCTGGTTCATTCTGGCTTCAGTTGCCATGCCGGACACTATTATTGTTACATTAAGGTAAGTCATCAAGTACAGACCTGCATCTTATTTATTCTGTGCTTACAACATAATATATGAGTGATTAATTTGATCATCTATTGCAGGCTAGCAATGGGCAATGGTATCAGATGAACGACTCATCGGTATCTCTCAGCGACATAAGAACAGTGCTTAATCAGCAAGCTTATTTGCTGTTCTACATCAGGTAAAGGTCTTAATTCACTTCACATGAATTAAATGTATAATTTGGTAATTTTACTCTTCAGTAAAAGCTTATTTTAATTTAGGTCACCTGATGCAAAAAATGGAAGTGATTTTAGCCAGATGAATCATACTCCAGGCCAGTCATCTCCTCGACCATCCATTCCAGTCAAGATGAATGGGCCTCAGTACACCACCCCATCCTTCATTGGCCCTCAGTTGCCACCCCATATGCTAAAGGTACTGCAAAAACACATTCAAACAAATTACAATGGTTCAGCAAATTAGCTTTAAAGCTAAACTTGGTTTGCTGCTTCTCTTCACTTTTTCACTGCAGAATTCGTCATACGTAAATGGAAATGGTTCTTCAAAGGACTACCATAGTGGCTCCAAACCCAACAGAAGTTTCTGTGGTGTGACCAAATTAAGCTCTGGCCCATCTCATACGTCCTCTTCTGCATCCGCATCCTCTTCTGCTTCTTCACTTGTTCGGCCCATGGGCATTCCTGACTCCTCCAAGAGGCCGAAGTTAACTTTTATTATTGGTCAGAACAAACCTGTGAGACCTACTCAGACCCAGTCAAGCCCTAACTGCTCTTTACCTTCAGCCTCTCATCCTCAGCCCACATCTTCCAGCACCTCAGTGTCTACCTCAGGCTTCTCACAGGTCAATGGAACTCACACTGGAGCTTCTTTCTTGGTTCCTTATGGTCAGGAATCATCTGAGGAATCCGACCAAGAGGCTGGAACTTTGGAGAATGGATTAGTTAAGCCTTATCTTGCTCCCAAGATAACCAATGGGAATGGGGTAAAGGATGACAACCAGTCCCACAATTCCAGTTCACTGCCTCCGCTTACCCCGAAGACAAATGGATCTAATGGCTTTCCAGAGTTACATGTACATGAAAATGGTTCAGGACCTGCCCACAAATCCCAGAATGGCCTTCCCAAAGCCAATGGTTTTAACCATACTGATAAGGTACATACTTCATGTAAATGTGTGGCCTGTACATTACTTATAAAGGCTCATATTTCACATTGATTTAGGTTTGTTTGTTATTACTTAAGAAAAGTGTTGTTGTTTTTTTTTCAGATTGTGGGTGCACCACATTCTTCATCACAGAGTGATAATCAATCTAATAGTTCAGACATGCAATTCAGCTTAAAGCCTGGAAACAGTGAGTCAAGGTGAGATTCTCTAACTTTTTTTATTTTTATTATTATTATTTTGAATATCTATATTTCATAATGTACACTGCTTTGATGCCAAAATGTAGCCAGTTATATTTTATGAATATTTACTATTATAATATTTAATAATTGGCATTTATTTTGGCTTTTAAAATAATGTTTCTGTTTAGTTTTAGTCATTATAAAACTTTAACTTAAGCTGTGTTTCAGGTGGTTACCAAGGCAGCATATATAATTTAAGTTTTTAATTAGTATTTATATTTTGTTTTATTTTAACTGGATTTAACTTACTTTTTAAAAAAAAAAATACATTATCTAATAATTTATTGCTTGTTACATGAGAATATATTTTTAGATTTAGCGCTTTGCTGTTTTGGTAATGGTTTATGTTTTGTTTTATTTTAACTCAACTTAATTTAACAAATGTAATTTGTAGAATTTAGAATCATTTAGCTTGATTTAGCTTGTATTCCCCTCAAAATACAATAGAACATTAATTAGGGTTGTGCTGGTTATAACTGCCCCACCACCACTGCCTGTGGTACTGCATTTTTGTGCACATACACATAATTAATACACATGAATAATTAGTTTAAATAGAGTCCTGTGTGCAGGCCCACTAGTAGGCATCTGCTTTCAGATGCTCCTATGCTTGTGCCCATGCTCTATCTACTGGCCATTAAAGGCCCTGTGATGTAATTTACAGTATGCACAATTTGTTCAAAATAAATTGTTCACATGATGTAAGCAGTAGTTTTATATTATATACTTTTTTTTTTATTGTTAACGTTTTCTGTGTGTCAATGTTTTTTTTTTTTTGTTTGTTTCTTAAATGCATTATGTAATAGTTTATTGCTTGTGTTACATGAGAAAATAGATTTAGTGCTCTGCTGTTTCGGTAATGTTTTATGTCAGATAGGTTGGATCAGGTATAGTACGGACTACGGAATTTAATTAGGGTTGCTGTTGAATAATTCCGATGGGTGTGGGTTCATCAAACTCTGCATCGACAATGCAAGCATAGATTTACACTGAATAAGCCCATAAATTTTAATTAACCAAATGCAACCTAGTGTTCTGTTTTGTGGACTGGTTACTTCAATTAGGACACAGTATTATTTGTCTTTTATAAATTGTACATTTGAAAACTTTTGTTTGTTTGTTTGTTTTTTTGTAAACTTACACAACCGGTTCTGTTCACAATTGGAAATATCTGGAAACACAGGGAGATACACAGGGATTATTCTATTAAAAACTTTAGGTTATAGCCGATGGGCCATTTTTTTTGGTCATAAAATGAAAAATACTTACCAGTATCAGCCTAAACTTTCTATCTCTATATACCTAGTTCTTCATTTTTAGAACTGAATTTCTGATTGACCAACCTGTCTTTGGGTTTTCTTCATTCATTCATCCAGCAGCTCCAAACCACCAAGTGCTGATGGCCAGCCATGTTTCTCACCTTCAAGAAAAAGGATGAACTCTTCTTCAGACTCTTCATCTCAGTCTGCTTCACAGGTACAGTCTGCATCATTGTCTGATGCATCATTGGTCTCAAAGACTACAGACAATGACCTTCAAGCCCACACAGTTTCAAAAGATGAGACGATTCAGGGCCATGACATTCATGCAGAGGATGGCATTTCAGATCTTCAGAGCAACAGCTGTCTCAGCCTCCATGTTGGTGATGGTCACACAAGTTCTCACAGGTTAAAGGAAGACTTTAGGTGCAGTAAAGAAGGAAGCAAAGAATCAAAGCCATCACACTTAGACAAGTTTTGCTCTGGAGATGGACGGAGTGAGGATAGGAATAGGATTTTAGAGCGGCCACTCTTTTCTTCAACAGTGAAAGACAGGGACCGGTACAGACAATATAGGGAATACAGAGAAAGAAGCCGGAGCCACTATGGTCATAGCTATCGAGACAGTCGTCAGTTTAGAGACCGTTCCACCAGCAGAGAAAGACATTACCGAGATCACTGGGACAGATTCTCGCATCACCGTCGAGAGCACCACCATTCCCAAAGAAGACCCAGAGAGGAACCCGACCGGAGTAGGGAAAGGAGATTTGTGATTGACTCTAATCGTCCGTCTGGACACCATAACCGGGATGGATATTTCAGTCACAGCCATCGTGGGGTGGATGGTGGCTATGGAAGGACGTCCCATACAGCGAATGGTTCAAAAGTAAAACCCTCTTCTCCACGTTCTGTCAGCCCACTGCCTGGACATTACAAGCGGAAACGCAGTCCATCGGCTGATGCAAGACAAAGCTCTGATGAGTGCAGAGCGAAGAAATACAAAAAGAAAAAGAGAAACAAAGAAAAGCACAGGTGAGTCATTTTTAATACTTTCTTACTGCTTTCTTTTGCTCTGGATTCATCACTGCTTTTTTTTTTATTTGAAAAACATCTGAAGCTTTGTTTGACATTTTTTGTCGTTGTCCTTTTTAATGTTTGACTTAAAACCACTGGAAAAAAAGATTTAAAATACTTGTCGAATTATCATTGTGACTTTCCACTTACAGGCACTCAGAGAAGGAACCATCTGAGGGCAATGAGGATAGCAGCTCCAAGAGACACAAAAAGAAGAAGAAAAAGAAAAAGAAGAGGAGGGAGGATGAGGAGAGGCTTCACACTAGGAGAGACGTCACTCCGAGGCGGGAAGAGCATGATTCTAGAACTAAGAATGGTGCAGAGAAAGGAAGTCTGCACCACAGCTCTGAGTCTCTTCACAATGTCCACAGAGACCATATGGAGGACCGGCAACCGCTCAATGGACACAAAGGTGCTTAATATTTAATAACTTAGAATTGATGTCATCTTCAACCGAGCAAAGAAGCAGCAAAGCATGCTTCAGCCAATAGCATACTTTTGTTTTTGTTTTGCACTTTTTTCACACTTTAATCAAATGGAGAAAAAGAAAGCAAAGCATGAATTTAAGATAAAAATTTAAACAAAATAATATGACAAATAACCCATGCAGTCTTTGTTTTTCTCCATGTTCCACCAAATGTTTGTTTTATATAGGTGATAAAAACTGCCTTTTTATCTTTGCATGGGTTCACAGCTTAGTAGTCTCTTTCAGATAGCAGTGTTAACACTGAAATGTTCAAGTAAGCTGATGGTATCTTCTGATATATATGTAGTGTTAAACTGGTTTACCAGAAATTGACTACAAATGGATTTTACGCAAACCCAGTCACACCTTTTTACACGGTCACACTTTTGATCTTGGAAGTATATTGTAGTTTCACAGGTAAATGTAATTTGTGGAAAAATGAGCTAATGTAGTTTGTGTAAATGTTTTGTTTTCTTCAGCTAATGGCCTGAGCTGTTACAGTGGAAGTGAACTTGATCATACTGGGATGGATAAAGACAAATACAAATATTTTGATCACTCTACCACTGTCAACGGCACAAAGACGCTCTCAAATGGAAATGGAGATGTGGACGGTGTATGTCACAGGACGCCTTCAGATGTTGAAGTGAGTAGAATGTGCTTTTTATGACTCAACTACAAATATACAGGATTCTAAGCTAAAGTAGCCACATTTGAAATAATGGAGATTCTGAAAATATCTGAAGACTGTTATGAAAACTAACGTTTACAAATACTGAAGTGCTTGATTGCTGTTGCACATCCCCAATTTATATTAAATACATTTTAAAAATGTAAAATAATATATAATGTAAATGTATTTATTAAATTATGAAATAATTATGACTTTATAAGATAATTTTTCTTGCATTAGAAATAGTTATTAGTGTTTTTTTTATGGTTGTAGTTGCACTGACTGTTCTCTGGTTTTCACAGAACGCCACACATCCTCACTAAAGGGAAGGTGATTTTTTGATCACACCTAAGGTAAGAAATGTATTTTGGGATAGTTTTTTTTTGTTTTTGTTTTTGTTAAAAAATAAAATTTTTTGTTACAAAATAAGCTCAGCTCTAATTGTCTTGTTCCCTCTCTCCTTATTTAAAGACTCTGAAAACCACCCATGCAAGCATGTGAAAAACAAAATCTACAGCTACAGTTCCTGACATGGTGCTTAACATTTAGAACATACTGTATTTTTACCACAAGATGAATTTTAAAATTTCATTATTTTGTCTTTTTCGTTTTTTTGTTTTTTTTTTTTTGTTTTTTTTTAAGCCTTTGGATTTTTAGTACACTGTACATAAATGAACTTTGATCATGGAAAAAAAAATCTATATAAAGTTAATATATGCGATTAAAACAAAAGCCTGGAGCTTAACATCAGAATTGCTGCTCAGACATACAGACTCAGGATTTTCTCACTTGTGAAGATGAGACAAGCGCTCCCTTTAAGGAACCTGGGAACGACAAGAACATTTATATGCTGCATCGGCGGAGAAAGACTGCTTGTCTCTTGGCTTCAAGTTATGATGTCACCATTTTCACATATCGGTTGAGAGAACTGACTCAAAGGAGCAGCCTTTGCTAATGCTACATGTGCACTTACATCACAGTTAACCTGGACACACTTGAGGACATAAGATGTTTGCTTTGCTGTCTCTTGTACCCCTCTTTTTTTTTAGCATCTCACTGTATTACTCTCTATGTGAAATTCCTCAGTCAAACCTATCTAGAATGCAAGTTCATTGCATCTTTTTCTTTTTAATTCTCACCGTTTAGGTTCCTTGAATCCGCTTTGATTTTAGTCAAGATAATACTGTGAATTTAAGTTGAACTGTACTATCAGTTGTTTGTTTTTGGTCCTGTATCAGGAGTTCAATAGAGACACTTTCTGTAAAGCCACTCATAATGTAGGCCATGTTCTCTAAACATTTGTCAACTTTTTTTTTCTTCAGCGAAATGAAACAGACATGAAAATGGTTATATTCAACTTCATTTTACTGTAGCATGTCAAAGTAAATGTATACAGTGTACAATATGTTGAGTGAGAGGAAACGGCCTTAATGTCTGAAATTGTAATATTTTCTCTCACTATGTTTACAACATTTTGTTGGAGTGAATGAACATGTATGTGATGATGGGAAGTGTTTGATTTTGTAAAGGGTGGGGTTTCCTTTTTACATATAAAGAACGACTTGTGAGATTTGTTTTGTGAAAAATATCTTAATTTTATGTGAAAGTTGTTTGAGCTACATTTTAGTGTTATCTTATCGCAGACTTTAATTTGCCCTGTACACCAGCAAATCTCAAAATTCAAAATTCATACTGAAGTCGGCTTAATATAGAACTGCATGAAATTATTCATTACTAGATGAGAGTGCACAGTACTTACAAAGCAATAACATGCAAAATGTTTTCCTCCGTATATTAGAAACAAAAAACATTCATTCCTATATTGGGATCCTTTATTAATAGGAGCAAAAAGGTTCATTTTGTGATTTAAAGATTCTGTTTGAAGAAATGATGGCATCCCTTGCCATGTGTTCAAGACGATTGAACAAAGTATTTTTGAATAATTTATTTTCCAATTATTTAGCTGTTATTTAGGGGGCGATTTTTGTGAGTGTTTTGAATAAAAGACTGAGGATAAACAGTAAAGACATTTTCCAGTCCGTTGGTTCATATTTAACATCTGCACATATATTAGCGGAGGACACCGAATATTGCTTGAGAAAAAAACAATTGTGTAATTACAGCATCTAACATTTACCATCATCCATCACCGCCTCATCTTTCCAAGTACAGTATATCACACTAGCCTGGAGACCTCAAAGTGGGAGGAGTCACAAATAGGCGGTGACTTTCAATTTTGTGGACTAAAATTGATTGTGGAGGGTGACAAGCAGCTCAAATATGGGTGGATATGTTTTCTTCACTTAATGAAGTCATATCTTTGCAGAATCATCTGCTGAGGTCATAAATTCAGGGCCAGTGGCTTCATTGACAGTAATGACAAATCTGTTTAATCTGAGATATCTGAATTACTATTTACTGACACACACAGGGTTCTAAACCAGGTCTCGAGAGCATGCTGCATATTTACCATAGAAATGTTAAGCAGAATACAAGTGACAATATTTTCTTATATTAACTATTATAATGATCCAAAAACTTTCCATAAAATTATACAGGTGTTTAATTTTTAAGCCTTAAATTTCAGATGGGTTTGGCTGCGTATCGCTATGGTTTTGTCTTAGCAGGTTAACTTAGAAAAGGGGGCCATCATATTCTCTATATTTCACTTTAAATTAGTATTGCTGTCCTATGTGGAACTGGACAGTGGCGACAGTGGGCCGTGGTTAATTTAATTTAAATCATATTCCTTAATGAATATTTTGCAGTTTATAAGTATTTCCTTTACATTTTCCAATAAACTATAAGAAATAATGAGGTTCACGTTTACAGAGCCATATAGCCTTCACTTAAAAGATCTCAGCTGAATAGCTGTATTGAAAAATCGCATATACATAGGTTTTAGATTCATGGAGTTTCCAAAATAGTTCAAATAATACAAATAATTATGGCTTTTGTGATATCATTTGCGTGTGTGTGTGTGTATCTGTGTTATTTATAAACATGGTAAAAACAAAACAATAGGTTCACATTGGCATTATTACATAAATACAACAAAATACTTATATAAACTTATATTAGCAACAATTAAAATCAAAAGCAGAATCCAAAAGGGTTGTATAGTTTGCATTATTCTTAAAAAGGCATCAGATAATATTAGCATATTAAGAGAATGTCAGAAATTACAGTACTTTATATAATACTAGGCCTATTTAGGACCTTAGAAACAAAATAAATATAATAGGAATTATTTTTTCTTCCAAATCCAAACCAGTCCTGCTGATTTGGATGGTAATTATATGATTAAAATTAAATAATTTAAAACTACTGATACAATATTTGATATAATGCAATGGCGCTAAAAATGATTCAGCATGAATCCCTGCCATATCAATCTATTTTCTGCATCCGTAGACTACTTCTGAACTGACATCATCAGTAGTTTGGTATGCTTTACATACATTGCATCCACATCTAAATATTACCAGCGCTTAAATGTAGGATTCTGACTTGAGAACATCTCCATAACGATACCTGGAAATGTGCGGTAGCAGTTCCTGTTGTAAGCAGCAGGAGGCGCTACTTACTCTATATTAGACTGTCGCATAACATTAAGCAGATACTGTATCATAGTCAAATCGTTCATCACTCTTAAAGCAAAGTTGTTTCTGACAAACACACATTCAGCATACGGTTGCATCGTTTTCCCCACACAATCAGTTTGTTGAGAAATATTTAGTACACATCCCTAACATTACCTCAGGGCCTATACAGACCCCATCATTATTTAAATCTTGTCCTTTATCCTCAGAGAGCCCATGTCTCTGTCTTTCACCTCTTTCGGATCCTGTGTGAAGGTTTCCACTTGAAGAGTGATTATTAAACCCGAATTCGAAAGGTCTACGGCTCACTTTTTAGTGGCCACTCGCCGTTTCCTAGTAGCCAACATGTCGTAGAAAGGATCCCTGCTAATGCTTGCCCTGTAGGATAACAAGAACAAAAAATAAGCCGTATAATCACAGCATTAAAATATTCATCCATATTAAAGCAGTCAACCTGATTATAAAACCGTACAGGGTTATTTTATGTAGGCGTTTAATGTAGGTGTTTTGGCCAGTCCTACAGGACATACTGAGCGGTACCGCCGCTTCCTATGCAGAGTATGCAGTCTGCGTAGGGCACCAGCTTCCAGGGGGGCACCCAGTTTCTCAAAAACAAACAAACAAACAAACAAACAACTTTCGTTCTATATTATTAAAAATGTTTACATAAGCATAACAATCTAAACATGAACATACATATAATTTATAGGCTAAATATAGGCTAATTATAAAATTATTTTATGATGAACGCAGTGCACACGTGACACGCGTTCCCGCGCACGCGCTCGCTCTCACCTTTGACGCGGCTGAATACAAATAATCATAATTGAAGGACAACTAGGCTATATCAGGAAAAAAAGACATCAGCGCACCCCAGCGCAGCGAAAGGGAAAATAAAAATAGCCCGAGATGAAGCCGATGCTTTATTTTCAGGTAATACGTTTATCATCCTATGAAACATTTTGACTGACGTTAGCAGCGTTAATGTGTTTTATTGTCGGTGATTTCACCAACAACGCATCTGACTTAGCATTGCAGTTTCGTACGTAAAATGTATTATATAAAAACAACGAGGCAGTATATGGTTTAATTATGGTTTCATTAAATAACACTGTAAAAATACATAATGTAATACAATGCCTGCAAAGGGCACCTAAGGCCTGATAACTTGATACCGTAAAATCAATCACACTGTATTAATAAAATCACATAGGCTATTTTTTTTGTCTAGGGCTACAATTGTGATTTATAAATAATACAATGTAATTACAATTTATTTATTTTTATATTTTATGAAAGTTCTATTTTGACCCCTTATAGGCTAGTAGGTGTTTGTTTGTTTGTTTTTTTTAGGGAGGGGGCACAACAACACTATTCTGCTTAGGGCACCCGTTTACCCCGCAGCGGCCCTTGATACTGAGGCTAAACTGACCACTGAGCAGTTCCTCAATTCCAGCTGAGTCAGAGGACATGTGTTAAATAGACACTTATATAGACGCCTACAGTTCATCAACTTCTGTACACAAATGGCCTTCAGAGACTTACATTAGACCCGAACATACATATTCCATTTCTTTTAAATCAGGTCTGATTCAGGCAGGAAAACAAAGCCCGAGTCATGGCCAACAATAGGAGACTAAGTGGTCTTTGTCTTCCCTTTCTCCAGTGATAAATGCTGATTTATCTTCAGGGAAGACCATTTAACCTTCAGAGGACATGGGTCACTCAGAATCCATTATAGACTTTATTCAGTTCTACAATGTGAGGTTTATATCTGAACCACATTGTGTTTATCTTGTTTTCCAATAAAAACATACATAAATACATTTGCTGCAATTTGCAATACTAAGATTTTTTTTTTTTTTGAAGAGTTTGAAGGAGAATGATTGATTTTAGTATCCACTCATTACAATACATACTCAGTTATTTTTTTTTAAGTATAAACCTTTTAAAAATAATTTTAAGATATATTACCCGAAAACTAATTTTAACATCCAATGCCGTTTCAGTTGGATTAGACATTTTTACAAGATAAATATGTGCACAGCCGAGGTCTAAAACACTGGAAACACTCACTCCATCTTATCAGGACAATGGTGATGTTCTATGATAAGAGAAGCCAATGTTCCTTTCTGAGCATCTGCGGGTGTGTGTGTATGACCTACAACCAGCACACATCGGTTATCTGAGGAGAGAATAATGAGGGCTGACACGGTGAGGCCTTACTTGATGGATTTGATCCACTCTTCTTTCTCCTCCGGCGTGGGTGCAGATATTCTGTAAACCACGTGATTCCCCTCTACCACCTTCCCATCAGCCTCCGTCTTGCATGCTTTAATTACTTGCCCCTTATGACTGGGGTTGTAGAGCTCAAAGCAATTCTGAAAGGTTGAAGCATAAAATGGTCACTTTTACTTCTTCATTTCTTGATTTACTTGGAGTGCCTAAATATAGGCTTCGGTTTAAAGACTGACTACAGATTATAATGTAACTGGAAGACTTGAAGCAGAAACGTACTGGTTTTCTTGGTTCCTCCACCTCTCTTATACTAAGATTTTCCAGTGGAATAATCCCCCGAGGCTCTTTGTCCTGTGAACATACGAGTAACAGACCATTATTCCACTGTGTTTATTTGTTATTAAAGCAATTCGTTTTAGACTTCATCCGAAATATGTTTCCTTTAGTGAGATATGGATGGTGCGCAGTTAAAAAATTGAGGGAACTAACAATGTGCACATTAAGCAACTACTGTCTGTCTCTTAATCTAAATCTGGCACACGACTAGGGAAAAAATGCATTCTTTCCTTCCACTTTGCTGAGATGACACAGCGAGGAGGTTGTAACAGGGTATGTTTTTGGGGTTTTAGTCCAAGTGCATTCACTGTTAGGTCATATATGTGCTAGTGTACACTCACAAAATTCATTTTCAGCATGTGTACACATTTAACGTGCTTACAGATGACACATCCTGCACGATTTTGGTCCAATCAAATGCTATTACCAATCAAATACCAGCTGAAGCTAAAAAATAGCAAATTGTGCCTAAAAGTTTATCAGAAACACATCAACAGAGGGAAAAAAAATAGTACTCGTCAGGTTATTTCATGGAGTGTTTCTTTACTGTAAATGTGAAGCTGGTGAGAAGTGCTTGTGTCTACTTGTGTTCTTTACAGTTCACTTACTTTTTCCCCCCTTACTTCCTCTTCTATCTGACCTCCTTTAACCTATATCTTGCTATCTGAATCATTAATACATTTTACAGAGAAATCTTAAATCTATGTATTGCCCAAAAAGCTGTTGTACTTACTGTTGTGTATTCAAAGTAATAGAGACAGTTATCTGTCAAAATGAACCACCTCCTCTTCCAGGTCTTTACTCTTCCCCCTGCAATTCAAATACAGATAATAACAAAAAATAAGCAGCAGGACGTTAATGCTATGAATAAATCACAGCATGACATGGAATTAGTGTAGTACCAAAATCCAATTAATTGATAAAAAAAAAATGTAAAAACTGTAGCTTTAATTGTCTGCTGATAGCAGTGTTATTTATGTAATCCTGATCAACACCGGAAAAATCCTTTAAAAGCTCTTTAATTACTTTGAATGATGTCACAGTAGCAAATCTGCTGTGTGAGCCATAATGTAAAATAGTTATTGAATGAGATGCTGGATAATACCATATTAAATCCAATCTATGATGAAATTGAGGAAACTCATGAGTTTCAGAACGAAAGATGGTGGAGCAGATGGACAGGCATACAGATATACAAACCTAGTTTTAGCAGCCATCCCTCTCTGTCTGGATTAAAGAATGTGTGAGTTAGATCATTCCCATCGTCTTCAGGAATTCTGAAAGGCTCATTCTTAATGCTTTCATATAGATTCTATGAAGCAAAAAAAACAACAATATGGCATAATTACATAACTTAGTGATGAGTGTGCATCTCTTTCTAAAACAGTATGACGCAGAGACTCACTCTGAGCAGCTCCTCAGGCAGATCTCCACCCTCGTTGATGCCCCGATTCATGGATATGAACCTTTCCACCGTGGGCTTGTCTCTGACATTAGGGTTGTGCAAGCTGGTGTTGAGCATGATGACGGAGAACGAGAGAACATAGCATGTGTCTGTGAAGAGCAGAAACTTGGATCGGTCAGTCAGCTCTGTGGGTCCGGATTAGCAAATTAAATAAAGAATGCATATAGGGGCAGTTTCCCCGAGCAGGGTTTAAGACTAGTCCTAGATTCAAATAAATGTTAAGAGCTGTCTAAACTGGAAAAAGCTTGCACTGGGATATCTTAAAATACATCATCGTCATTGTTTGGGCTTAAAATGCTCACAGATAATGCATTTTTGTAAGACATGTTTCTAAAAATTCTCAAATGTCCTAAATTAGCAAAGGTCTAGTCTTGTCTTAATCTAATCCCTATCTGGGAAACTGGCCCATAGAGACAATGAAGAGCAAAACTGAAAATTTTAACTAGCTGACTTCTAAATGATAAATTCAGAAAGCATAGAGTTTGATGCAAGATACAGGCCAGTTTTTAATGTTTCTTCATCTTTATGTATGACTCCATGCTGAAAGAAAGATATTAATGCTTTGGACATTTGCAGGCTCTGTTTATGAATAAATAATCATTCCCTTGTGCTTTGTTTTAGCACAGTGTCTTCAGTTCATTTATAGGGTGTTGCATTTTATACAGTCTCTAACAGGGTGTGCCAATTTCTCTGCTATTTATCCCTGCAGTTATAAAGCTCAGCCCTCAGAGGACCGGATTTCCTACAGATACTCAAAAGTGTGCTGAATATCAAGACACTTGGCCTGGCATGAAAATGTTTTAATTCTGTCATTAATCACTCATCCTCATGTCAGTCCAAACTCATAATGCCACTACCACGTTCAAGGCCCAGAAAGGTAATAAGGACGTTGTTAAAATAGTCAAGTCACCTCTATTTATATAGCGCTTTTAACAATCATTGATGTCACATAGACTACTTTAACAATTACTATCATTCTGGACCTTGAAAGTGGATTTTAACATGCGCTTTATTTGACTACTTTTGGACTGTTGAACACCCTGCCTTCCCCCATTCTAGTACTTGTAAGTGTCAATTTTTGATATATCTCCTTTTGGAATCATCTGAAAGAATAAAGTCATATACACTTAGAATGCCTTGAGGGTGAGTAAAACATGGTGCAATTTTCATTTTTGAGTGAACTAAACGTTTAAGGCTGAGTTAGAGCTTAAGGCCAATGAGGGGTTTGGGCCACAAAGAGGGTTTCAGGTAGAAGTCAAGTTTACTACTGAATAAAGTCGTACCTGTAGACTGAAATACACCTGGGTTACACTGGCAATATCGAGCAGCAAAGGCCTCCATCATTCTGTCAATTTTCTGTGCTTCACCAGGAAGTCTGAAGCTCCACAAAAACTGCCTGCCAGGGAAAAATGGGAATGATACTTAAAATTATAATGGTTATTTGATGGGCATTTGTCTGAGGGTATTAATGACTATGTATGATTGCGTGATTATTGAAAATAGTTCTAGATATACAAATACTCTAGCTCGAAGACATTTCTAATAATTCTATTTTCATATTTAGAACGTTTATTGGTGTTTATAGTTATAATGGACGGTGAAGAAACATCTGTTTGACCTTAAAGCTTGCACCAGGTTGAGATCAGCAAACTCATGAAGCTCCACGAACGCCTGCAAAACCTTAATGTTGAAGTCATCTCTAAAAAATAATGAGAAAATAAGGTTTAATCAGCAATAGCTCTAACCTCCATCTCCAGAGATACATGCACTCATTTTAGCAGAGGTCAATTTAGGAGTCAGTCACTGTTCATTTGTTCAGTTTTCTACAACATGGTTATAGTCCAATTTAAAAAAAAAAAAAAAAAATACACACAAGAACAATCATGTAAGACCACGTTTGGTGTATGGATATAAAAAGCATCATTTGAATGCATACAAGGGTCTTAAAAAAACACAGAAAGTGTAATGAAACAGCATGCCTAATTACACAAGGTCAGATAGAAGCACTTCTCCAAACTCTTTAAATCAGAGACACAATAATTACAGCTTCCAGACCTTCCTCGTAAATGCAATTAACAGTAATTGCTATGTATAGTCTATAACCACACTTTCTAGTATCAAAAGAAATGAATGACTGAACAATTGATCTTCAGGCTAGAGCATAGCCAAAGACAGTTATCAACTTGGACAGGATGCCTACGTAGACAAGGCTATTTTTATATCTAACAACTATTACACTTTAGATCAAGCTTAGTCTCTTCTTTGTAAACATGCCTCGTGGGACGATGCTGAGCAACTACATTTTTGCAGACCTTTACGACTACAATTACACCTTTGTATTTCTTGGTATTGACAGGTGTAGAACGGGTAGCACTCTATCTAATCCTGTGTTCATTGATATCAATAAAGATGAGATAGGGTGCCTTCATGCGGTCTGGGTGATATGCTAAATATTGTTTCGGAAACTTGTGGTCATTTTCAGCTGATGCAAATGGGAAAGTCATTTCCTGAGAGAGCAGGATCTTTTATGGAAAGGCCTTATCTGACAACGCACATATATTTTGCAAAGATAGCAAGACCGGTCTTGCTATGCGGGTGAGGCGATGTGACTTACCGTTCCCCTAAATAATCTCCTATGACAGTTTTGTTTAAGCCTTCGCCTTTATAGAGGAACTGTGCGATGTCCTCTGAGGTGTGCTGCAGAAGATCATTCTCCAAAAGAAATTGGATTCCCTGCAAGGATGTTTGAGATGTTAACCACTTCGTAATGTTTGCTCAGGCTTAATGTAACACATGACACTGGACATCATTTATATATGGTATGTTTAAACCTTTTTAGGATCCATATTGAATTTCTTCCTTCCGACAGCAATCTGCTTGCTCCTCTGAGAGATTTTGCTGTAATGTGGTGAAAAAACAAATCTGAACTAAAATGATCTCGATGTTAAAAAAAATCATTGCAATCGGTAAAACGAATATAAACATACGTCTCTCTGACACACGTTATATTTTCGATCTCTGTCATGACTTCCGAGATTTCAAACTTTAACCGCTGCAAGCATAACAGAAAAAATGGTAACATGGTTATATCACTAAAGTTAATCAAATAACCTTTCTTAATATTCTTAAAATGCATGCAGTGTAATAAAATACATTGCACAACCAGGTAGAACTTTTAGTGGAGGGTGACATGATAAATCTTGATATTAAAAGATACAGGCAACATTAAAGCTGATACCTCAATGTCATCTAGCAGCTCTTTTTTTCTCCGTCTAATGTTGGACAGCTCATCTCTCTCTTCAAGTGAGAGATCTTCCGGCACTGTTGAGAAATAAAATGTCATTACCAGAATTAATCTAGTAATACTAACCAAGAAAAAAACAATTCAACAAGAAGCTGTATACTTCATCTTTTGTTAAAACAGCTATACTACTGTACTAAATGTAAATCCTAAAGTGCTTTGTAAAACAAAAAAAGTCCAGTGCACATTTATCCTCATAAATAATGTTATTTAAATTAGTCTTGGCAACCCAAAACCTATAGTACTCAAGAAATAAGGCTGGAAATGTTATGTAAGTACTTCATTCCTTCAGGACACCCACGGTAAAACTACTTGAACTTCCATGATCAAAGTCATGCTGCACCTAAATACGAGACTCTGAAAAGCTGATCCCAAGGTGCCCAATAAAATACAGAAGGTTACAGTAAATAAAACATGTACTGAACATCACAAACTCTTCTGTGGGTGTTATATAACTCAAACATTTTAGATGCTTAATTAAGTCACAAAGGACCATAATCTCCTGAACTGATTTCATTTCTCAAAACTTTCAGAAGTAGGATAAGTAGGACGTTTTGGATAAATGGCTCAGTGCTTGTAAATGTGGACAATATGAGTACATTATGTAATTGCACCTTAGGCGCACCAGGATTAGACAAGAGACGGGCTAATAAGAGGGACATGGGGGAATTTCCTGCGGGTGTCTGGTTCTGCCTTATGACAATGGAGAGGAAGTTGAGAATGAGTGCATGAATCAGGGCTCAACCTTAACAATAACATTATAGGGTGATTCACTGCAGTCATTCTGAGGTTTTGTACTGAGCGCAGTGGTCTTTTTTCAGTCTTTTATTATTATATAAAAGCCATACTTAATCTTAATGAGAAGCCATTTGTTTATTACGCAACAGGGTCTGGGTATTGATGTAGCTAGTGTGGAAGAAATTGGATAGAAATAGAATATTCCTTCAAGATATGAACATTCCGTGACTATAACTCGAAAATAAGCCACAATGGCCTGAAGCTCATTGTAAAATTAGTTTGTCTTCATTAAGAGACTGCACTGATTGGCAGGCATTATTATTACCAAGTTGCTTTCCATATTATTTGTATAAACCGTAATGCTTTTGGAAAAAAGAAAAATAAGACATTCTAAAAACATCTGTAGCTAGTGATGCCCACCCCCCCCTGCACCCTGTCTCGTGGCAAAAAAAAGAAATGTTGACTGCATGCAAAACTGTCAATTCCAAAGTATGATTCTGTCAGCGCGAGTGCCACTTTTTAGACAAAATTCAACTGAAAATCACATATACATTCGTGGGAAAAGGTGAGTTTGATATGTTGACATTCTGTGTGTTAATACAGTTATTAAAGGGTTTGCAGCAAACACTGCATCCTGGTCCCAAACACCCTCTTTAATCTACACACTGGCCTCAATCCCTCTAACTATATCTTATCCTTATTCTCAATAGCTGCACGGACTGCCAGCTGCTCTAAATCCACAGGCTTACCCATTGATATTAACCACACACTCAGACCAGGGCCCACAAGGAATATGCTGATGTGACAGATGTGTCAGTAACCTAACCAAAGAGTGCATAAACCATCTATACAGGCTGTCGGTATATTGCACATCTTCAGTGCGGAATTAATGTATCTGTCAATCAAGATAATTAATATATTACGGTAATATAGCTGATAATTAGGCCTCTAGTACAAAGTTTCAGAGATGATATGGGCCCGTGAGGCATGTTAGATTGTTTTTCTTACTGTTTTTGACAGTGGTACACTTAATACCCTGTTCTTCAAAAAGAAGGATACTTACTTTACTGTTAACCAGTCAGACAGATGGAGTGGGCAGAGAGCTTATCTCCATTTGAAAGAGAAAAAAAGTTGCTTTCTGATCAGTGTGTGATTCTCTTTATCCTCTTAAAGCCCCCAGAATGTGTTTATTTAGCAAATAACAGTATTAGCTAAGAAACATTTGGGCTATACCGCAGCATCTGTTTTTATATTCTTCGTCCTAAACAAAATATGCAAAAATATTCAACATTGATCATAATAAAACATGTTTTTTAAAGGATCACATGAAGGATCACACTGACGACTGGAGTTAAGGCTGCTGAAAATCCAGTTTTACCATCACAAGAATAAATTACATTTTAGGATATATTAAAATAGGAAAGAAAAGTAATTTTAAATTGTAATTATATTTTGTAATATTACTGTTTTTACTGCGTTGCTGATTGGAAAATGCAGACTTTGTGAGTATCAAAAACATAAAAAAATAATATTAAAAAATAAATAAATAAAAAAAAAGAAAATCGCACCCACTCCAAATATTTGAAGAACAGTGTAAAATAAAAAATAAAAATATTTATTATTATATAAAATGAGCATTTTTTACTTTTTAAAAAAAAAAAAAAAGTTATTCTAATATATATAATATATATATATATTTCTTTTGATTAAGTTTGTGTGTATATATATATATATATATATATATATATATTAGAATAACTAATAGAGGTGATAATGAAAAACGGCTCTGTGGATATTGATATTTTTAACAAAGCATAAACACAATGTAAAAAGCCTCTGTGATTCAAGCAAAACATATACATTTTAAAGTTATACAAAACAACAGTTTTTCCACCTGAAACATCATTAATGGGTAATTCTAACTATGTAACAGTGACCAATTTATCTTCTATTAAACAAATCTTATCTAATACCCATATCCCCCTTGTCTCTTTCTTTTTATAAACCTGCAAATGATAAAGAAGTAATACCCAAGAATGCACGGCTGCTGAATACTACATTCCTGACATGAAAGAGATGGGGCTCTGGGACGGTCCTGACTCAGAGGGTGGAAATCTGGACAAGAGTCCTTTGTGCTAGTGACTGTTTGTTTTTAAATCTCCTGCCGAGACAAAATGTTTTGACAACCCCATCAAAAACCTATTTAGGTTCTTAACTTTCCCTTTCAGATTTTTCAAACAAATATGGAAATATGTGCATTCAACAATGGCAATTCACCGTCCACTCATTCAACACTATTAAACTGGTGCTATAGCTCATAAAATATCTTGGATGACCCTCCAGGCTTTCTTCAAATCAATTCCATATGTGACACTTAGATACAACATACATGCTAAAAGCTCTCTATCATTCTTCAAGTCTCATCCACTCACAACAATAAGGATGTATCTACATGATAAATGTTTGACACTGTCACAGATTCAACCCCAAAATCTACATCGGCAGCAAACACAAACATCAAATCTGTACTCAATGTGTCTGGGATCTATCAGTATTCTGAATGGATATTACACTGCAGTGAAAGAAAAACAATACATATTTTTGATATCATAACATGTCCGACATTGTCTTGACCTTAAGCAGATTTTCCAGGCACGGTGTCCTTCAGATCTCTGCTGGTGCAGTCACACCATTGATGAGGTTTTGACCACTGTCTGTGTCATGCATGGTGCCAGACGGCTCCTAAGGAGAGCCTGGATCAGACACCGGTGGCATCAGACGCAGACAATGTTAATGAGTGCCAGGCCTCACTATCTCTCCTTTAATCAGTCTGACAAACCCTGCCTCTTTATTGGACCTTAGCTACAGACAAAGCAATGTTTTAAATTACGAAAAGGCCATAAATTTGTGGTTCTGATAGAGACTGTTAAGAGGGCCGTCCTTGACGTCCTATCAGTCTTTCTTTGCAGTCAACCATCTGCCACAGAAACAGAGGGAAAATGGTTTTCCATTTGGTTTTTCCCACGGTAAGATAAGACAAATAGCCGTTGAGTCCATGGCTTTGAAGTTCTCAGGATCATGATACAAGAGGAACTGGAAAGACCTAGTGAGCTAATGGTACCTCTACAACTCTGTGGTTTCTTGTTCTTTTAAGACATTTACAATTGATAAAGTAATTAAGGCTATAAATCAACATAGTAATGAAACGTGCTTGAGATGCCTGGCTTTTAGGTCTGGATTCTGTTTCTGTGTGTTTTTTTACACTGATATACTAAAACAGCTCTTAGGGCATAAGAGACAGAAACGAAATCACTACCATCTCCATTGTCTAGTCAGATCCCATATAGCAACTGAAAGAATCACAGAAGAAAAATCATAACAAAAGAGTAATCTTAAAGCCCACTGGTGCTCATCCAAAATCAAGTTCCATCAAGTTTAGTTATCTTTCCAAAATAATCAACAATATAAACCATGGACCAGGGGGCTATAGTCAGTATACTGTTAAATACAGAACAAAAGAAATAAAAAAAAATCTTCCAGTCCCTTAAAAATTACCATGGAAACCACGCACTACTACATTACTTGTTATTCTTCTAAAATATAAGTACATGAATATCTCAAATAGTGCAAGTAGTTGTAAAACAATAAAAACACAGTAACATCAAAAATCATGATTTTCGTGATAAAATTCATGAAAAAAAGGGTATGTGTTTTCGCAAATAAACTCCTCATATATATATATATATATAACCATTTGTAGTGGTGTATGAAATCATGGTGGACATAATCAAGTGAAATAATCACCTCAATAATAACATCCTAGGTAATCAGCTCATTATTAGATACTCCAAAACCTGAAATAGATGTGCAGACAAAAGAGGACATGCAAAATGTGCAGTTCTCGGGGGCTCCAGGAATGTGTTTGGGAACTATATAGCACAGAATGAACTACAGCGTCTTGCCAGAAAATGGCACGTGTAGCACACTCATTCTAATGTTTGGCCTTTTGCAAAACACACTTCTTTATGCAGCACACAAAATGTATATTAATATTATGGCAAAGGGGTTTGCAAAAGTTGAGATGTGTTTGTGATATTTTGAATGTAGTGCTTCTTTGAGGTGTGAGGCAATTTGTATTGTGTGTGTGCAATTCTTGGATTTGTGGGTAAAGTTTCTAAAAAAAAAAAAAGAGCCAAAGTTATGAAAATGTAAGCAGTTAAAAAAAAAATCTGTAAAGGGTTCTAAGACCATTCAGTCAAAGGCTCTTTAAAGAACCATCTCTTTCTTACATTTTTATAATCTGAAGAAACCTTTTTTTCGTCACAGAGAATCGTTTGCAAAACAGAATGGTTCTTCAAAAGTTAAAGGTACTTAATGGAACCCTTTAGACAAATGGTTCTTCTATTCTAATGCATCATAAAGCACCTTCATTTTTAAGAGTTCATATTAGTGGAGTAAGCACATAGAAGGTCATTTTGGAGACAACGTTTATAAATGGAGCATACTAAAGTGCAAAACGTAAAATCTGAAGTGTACCCGAGTGAACTTTTGGACAGAAGAAATCACTCCCTCTGCTCCCATACTCTACTCAGATCAGTTTGCGAGTTTCTTCGTGACAATGCTTCTTTTAACAGCTTTTTTCTTCTTGTAACAGATTCTTTTATTTATTTATATTACTTTTTAAAGATATACAAAATAACAGTTTTTCCCCCTGAAACTCTCCCAATTGAGGTCCCGGTTGAATGTCAGCACATTAGAGAGCAGTATTGCACACAATTGATACTGTTCAATTTTAAAAGTAGTATTTTCCAATTAATACTGGTAAGCTAATTTATACGGTGCTCTATAAAAAAAAATACCAGCACTTGACTAATTAAATGCTTCATGATCCCTCTTGGCATCACAACTGTACTCATAAACATCTCGCGAGCTACTTCAAAGCATCTGACATCAAACAAACTGACGACCTACATATGAACAGCCATATGAATGGCTCTGGCAATATGACTGAAGCGATGTTCAAATTCTCATTAGAACACAGCGACAACACATTCACAGCAGGAACACTGTAGTCGTTTCAAATAAAAACTGAAACGCCGTTTATAAAAAAAAACTAAATGTTGAAGTGTAATAAAGTCGTTTCCTTCATAATCCAATCACTTGTATTAAAAGTAGGAACATTTTAAATTAAAGTTTACTTTTTACTCCACGTTTAATGCTAAGGATTGCTGAAATGTTCTCTACGGTGACGAAACCGAGAGAGCTGTCTATCTAGCGCCTTTCGAATCAACCGCACGCGCCTGTTACACTCAAAAATGCCGTCTAGGTAGGTTTTGAGACAAACCAGAGACTGACAGCTGTTTGTTTGCCTACGAATAAAACAGAAACCTTACCTCGGTTATCTTCGTCCATGTTCATTCTGCGAAGGGACTTGATCTAAATAACGTCCTAGTCTTAGATTACTACCCTAATAATATAACACTGTTAACGGTCTGTGTAACGTAAAATTAAATCACATTAGGATACACACTGAGCTCATCGTAACCCAGTTTAGGGGCTGCTCTAAATGTCATTCGGATAATCCATATATTGCTGCATAGATGGACATAAAATCCTGGTGAAATAAATGAATATGCAGACCGCTCTCTGCCAGCTCCCACTCGCCTTCATCCACAGAACGACTAGTGAGAAGAAACAGCTTCATTTAGCCAACGAATAGTGGCCCCGCCCATCACCATAATATATGAATAGGCTATATGACTGATAGCTGATAGGCTACTAAGTGATTGCATCCTGGTCTTTGTATAATCTAAATTAACCATAAACCAAAAGATTAAAATGAAAATATTTAAATAAAATGTATTGTAACTTCCTATTTCTGACGCAGGCTATTGGTGCTAGGTAAGAAAATTATGATAAGCATAAATAAAGCATGTTTTGATTACTTTGCAATGATGTGATATAAATAATGTTATATAATGTGATTAATATTACACAATTAGCAAAAATGTAATTCAAAGCATGTATTATTATTTCTTTATTGATGTAGCTATAGAGGCTATATTTCTTTTAATAAGTCCTGAATATAAGAGACCTGGAAACTGAGGCAATATGCAATATCCTGAACTTCATAAAATGATGTCAGCATTAGGGTGGAGAATCCCAGATTCCTCCATACGGTGTACAGGATCTTGCCTGTTTTTCCGGACACCACATGTTAGTATTAGTCAGACTATTTTCCAGGTAAGCTGAGGTCATTATTCCTCCAAAATGTCTTACCTTTTGTGTCACGAATACCATATTAAGTGAAATGTGTTTTGCGGCTTTCCAAAGAATCATGCAAAATCCATTCAACAGCAGCTGAAGAAAGTCACTGTCACTAAAACAAAAGCATACTCTGATGTTTCACTTAATTTGCATGGATATAAATGGCCCATTATTACTTCACAGCAAACAGGTTTTGTATTTTGCTGATGGCACCATTCAGTCAAATGAACTTAGTTTCTCTCAGTCCCATGTAACTAAGAGATTTTTGTCTCTGTGTCTCTAAAACTGACATTTAAAATATTTAAATGATCCCATCTGAGGGTGTTATGTAAGGTATAACTGAATATGAGAAAATCAAAAGAGCAGAACGTAATGTTCTGTGACTGCAGCACACAGCCTGTGCGTGAGGGAAAGGCTGTGAAGTAGGTGCAGGGAACATAGGCTCTTCAGGGTGGGAATGACATCCTGTGTGGGAAACAGATATCCGCTGAAGCTCAGGAAGAGAATGTTGTTTGCATTTTTCCTTGTTTCGAGGGCAATAAAAATTCTCCCATGAACTTGTAACACCCAGTTCATGCTTTGACCAAACAAAAAGCATTCAGTAATACAAATCGGGTGACGAATTGACTAATTAATGTCAGTCTCTTGTCAAACTAGCATGACAGGTTGTTTGTATATTTAATAAAAACATTTTTTTTCGAATATTGTCCCACTTTTTTTTTTAATTGAAAAAAAAAAACAGGCTTGGGATGTAGGGTGAAATGGCTGAAGCAAATATATACATAATTATATATATATTGTGATGGGAAACCCCGTAGGACATCAGCGTCGCCCTGGCAATCATGGCACCTGGCAATCATCACCGCAGGCCAATCGGTCACGTCTATACTCAACATAACAGCAGAGGAAGAACACTAGTGGAGTAAGACCCATCTCCATGCTGATGCACGCTGATAATTACCTTTGTCTCTATTTGCCCCACAAAATACTGGCCGTGACCACTTGGCCCTGCCACTCCACTCACCTTTGGAAGCACTGCTTCATGGATCACCTATTCACCGGGAAGAAGGAGAGCACCCCAGCACCCGCCATCAGCCATTAAATCCACCCTTCGAGGGTTGCAAACAATTCCCTTGTCGTGTTGTCTTTCACTGGTGGCGATATATAAATATATATATTTAATAATATATAAATATATATAAATAAATAAATATATGTTTAGTACTTTAGTAAAAAAAAATATAAAATGATATTACAAAAAATTTGAAATGAAGGATATAAAGGGTTTCTAAATATTTTCAAATAAAGACACTTTACCGTTCACTATGTAATCCTTTCCATTGACGAACATGTTGTTGATCCACTGTACAATATGTGTTTTTTCTACTTTCTTCCAATACACAGCTATTAGACATTTTACTTATTATTATACATATTTCAAAAAGTTACTGAGTGCCGCTTTACAATGTTCTCAGGAAAAAATCCCAAAATAAACATTTCTGGTTTCATTGAAAAAATTTACAGATATCATCTTAAAAATAAGTATAACTACCTCTTTCCAAAACTCCCGCATTAAAACTTTTATAAAGTGGCAGGTTTAAGAGCAAGACAATGTCCCTGTATTTCCTCTGGAAGCCGCTTGCACTTGTTTGCTGGTAAAAGCTGATAGCATATACAATGGACATAACTTTAGATGTTTACATAAAGACCCCACACAAAGTGGTGCCAACATTCAAAGTAATGAGACACTGTCTCATGGCTTTTCAATGATAGGATTGGTTTAACGTCCACGTGAATTTCCATTGTCAATGAATATTGTTCCCTTTGTTATAAGCTTGAGTTTGCATTCGGGTGTTAAGTACCTTTGGTAGTAATTTCAAGTACCTTCAAATATCCTACAAAAATCATAACTGCTTTAATTAATTTAAGTTGCTTGTTTACACCCGCCAACCCGCCAAATGTGGGTGGATTTCAGCTTTGGCGGGTAACACAGTCACTAGCCACTCTGGCGGGTTGAATTTAATACACAGTAATGTAACTAGACATTAATGCTTGTCTGAGACAAGTAACTTTTTTTAAAGGGGAAATTTGTGAAAGAAGAGAATTTTACTTGCCCGACCGGACACTGCACCAAAATATTGGTAAGAATGGTTCTGATGTGGACTTCAGGAGGAACTCCCCCTTCTCTCTCCCCACTCACCATCATGAACAGCACTGTGGCAGTTGAGTCATCCGGGTTCCTGGGCACCACAATTTCCTAGGACCTGAAGTGGGACACTCACACTGGCTCCACTTTGAAAAAGAGCAAGACATATTTTTTTTATACTGAAAAAGATATGAAAAACAAACAAAGGACATCTGGTAAACTTCATTAAAAAAGCATTAAGTTTAGAATAAGTTGTCAGATGCCAACACAGTGGACAACATTATCTTTTATAGATTCTAATTTATAACACCTTTTCAGGCAACTCTACTACACTCTTGTACTGTAGTAATGTAGTCTGTCAGATTCCCGAAGGATATTAACAAAAAAAAAGCCCACATGTGGCTGTGGGACGAAAAGCAACCATGTCACGTAAACGATCACTTTTAATGAGCTACAAACATAAAGAGAATAAGGAAAATACATATTCTACACATTATAATTTATCAGGTGTTTGTGATCATTGCAGAAGAGCTTCTTAGAGGTTCATGACCGCTGACTGATTCCTAGACCAACCTGGTTACCCCTGTCGTTCTGCCTCATTTCCAAAGGGCCCGTCTCATTTACTTTAGTCCCAGAGATTTTTTGGGGGGGGCAGAAGTTCCTACCAATTCTGCTCCAGTGGTTCCAGACAAGCCAGTCTCTTGTCACCATTGAACCAAAGGTTTTTTGGCTGACGAAATGTTTCTCTAACAGCCACAGAACCAGCTGCAATTCCTAATTTCCTTGTCATTGCAGCTTTCCTTCTTGTCTTGGCAGTTTGTGTTATGGACAGCAAGGAAGAAGAGGTCATTGCTATGGATACCTCAGTGGACATGAGAAAAATATACATGTTGATAAATATCTTACATTTTTCTTTGTCTTTGATGAAGCAATTAGCAATTTAAGGATAGAGGTCATTCAGCCTTAACATCTGAATCCATTTCGCTATTAAAAGCATTATACTATTTAAAGTAAATTGAAAGGAAAGACAAAAACGCAGTGAACATGCACAACTGCACTGAGTATTGTTTCTATATTAAGAAGATTGAGCCCTTTAAAGAAATTACTTGACAAATCAGTTTTTGATTGCTTGAGTCAGATAAGGGGTCTTGGCCTTAATAATTGCCATAACAACACTCACATGTCTCTCCCTCCACCTGCTGGTGAGTCTACATAAATGCATCAGGTTCATTTTAAAGCAAAGAGTGTTTTGTATCAGGGCAGTGATTTAGAGTATTCTTCAAGCAAAACCTTTTTTGGTCCTTGAGTTTAGTTCCAACTGTAATTAAATCTAACCATCGCAAGCTAATGACACCTAAAGTGTCACCTGAATCAATTCTGCATGCTGTTCACAGCACCTATCCACTCAGGGTTTAACTTAGTGTTTGGCTCTTTTAGCACAAGCGGTGCAATTTTCACCATATTTATTTATTAAACAAAATAAATAATGTTTAAACAGCTAAATTAGACTTTTTATTCCTTTTTTTGAAAAATGTCTACATTGTTTATTATTTATCCATTCATTCATTTTTAATTCAGTCCCAGTTATTTAAGTATTAGTTTGCATATATTAAGTATTATGTTTTGTTATAGTTTTAATTTAGCTTGTTATATAATAACTATAGTGTTGCTACATGGCTTACCGGTAGCCTAATACATACGAGGTTATGTAAATTCTTTGTAAATTATCAACAAAATTAGTTTTAATAGACATTTCATAAGTTCGCACTTGTCGGCACTTAGTATAGCGAAGCTTGTTTGGCGTGCTGCGCAAGGAGAATACTCAGGGTTAGCAGGGCTGCCTAGCCAGTTCCTTACCCTGAGTGCTCCCCCTGTATAGATAGGAGGAGGTGGGATACTAAGATCGAGATACGGAATAAAGGAGATCTGGCTATTTATAATACCTGCAAGGAAAGAGCGATATAAGGGCGGAATATTATAAAAATGGACATCAGTTACTACAGTGTGCTTGTAAAGGATGTCAATCTGTTTGACATCACAAGGTCCTGAGTAACACTGAAAGTAAGAGCTGACAAACACACACACATGCGCACAATGTATTATCCATCATTTATTCTACGGTGACAAACTGTGTATGGATGAATTTATTTTCAGTGTCTTTCTTTTTAATTTTCCCAGATAAATTGTTAGTGCACTGCATATATGGTGTCAGCCGCTCTGTCACATATTTTCTGGCATACCTGATGATCCACCAAAAAATACTGCTGGAGGATTTCATTGACCACATCATAGACAAGAGATGGATCAGGCCAAACAGGGACTTTTTAAAGGAGCTGACAATCCTCAGTTCAAAGCTGAAATATCAGTGAATGCTTAAAAAAAAAAAAGTTACTTCACAGTTGCAAATATATTTTATAACATTTATAACACCATTCTTTGTATTATATTACCTTTGCATCAAATTACAAAAAGATAGTTTACGCTAATGTGTCTGTCTATGAGAGGAATAAACTTCACATCGTTCTCTCTTTTGTTACTATGAACATAATTAACTTTTCAAATATATCCCATGTACAATGTATTCTCTTACAAATAACGTGTAAAGCAGTAATATATTACGTCTGTGTTTTAACCCGGAAGGTTTTGTATCTCGATTTTGAGGCTGGCTTCGCAGTTTTGGCATTAAATGCAGGGTTGCCAAGTCCGCTGTTTTACCCCGGAACGCGACTGTCCTAGTTTTGGCCGTGATGATGCCTTTTTTTGAGAAGCAATTGGTCTGGTTTTTTTTACGCAGACCTGGCAACCCTGGTTGAATGAACGTACAGGTGAAACTACGGGCGTATAAAGTGAAACAGGTATCGCACATCCAGAAATGAAAACAACTTACTTTCTTATCACTTCTTTGAGCGTCATGGTTGGTTTGTCATTCTCTAAACTTGCCAGGCCAACGATACCGGCGATAGCGCATCACTTTGGGACAAAAGGCAGATACGAGGAAGTAAACCCACATCTTTTAGATGACATTTTGTTTGTAAACAAATCACTTGTAGCACCCCCCTCTTCAGATTGCCGTCCCATTCATATAGTGTCGGTTATACGTCACGGAACGCGCTATCCAACCACCAAAAATGTGAAAAAGATCGCGCGATTGTTTGATCTGGTCGTGTCTCGCGCGTCGGGTTCATCCTCATGGCTAAATGACATTAAGACATGGAAGATGTGGTACACCGAAGACATGGACGGCAGACTGGTGGAGAAAGGGCGCGATGACCACCGGTATTTGGCCATGAGACTGGCCAAGTCGTTCCCTTCTTTGATTTCTAAGGATCATCTCCGTGACAACCGCATTGAGTTCATTACCAGCTCCAAGCATCGCTGTGTTGATAGTGTCAAAGCTTTTCAAGAGGGTCTTCATCGACTCTGGGATGTTCAGGGTAGGCTTGGATCTTTTTGGTCTCTTAAACATCTTAAAGAGAGTTTATCCAGAAATAAAAATTATTCACCCTCAAGACATGACCTGTATCACTTTAGAAGAAAATCAGTGGGAAATATCTCAAAGTATCCTTTTTATGTTTCATACAAGTTTAGATTGACATGACTTAATGACCAATAAATCCAGATGAATTCCAGCAAAATCCTGAATATGTCTTAATACTATCTACTTCACATTGCTTATTTTTCTTTATTTTTAAATAAAACCACATCTATTTATAATTTTCTGATTTAAAGTTGTAGCACTTTTGGGCCGGTGTATAAATACATTAAAACACATTTCCTCAGTTTCTTTGCCATAACAACATTGTTTTACTATTTTATAGATATGGATTACAAACACTATGTGGATGATTCACTCATGAGATTCTTTGACCATTGTGAGAGATTTGTTGAAAGTGTTGAGAAAAACAAAACCGCTTTGAAGGAGGTAGAACGCTTTAAATCTTCAGCAGAAATGGATGAAGTTCGGAGGAAAATATCCAGTCGCCTTCAAATTTCATACAATCAATTCACCCCAGGTATTTTTTGTCCCATTGTTCCTTTGTAGTTGCTAAATGTAAATTTGCCAATAAAAATCTTATTTTTAAATGTGTTTGCTAGAAATGGCAGAGGCAGCTTTCTTTTTGTGCTCCTATGAGTTTGCCATCAAATCAGAAAACTCCCCTTGGTGTGAAATGCTGGATGTGTCTGATGCTCAAGTACGTATGTCTGGTTGGAAATTAAACACTTCAATTTTTAGTGGATTGAATAAATGGTAATAAGATTAAAATGCTAATTATATATGTCAGCTCTATTGCATACAAATGTTTTTACTTAGCATTTATTACATCTTGCAAGCAGTGATGACTTAAACTTAATAATAATAAAATAAAAACAAATAATAATAATAGCAGTTTAGGTAATAGTCTAAATTTAAGATTTGACTTGAGCTCATACAGAAATCTATTGAGCCTAGTTGTCCCGAGTTTCAAATGTATAATCTCCTTTCCAGTAACATGTTTTTGGCTTCTTTTTAGGTCCTGGAGTACAAAAATGACCTGAAACAGTACTGGAAGAGAGGATATGGACATGACATCAACCGTAAATCAAGCTGTCCTCTCTTTCATGATATTTTCAAGCGTCTTGATAAGGCTTCTAATGACTACAGGTTAGGAGATTGAGATACTGGTTCCCATCCTATTTGTGGTGTATTTGTCCACTTAAAACACTCCATAGTACTTACTAATATTTGTGTTAATTTGTGTTTTTACTATCTCCTGTAATTTAACAGACTTGGAAAGGTAAAAAAGACGGCCACCATCCAGGTTGGACATGGTGAAACCCTACTGCCTCTGCTCTCTCTGATGTCCTTCTTTAAGGATAAAAAACCTTTAACTGCAGAGAATTTTTCATTGCAGCACAACCGCAAATTCCGCTCCAGTCAGATTGTCCCTTATGCGGCAAACTTAGTCTTTGTGCTGTATGAATGCAGTGATGGACTCAGAATACAGTTGTTTCTCAATGAGAAGCTAATGACCTTTCCCACCATCAGCCATTCGGCTCCACTGTATGAAATGGTCAGAAAGCATTACTCAAAGCTCCTTAATGGATGTGATTTTAATAAAGAATGTAACGTGCCTCAGTCAAACCTCAGGAACACTGAACTTTGAGTTAGGTTATTAAATAGTGGATGGCAAGGATCAATTACTGTGCACTTGCATTGACTGCATCTTTATGTTGTATTTTTTTATTCTGTTTTTTTCTTCATGTTGTGGTTGAAGGTTTAATATGTTGCTTTATTTATTTGAATGGTTACTTAAATTGCCAGAGGGCGGTCACATTTGTGCTTTAAGAATGATTTATGTTTGTTCTTGTTTTATTTGCCAAAGAGAATTATGGTTATACAGTGCCAAATCTTTTGTAATGATATTGTGTATAATGAAAGCAACTTAAGAGAAAAATTACCAATTTTCTATTTCACTGGGTGGGTTTTCATAACAGTCTAAAACTACTTTGGACTGGACCCAATCTTGAAAATGGGTTGTTTAAAAAAAAAAGAAATCATGGTTTTAATCTTGATCAAACCTTTTGGTATGTGTTGACTTGGACACAATTGATACAACACCAACAACAAAGCCAATTATTTTTTTCAGGAGCAAAATGTAATAAAATATTTATTCAAACATTCATATTTTTGCACTTGTTTTGTTTAACAATTAGGGGTATAAAAAGTACATAGAAGTTTAAGTATATGCATTTTTGTCCACATAATCACTAAACCGCTGTTCATATCAATTGCAATTTTCATATACTTTTTTTATGCTGATAATGCAATTTGTAAACACGGATGCAAAATATCTTGAGAGTCTATGAAGTATTTCCAGAGGGATTGGTAATACTGTTTAGTGGCTGTGATTCTGGGTGAGGGGTTTTACAAAAACGGGTTGTCAACTGCTGTTGTATAAAGATAAAATAGACTGCAGCTATATTAATTTTTTTCATAGTATTTTAGCACTTCCGTTTTGGGTGTTGTAAGAGATAAGCTGAGAGTAGTAAGTGAGAATCAGGCGCTATGCAGCCGTGATTGTGACGTGAGCAGCGCACGCTGATCTGATGGTGGGAGGATTTCAGGAAGAGTGCTGAGTGCTACGTGTCCAATATATCCTGACTTCCACAACTTTACTTTAGTTTTACTCAGTGTTAGTCTCTCAAGGGTCACGTCTGTAGAAAGCCTCTGCGAGTGTTCGCTTGTTACATCATGTCTGGGATGAAAAAGCAAAGAACGGTACGTTTTCAGATGTCCGGCTCTTTTTCTTGCTTTTGTTTCTTTCTCGCTGAACTTTTAAAAGTTGCATCGATAGGAACTACGAAATGTCAACAGACTTTAAAACACAGTAAACGTCTTTTTTATGAGTACTAATGACTTTAACTGTTTTTAGAGCTTGTATTTATAAAAAAAAAACGTTTATTTTGAAGGACATGTACACAAAGCGCGAGTTAATCATCCGTGTAACTTACGGAACTACTGGGAAAAATGTGAAGTGGCAGCCCCTTAAAATAACACAAATGTTTGTTTTCGGCGGAACAGATATTTAAAATGTAAATGTGTGGTGATGTGGCAGAATGTTGTGATTCAGGTTTATCCTTTTCATCACCTTAACTTTTTCTTTTTTGATGTTGTGTTTAGAGGTTTTGTCTTGTATAAATGAAACTCACACCATCTTTTTTTACATGGCAGAATTTACATGCCACCATCCTTCACAAAGAGCATTCTTGTGATCTGAAATATAACTACTCAAATCCCATGTAAGATTAATGTTATTTGTAACTCAGTTCCATATAAAGCCAGATTTTCCATATCTTTAGTCAAAGAGACACTGTCTACCAGTGGGAATTAACATACCCCAGGGTTACTTGCATCAAGCTGGGATTTCTTGTGTATCCAAAGAGCCTTGGTGCAGAGAGAGAGAGAGATGGCTCTGGTCCAGCTGGACACCTCTTCATGGGCCTGCATGAATGGCCTTGTTTGTTCTTTCAGTTCTCTTCCCGAAGCCGCTCCCTCCTCAGTCCTGATGACCAAGTCCGATACACGAGAATATAATACACAAGAACACTACTGTGTGAATGAAACTGTTCAGAAGAAAAATGTGTATTTGTACTCTTTTGTATGATGTAATTCTGCTCTTCAGTGAGATGTGGCTCTGGGATGTTAAATTTGCAAGAGACCGTTCACCCCTAGATTAACATTCTGTCATAATATCCATATCTTAAATCAATATCGGTAAGGATGGAAATGATGCAGTGACTTGCAGATTGTTCTCATGCTTACTTTACGAATCACATACATATCTTCTTTTTGTTTCACCTGTAGGATCTGCACAGAGCAACCAATGTTGTGTACCAGGCTCACCATGTGAGCAGAAGCAAGCGTGGGCAGGTGGTTGGGACCAGAGGTGGATTTCGCGGATGCACTGTCTGGCTGACAGGTGGGGATTTCTCCTGTAAAACTAGAAAATAAGATCGAACAGTTTATTAAGGATGGTTCACTACTAAATGAAAATTCAGCTATAAATTGTTCACCCTCATGTTCAGACCTGAATGACTTCCTTTCTTCTGTGGAATAGAGAAGGAGATGTTTGGCAGATGTCAGACATATGACATCTTTTCCCCATACAGTTTACTTCAGTATTTCTTTTTTGTCTACAGGGCTGTCTGGTGCTGGAAAAACTACAATTGGATTTGCTCTTGAGGAATATCTAGTGTCTCATGCCATTCCTTGCTACTCGCTCGATGGTGACAATATTCGTCATGGCCTAAATAAGAACTTGGGCTTCACAGCCACAGACAGAGAAGAGAACATCCGACGCATCGCTGAGGTGGCCAGACTGTTTGCTGATGCTGGACTGGTTTGCATCACCAGTTTCATTTCTCCATTTACAAAGGTGGGGTGATATTTAATGACATCAGAGGTTCCTATATTACATTAAGGTTTCCAACAATTCCTAACTCAGATGGATAAGAGGATGATTTTACATGTGCTTACAACAGGATCGAAACGATGCCAGGAAGATCCATGAGAGCGCGGGTCTGCCGTTCTTTGAGGTGTTTGTAAATGCCCCTCTGGAGGTGTGCGAAAGTAGAGATGTCAAAGGACTTTATAAAAGAGCCCGTGCTGGAGAGATTAAAGGTATATAGGAAAATAAATCTATAAATTGTTTGCTTGGACAGAAGCATATTTAAAATTTAAATAGAAGAAAATAGTTAAAGGAGAAGTTCACTTTTGAAAAAACTTTTGCTGATATATTACTCACCCCCATGTCATCCAAGATGTCCAT
>JAUMHP010000062.1:6555883-6581483 GCA_032361065.1 Enteromius trimaculatus | reverse complement strand
TATATATATATGTATATATATGTATATATATGTATTTTGTGTGTGTGTGTTCATATATACATATACATACCCACACATATAACATATATGGATCATTAAATATAAACTGTCACAAAACCCACTATAATGAGTGTCACATTTAGCTTTAAATAACGTGTTTTAGTGTGAAATAACACCTAAAACATACCTCTCGGTCTACTGTTTTATTTATTTTAAGGTTTTAAAACATAATTAAAATCTACTACATTACATAAATTTGTATATATAATATTTTACCACTTTTTACAAGAATTGTTTACTCTTCACAGCTGCTTCACCAGGGACTTGTTGAATCTTAAGCTAAAGTCAACTGCTTTTTTGTTTTTTAGACATGCTGAATTTGAGTTCATCTCTGGGACCAAAATGCGGAGCCTTGCCCGCAGTGGGGAGAACCCCCCTGATGGTTTCATGGCCCTAAAAGCATGGAAAGTCCTAGCTGAATACTACAGTTCTCTACAGAAGGACCAGTGAACACGAGGCTCTGGACTGTATATACAGACATGCAGTTAAGCTCTATATGATCTATTTCATTAGAACTGATAAAAATAGGTTTCTAGAAAAATGCATTACATACTACAGTCCTACATTGTAGTAAAATATATATAAAATCTTTATTACTCAGATCTACTATACATTTTTAGATAAATGCTATCTATATTTATGCCCTGCAAATTACTTTAAAATGCAGTATGTTTTGTCCCCTGAGATCACATTTTGTATAAAAACTACACAGCTGCTGCTGTTTCAGTGGCGTTTTAGACTTATAGTTGGATCAAGCACATTGAAGTATGCCTGATAGTAATAGGACCAATATATTTCCTACCTCAACTACAGCTTTATTTGGAATATAAGTGTTTGTCTTGGCAGTATTTCCACCAGCGGAGAAGATCTTGTTGATACAGTGTAGAACTCAATGTAGATACAGAATAATTCTATAAAATTCTTTCATAAAATTCTGGCAGCAGAGTATAACCCCCCTCTCAAATGTATTTGACATTAACACAATATTGTCTTGCAGTGCCTTAATGTAAATGCACATTGTTACATTCCCCAATGAACGAGTTACTGCAAAGAGCGACGCATGAATGTGAATTGTGCTGAATGCATAAACATGAAACTCTTGAGGAACCCAATGTAAAGGAACAAGAGCATATTTATTGTCTTACCAGTTCTTAACGGACCAACCTAACATATTTATTATCTTACAGGAAATGTATTTGCTTCCTTCTACTTTTTTGTACAAACGTGTGAGATTTACATTTTGTAATTTTCTTAAACTATCTGATGCAATGTGCACAGGGCAAGTCATTCCAATAAACTTCATAAAGACAAAACCATTGTCATCCAATTTTTTTTTACAGTGTAAACAAAACATTTCAGACATATTCTGACTTCTAAACAGATTTAGACTGAAAAGAGCAGCAGACTATTGCGAATTAGGAAACCTAATAACTGAAAAATACTTTTATACAACTGTACAATTGTATTGCTGGCAAGATGGTTGTTCAATCCATAGACCGTTCTCTCCAGAAGAATATTTTTTTCTTTCCACTTTAAAGTCTCCTTCGCCCCCCCAACACCCCAGAATAACCTGACAGACAAACACAAACCTAACAGCAACTGCTTGGCACTGGCCCCACATATTCTGTGCAAGCATATTTAAGGTTTTGCAAATAAATATCTATACAACATACCATCACATAACCTCTGCTCTGGGCCTAAGTCAAAACATCTTATAAATGGCTTATAAATGTGTAAATGCATCTCAGTCAAATCATTCACTCGCTGGGAGAAAACAAGCAGGTCAAGCTAATCCAAGTTAAAATTGTGTTAATGAACACACTGGTTTTTTTGTGCTCACAAATCAGCTGAATTGTTACATGTTGGTGATTTGTAAAAAATTAAATAAAATGTGCATCACATAACTGGAAATATTAACTACAGTGTTGCCTATCTTGACAAACCACAGGCTTTTTATGAACAAACAAAACCACACCGCCCAAAGCAAACCTATGAAGACAAACACAATGGGCCTTATTCTTGAAACACAAGCAGAATGAATTTTAATGTAAATTCTTCATTCTTTTATAAACTGTCCCGATGAAGCGACAATTTACTTCAGAATGGTTTTACACAATTTACTCAAATTCATTGTTTTTTTGTGTGTTAAATAAGGCTCATTAATTGAATGGCAAAGCTTTGTATGGAAATTACAGTGCAAAAAAAATCAGAGGGGGGGAAAAAATCATTTTACCTTTTATAAATCCTGAGTTCCCCCTTTTGCAAAACTTGACGATATGTCACAAATAAGAGAAAAACACCCAATCTAGGTTCTCATTTTTTTTAACAGCAGCATTACATTCAGTCCAGCGGTACATGCATAAACATCTCTTGCACTCCTGCAGATTTGGACTTCCTCATCTTCTCGATTGCCCTCTGCAAGTCTTCCTGTCTGATTGGACGGATGAAGTCTTCATCTGGACTGTCATGGGATGGAAGAGAATTAATGACATGTACATGGTGCAGATCAGTTTCACAATGATTCAAATTTAAATTGTTTACGCTAAACATTGTGTGAATGTGACAACAGCCCAAAGTGTAAAACACGTTTTGTGCTGAGGCTGAAGCACTTTGTTAAGAGTTTACCTTTCTTGGCGCACAAATTCACGAACACAGAGCAGAGCAGCATCTCGGCACATCTCTCTGAGGTCACTTCCTGAGAACCCATCAGTCTGTTTCGCAACTTCACCAAAGTCCACAGCAGTCTCCACCTTCAGAAAATGAAAAATCCTTTCAGCACTTGCAACTTTTAATAGCCATACAGTTCAATTAATAAAATACTTACATTCTCATTCTCGAGGATCAGTTTTAATATGTCTTTCCTCTGCTTGACATTCTAAATACACACGACAAATGATCATTTATAAAACACACTACAGAGTTAACAGATTCAACAGTGAAATGTAAACTTTATAAACATTTGGAGTGAACTTACAGGCTGATTGATGTGGAATCTCGTGGGCATCCTTCGGAGTATAGCAGAATCAAGATCTTGTGGCCGATTTGTGGCTCCCATTATTATGACCTTTGTAAATCAATTTGACAAAATATCAAATATATATATATATATATATATATATCTATATCTATATATATATATATATATATATCTTAATTGTACCTGGCAGTTGTAGTCAGTATCCAGTCCGTCCCATAAGCTCATGAACTGAGCCTTCATCATGGCGGTGGCCTCATGATCTGAACTTGAGCGACTCCTCAAAAACGAATCTAAAACGGACAAAGGTTTTCACACGGTCACACTCCATAACCCTGGTACTTCTAAACCCTGCTTTTACACTAGTAATTTATAAGTGGGGTGAGCACTGCTTTTTTCCTGGAGGAAATGAAACCAAGGAAACACAGCACACTGTAAACATTTCAGTTAACTTTTTCAGGTGTGAAAAAGCCCTAATGACAAATATAGAACCTTATTGCTTATTTTGTGACTTTATAAATGAACCGATTAAGGTTCAAAAGCAGATTTTCAGTTATCCATAAATGTTCAATGAAGTTAAAGAGCTTTAGCTTTAAAAGCAAAGCATAAACTGAATAACTACAAAATCTGTATTTACCGATCTCATCGATGAAGATAATGGAAGGTTGTAACTTGATGGCCAGCGAAAACACGGCTGCAGCTAGTTTCTGGGATTCTCCATACCATTTGTCAGTGAGAGTGGAAGGCTGCAGGTTAATGAAGCGGAATCCAGCCTCTTTGGCAGTAGCTTTGGCTATAAGAGTTTTCCCACAGCCTGGAGGCCCATACAGCAGCACACCTGAGATGACCACATGCAAACCACCTCAGAATAAAGTGTGGAGTTCAGTTATAAACACTTTCAGGAAACATTTCCATCCTAGTGCCTACCTTTGGGTGGCTGAAGAAGCCTGGATCCTTCAAACAGATGTCTCTTCTGGATCGGAAGTATAACAGTGTCTTTCAACTCAGTTATGACTTCATCCAGACCTGCAATGTCATGCCATGTAATCTGCAAACAGACATAAATGATTTGTGTAACTTGCATGAGCACACAATATGTACCAGTAGGCTGTGATAAGAGACAATTAAGGACTGGTAAGTCAGACTTACTAAAATTCCTCACCTGCATAGTCAATGGATCCACAAGATGAGCTGCAATGCTCATCTCATATTCAGAAAGCTTTACATTCTGCACTCCAATCTGTCGCATGAGTTTCTCTGCCTGTGAGGAGGCAATAAAACTACTTGTATTATGTTAAACAAACCTGTGGCAAACAACGGACCGAAATACAATACAATATCAATGAATATTCAGTCTACATGAAAAGTGGATAGGACTATATAGGACAAGGAAGTAAACAGGGTTGAGAAGTACATGATTACATGTAATCAGGATACAAAAATCAACTGTAATCTGTTACAGTTACATTTGGAAAAAATGGTAAAACTATCAGGATTACATTTGTTTCATATAAAATTATAGAAATGAGTTTTTTGACATAATGCTGTATTTAGCACTGCTTCATCATACAGTTGTTTCTGTTTACTGTAAATTGTAACTGTAACAGAACACATTTTAACAGTAACCCTCCCAACCCTGGAAGAAAACAATTAAAAAGCAACAGAATCCTGTAAACTACTGAAATGAAAAGGCATACCTGCTTTTGTGCCTCAACTTTCTGTTTTCGAGTTGGATCAATAGCATCCACCATCCACTTTATTGTGAAATATGTGACGGCACCAAATATTGTGAGGCGAAAGAGTAAACCTATGACCTCGTTCCGGCCCAAAGGGCGAGTGATATTGTCTGCTGGAATCTCTTTGAGTACCATCTTCTTACATGTGCCTGCAAAATAAAACAATAAAATCTCGAACACTTGGTCCAAATACAGGAAATACGTCATGTAAGTAGAAAAGGGCTCAAGTGCTAAACGCAAGTGTGGGTATTGAGACAATTTATTGTTAAATTTATTAAACAGTAACACCTTTTGAAACTTTGTCAATTCGCTTTTGTTATAGTTATGAGTCAGGCAATTTCGTTTCATTTTCATTTTTATTAACGTAATTTTTAGTAAAGAGTTATTGAAGCTTTCCTGTGACCTTCCTGTGAAAAACAGATCACATACCTGAACCGTCTTTATGTGTATTGGAAATACTGGTGTAAAAAAGAAGCTTCCTTTTAATCTGACGATTCACTGACGTCCAGCGATCAGCATTCTTAGCAAATTTAATTCATCTTTTTACTCTTCTACTATTGCGGCTTCGTCTTCTTCTTCTTCTTCGTTTTCCTTCTACTTCTTCTTCTATGGTTTATTGGCGGTTGGTAAAGCTGCTTAGGTGTATTACCGCCACCAAATGGCTAGGAGCGTACTGTTAATTTTAGATAATCTACCAAATTACTGATAGCAGAAAGTCCATAACTTCAAAAATGACAAAATTGCCAAAGCTACTTCAATTTAGAAGCTCTATGCATTCTGTTGGAGAATGTTCTCTAAATGGTAAATAGGGACCAAGTATTCACACAAAGTCTTACATTTTGTGCCTACTGGATGACAACAAGCACTGTTGGACATTTAAGTCCAAAGATAAGGATGTGAAGATAACCTCCAAGAATCAAAAAGATCACTTCCTGAGAACCCATCACTTTTTTTTTTTTTTTTTTTGGCAATTTCACCAAAGTCCACCTTCAGAAAACTGAACATTAATATTCCAAATCTAATAACATTTTAATAATCTGACAATTCAATAAATAATATCTTAATATAATATCATTCTTCAGGATAATTTTTTAGTATGTCCTCCCTCTGATTGACATTCTAAATACACAAACAGATGATCATTAATAGTAAAATGATTAAATTGTAAAACTGAAAATTTTATTTAAACTATCAAAAATATTTTGAGCTACAGGCTGAAAGATGTGGAATTTTGCGGGCATCCTTGGGAGTATAGCAGAAGCAGGATCTTGTGGCCTATTGGTGGCTCCTATTATTAGGACCTTTGCACAGAAAGCAATCACTACACATCAGTTAAGAAAAGGAACCTCACTTTCCTTTTGGGTCAAAAAATATTCACATCAGTCACAACAGACCACTCACAGCCACCATTCGCAGATCCTAGATCAGCAACAGTCACTCGCTCCCAATCACCGGAATACTAATCACACGCACCTGGAGTCACTTACCGACTATGCTTAAAAGGACGCTCTCCCCACATGATCCTGCATGTCTGCCCAAGCCTTCTACTTACGTGTTTGGAATCTGGAGCCTTTGCAAGGACTGAGTATTCCCTTACCTCTATACTTACATGAGTGCTTACCTTTTGAAGTGTGTCTATGTGACTGCAACACCATTGACTGTCCTCTAAGCCTGATTCAGTGCATATTTAACTACATAATTATCTCCTTGTCAATGTTCCTTCAGACTGTGAATAAAAACACTTTATTGAAGTTCCGTGTGGTCATCCTTACTGAGCATGACACCAACACTGTTCGACCCATCTCTCATTTCTAAACCATTATGACCGTATCCTTTCAACCTTATCTTATTGTTATCTAAAACATTTAATCAATGAAAAAATACAACAAATTCAGTGATAATTGCATTTTCAATTAACCTTTTAAATGGCAAACTGCTGAAATGACACTGCATATCTGTTTTTGCGCCGCAGCTTTCTGTTTTCTTGTTGGATCAATAGCATCAACTATCAACTTTATTGTAAAATAGGCGACCGCTCCAAATGCTGTAAGGAGTAAGTTCAAACTTATGACCTCATTGCGTTTACATGGTCAAACAATATTGTCAGAAGTAATCTTTTTCAGTTTCATCTTCTCAAAGTCATCTACAAAATAAAAATAACTAAATAAATAAATTCATAAATTACCCATTTAGACACTTCTTCCACACTCGAAAATGTACTGATTAGCTACAGTAGTTGCCGTTTTGTGCAGCTGCTGTTCAGTTTCACTAAGCTCTCAGACAGCTCTCTCATTATAATTAAATAAAGAACCAGCACAGTTGGCTTTCCTTTTCACTGGAGAGTTCATATTAATGTGCTTATTCATGTTAATCCTGAGAACTCTAAACTTCCACCATTAAATTTCGAATGAAATCAGCAGACAATAAATAAGTTGCCTTTTGTTAATAATTTTTTTTTATAAATTAACTACTTTCGTCAGTGATTGGGATAACAGAACATGGAAAGATACACATAATAAGATATATCTGATTTAAATGTGTATTATGTATCTTAATATCCCTCTTTGACTGGGTCTTTCTTACTGTCCAATGACAACTCATCTTACATTTAATTTAGCAGAAGAGGGCTAAAAAGCTTGACTGACTGCCTTTTGTAGCCCCTTAACCTACACTATACCACAGATGGGCAATTGCTTTATTTTACATCAATTAATCAATCAGTTTTCATGCACTATATGCCTTTTTTTAGCTTTTAAAACATTTTCTTTCTCATTTTGTTTAATATTATTATTTCTCTAAACAGTCTGTGCTAACAATATACTTTTGCACATTTCAGAACTTTCAACAGATATTTACTGTTTATTTGTGTTTTTCAGTTTATTATTTCTGAACAGATCAATATTGTTTCTATGCAGTCAAGTCACGCAGTGGTCTTCTGGCATCTCCATGTAGGCTACTTTAAAACTGTTCACTTGGAGCTCTGGCATTGGATCGGACTCAGGAATGAGCTCTGGGCTGGATATAGGCATGATCAAAATCCTCCTCCTCCTATCCCACAATAAGGAGAGTACCCATAATCTGCAGCACTAGATCCAGAAATTTGCCTGAACACCCCTTGAGGACCAGTCTTGGGCAACACTCATTCAAGAGGCTTGTAAAATCCCACATGAAAGTGATTACATAAAGACATCTCTGAGTTAGCAAGATGTAAAAACCTATTGATATGGTCCTCAAAGGAACAATGCTTGGGGTAGAGGAGGATTTCTTACGATTATAACTATAAATAGTGCAGTCACTGTGTGATGAAGGTTTTAGTGCATATGTGTTGAGTGCTTGTGTTGCTGTGAAATGTAGTATACTTTGAAAGGCTGTGCACATGCTCAAAGCATTGTTGTCAAAACTGAAGTGTACTTTGGGGGAAACTCTGTAGGAAAGCAGCCATCCAGCAGCAGGATTAGATATTCCATGCTTTAGATGGACTACACACACTTTTACAACAAACACCCTGAGGCGGCATTTATTTTTCATGGGTATTTTAATGATCTAACTTGAGAAAAGTTGCTCTTAAATAATATAAGCATTTATTTATCACATGAGGTGATCAGATTGGTTTAACAATGCTGTCTATTAAAACACACACTTATTTGGTAATTTAGCATCAGAGAATCCTGGCACATATTGTGAGTGTACTTTGATTGAGGTGAAGTAATATCTAATCTAATGTGACATTAATGTCTGAAAACAGGAGTTTCCTTACAATAGCTCTCTGTATTTACAGACAAAAACTTTTTGGTCATTTTAAAACTCAACATAAAATAGTCCTATCCATCTATTGCTTTAAAATAATTGAATGTAATCATATATATATATATTAAAGATATTAAAGTTAAAATATTATGAGATATATTAAGTGAAATATTACACCCATAAATAAAAGCTGAATAATTACCAAATAATAAACCTCTTATTTTTTATTTCATTTCATTCAGTTGATTCATTTTTATATAATCCTATGACTGTAATAGAATTAAACATGTTTTTCTCTATACACTTTTAATGTAATTGTAATGTTTTGTTTTATTTTATTTGCTTTTATGTTTTATCTATACACTGCTACTTAACTTTTCCTTTAAACAGGTTCAAAAAGGAGGGGTTGTGCTTGAAAACAGGAGACTGTGTCAATGTAATACCCATAAACTTTCTTTCTAGATTATTCTGACAGATGGCGCTGTAGAATAAAAATTTGCCATGTGAGACGCCGCTAGAACCTTCCACCTCCGTGACGGTCTTGGGGGCTAAATGCACATTTGAGCAAATGGTAGGCTACAGAACACGCCTATAACATTAATACATGGTAAAGTACATTTGCATAATCGCTGACGCAATTAATTTTCTATCACTATTTTATTACCAATGGTGTGCGTGTGCCTTTATGCAGTAACTTACTTTTCTGCTTGCGTAAGCATTTCAGCAATTTCCTGCCTTCTATTGCAGCAGGGTAGTAGATGCATTGGTGAGGGGGGTAACTACGCGCATTCTGATATTTTCTCCACATACTGTGGCTTTTCAAAAAACATACATTCCATGTTGTTCTTTTCAATCATCATTTGTAAAACCACTAAATAATAATAATAATAAAAGGAAACGAGAATGCTGGTGTCTAATACCTACATACTGACTTGAAATCTGATATAAAATATTGGAAACTTCCCTCATTTCTGTACACACGTGACCGTGGAACAAAAAGTAGTTCGTTTTTGCTCTAGCTGTATTCTTCCGCTTGCTGTACCTACAAAATAAAATTATTAATGTGTTTTATTATTTAATGTCGTGACAGTTAAATATTTGTATCTAATAATGTTTTTATCTACATACTAAACGCAGACAAATAAGTGGTATTTTCATAAAATACTGCATTCATGGAACTATTTGGCACGGCGTATGAATATGCTGGTCAAACGTCACCTTTTTTCAATGGGAAGCCATGATGGAAGTTTGAGAGTTTAACAGAGGAGAAGTGAAGGAAAGGACCCGACTTGAGACCGCTCCTACGCGGCGTTGAAATATCGACTTTTTAATTTCTTGGTGGAGGCTGTCACCTTTAATTTCATGTGTTGGAACCTAGACATCGCGGATTGTTGCAATGTTCGATGGCTTTTATTTTTTTAAGGATGGGTAGACGAGCTAGCGCGCTAGCCGTTGAAGCTAGCGGCTAGACGGAGCGCGAGCGGGGCTTTGACAACCGTTCTTGAAGTGGAAGCGCACGGAGAGAACCCTCTCTCCGCCTTTCCGTTCAATCACGGCGGCTACGGTGCGAACAGAGACTTGTCGTGCACTAGAAATTCTGCAATTGGAGACGTGGGACGTCGCTTATCTTTTCACCCGGGGCTCGTCTGAGCTGAGGAGGGCATTTTGGAAGCCGGGCCTGTGGTGGTTTGGAAAGAGGCCCTTGATGAGAGATCCACAGCAGACTCCTTTCTAGCTAGCAGGGAGACTGCGAAACGAGCAGAGCATTAAGTTGGCCGATCGTCCGAAAGCAACAATACTCTCACTCACACTAAAAACCTTAAAGACTCCTGTCACAGCCATGGCTGCGATCATAAAGGAATTTGTCAGTCGAAACAAATATAGATACCAGGAAGATGGATTCGACTTGGACTTGACCTGTATCCTCTTTGATCAATCAAATGTCCCTGTTCTGTCTATTGTGTAGAAACCAGTGTCTGCTGTAAAGGTAATGGCTTGCATCTTGTTCTAAATCAAGAAATCTAACCTTTGAGTGGGTGATACAGACGAACTGAGAGTTTATTTTAAATATATATATTTTTAGCACGAGCCATTGGCACTGGCATCTAACGTTAGTCGGCGACTGGAGCTTGACATGATCTAACGTTCATTTTATTAGTTTTTGTATCTGGATGAAGTCGAAGCCTGCGTCGTTCATTTTCATGTCAGTTCTCGATTTAACCAAATTAACGAGCAAACAAAAAAAAAAATCAACATACTGCACGTGCACTCATTTTAGTTTTGGGCTAGTTGCATGTGCAAATTAAAATATAAGCAACGCCAGTTAGGTTGTAAAATGTTATTTTCCCTTCTTATGTAATCTGATCCATCGATTGGCTGCTAATCTGTAATCCACCGCGCAAAACGCGTTCATTTCAATTTAAGGCTTCTCGCACGAAAACTGCAGTTAGGAGATTTAAAACAAAAGATGCGTCGCGTAGAGGACTCGCTGGCTTATATAATACGATGGATTAGATGAAATGCACAAGCACTGTCACACAAAGAGCCATTGCACCAGCTGCTCGCAGATCTCGCGTTCAATTGGGTGTAGTTTTGATTGAGCGAAAATGAGTCGGTTCACACACTTGCGTACAAAAGGAAATGCTTTAGTATGTGAAGTATGCCTTTTTCGTAATCGCAGGAAGAGATCCGTGCAGTGCTGTTAAAGAGGACTCCCTCTGTTGAGCTGCATTTTAGAAACGTCACTGATGCCTGCTCACTGTTATGTGCCATATGTCAAAGTCATTTGCGTTTTTTAAGCACCGTTATTGTATGAATGTACTTTTTTTTTTAAATCAGGTGCTTTACATCCTTACAGATGCAAAAGTGATTTGATTGCTAGTTTTATTTTAACAGGATTCCGTGATATTGAACATTACCTCCAAACCCGACGTTTAGCTGTAGATCTGTTCCATCCATTGTTCTGTAGTATTCAAAAAGGCGTATCAAACTCTACAAAACTGGACTGGAAGGACAGTTAGAGGGCAGGATCAAATCATTGAAGAGGTGCAATTATTTCTCTGTGTAGTGCTATAACAATGGCATCAGGAGTCTGGTAGGCCTTGGTGCATGTTTTGTTGAGAATTTTGAAGTGTTAAATGTATTTACATCAAACAATGATGCTCTTTTGCTCAGCATCTAGTGTATTACGTGAGTACAATCAATGAATGAATTGATTATATAGACATTGATTTGCCCCTGCCTGCTTGGTGTGTGGGTTCACTGTATTGCATTGCATCATGCTATGCACTCATTGCATTTACAACACGCAGCGTGTTGAAGTGGAATGTAGAAATCCCTGTTCTTTCAAAAGTTTTGAAAGGTTAAATATAGAGAATGATTTCATTCTTTTGTTACTGATGAGGCAACACCTACAGCTATGATCAGTGAAAATACAAACTCTTCATTTGATGAAATGCATCCTGTGATCATTCACCATGAAATGCATTAATTGCTAGATTTTTTTTGTCTTCCTTTTTTACTTTTAAGAAGCCCAGATAGGACTAAAATTCACCTAAAGTATTTCTGGACTGAGGAACTGGCCTTACTTATCTGCACATCTATTGGTTTTGATGTACACTGTTCTTAACAAGGTTTTTTTTTTTCCCTGTGCATTTTATGTCTGTGAGACAAAAAAAAACAAAAAGCAAACAAAAAAGAAAGACCAACGTTAAATGTAATGTCAGTGTAGCACTGCTCGAAACTGTCGAACAATGGCCCCGAATAGTTTTTATTGTCAAGCCTTCAATTATTTTTATGTTCAGTGAATATGAATGAGGCATGCATCATATTTAAAGCTAGCTGTTTATTTATGTATGGCATCTATCTTCAGCGATATGGCCACATTCACGATGACCAAAGAATATAAAAATGTGCGCATATCTTAAAAAGCTCGATATGTGATGTGCTTGTTTTCTGCATTTTTGTATTTTGTTGTTGGCAATTTAAAGAGAGCAATTAATTTTAATTTTGAAATTTTCAAAGAGCAATTAAACATCCATTTTGTTTTTACTAAATGCCAGTAAATTTGTCACATCTTAGCTTCCTAAATTTTTTACTATTTTGTGACCTTAAGGCATCATTTAAAAATGATTTAAACTTATCATGATTGTCATGTGAAAATGGTGAAAAGCATATTTCCTGGCTGGTTCAGATGTTAACCGTTACTCTGAGCTTATTCCATAGAGCTGTAAAAAAAAAAGTTTTTCTTTTTTTGCTGAAATGTCAGGTTTGCTAGTTTAGGGGTAAAAACCCCATGCTACACCACCCGAGAACACAAGACGTAGTTTACCTTCATCTAGGTTTTTCTTTTTAAAGAGCATTCTGTCGGAGGCTATCATTGTATGCTAGTATGATTAATTGTTTTGTGTTTTTGAGATTGTAATTAAGGGCTCTGTGTGATAAATATTGATAGAAATGCTTTGCCACCAGTTCATGCTATGTCAGGGTCTGATTAGATCATCTTTGTTAATAAAGGACTGAAAGTGTATATCGGGCTAAAGAAGTGATGCGCTCGTTTTGAAAAGGTGAGTAAGGAAAGTGATTCCAGGCTGGACTGAGGCTCAGTGTGATTTATTTAGTGCCCCTGTGTGGCCTTCTGGGTTAGGTCTATGCATTGGTCTCTTACAGCGAGAGCCATCTGTTCTATATTACCCACAATGCTGTTATCTGAGCTCTCATTGCACAACTAAAAAGTAAAGCGGTACTTTTGTGGAAATGCGTAAGTTCTTAACTGAAACCGGGACTCAATGTTTGTTAGTTTTCCTGCTCTTTGTGGCGTCATTTAGCTGCTCTGCATTGTTCACCAACATTGTCTGTGTTTTGGATATGTTTAACTGGTTGATATAATTGTCTAAGACAAGCGTGCAGTGGACTTTATAAATGGCTTCATATTTTGTCAGATGTTGTTGTTGCTGCTGGTTTTTTTTTTTTTCTCGTCCATATCAATTTTCCTAGAAAGAGTCTAGATTTCCTTAACTCTGCTACCTAGATATTTATCCTAACATTATAGCAATGGGCTTTCCTGCTGAAAGACTTGAGGGTGTCTACAGAAACAACATAGATGATGTAGTGCGGTAAGTATTCACTTCTTATATTCTATGAAAATTTTGTCAGTCTAACATTTGTGTCTGTAAGTCTCATAACATTTGCAACCCTTGTAGTAAAAAAAAAAAAAAAACTTTGAGACCTGCCACACTGTGTTTCTAGAACATAGAATTAGGACAACCACTTAAAATTACCTTTTAAATTAAAGCTTAATCTAGCTATATAGCTAATCTAGCTAAGTGGAAGAAACAGTGAGGTTAGTTCTCTCATGTCATACAAGCAGATTTGAGCTTCTGCAAGAATGAGTGAAGTTTGTTCTTGCTTCCGTTTACCATATTCAATACGGAGTGTCTATTTACACTAAATGCAAATAGCCCACCTTGTTGGCAGAGGCTATTTACACTAACTTCACCCACCAATGTGTAATTGGGCTAGTCAACACTACAAAAGACAGCTCTCAAACATCAGCTTCCATGGCGTACATAGTAATGTGTGTACCCTAATCATTTTGACGCAATAGACCTGGGTTCGAACCCACCTTTTGCCGAAATGTCTTTTTTTCCAAATATCATATTTAAAAGGCACTTATATTCAATAAAAATAAAGGAAATAATAATAATAAAAAGTCGAGAAGGGTTAGGGTAGGTGTAGGGAGGGCTTTATTGTCCCAATAAGGTGACTTCCATTTAATAATGTGAATAAAATGTATCATTTACACTCAATGTGCATACTGTTTTACAATTTACTACAAAACTGAGATGCAGATAATTGCCACTATTTACATTTAGTATAAATAGCAGAAAATCCTGATATTTTAACAGTGCAAATAAAATGATCATTAGTGAAAATAGCATATTATTAAAAATACTGTTATTTTCACTTGGTGTAAATAGAATTTATTGTTTGCACTTAGTGTAAAAAGCATCCATTGCTTTTTTTCACTGTAAATTGCATGTTTCTTTTTGTTTTTAGTGTCAATAGCCTCTATCTCTTGTTAGACTTTGCACAAATATCTGCTGCCTATTCAGCATGTTTATGTGCGTTTATCAGTGTTTCTTTAAACTTTAATTAATAGTGCATCATGTTATAATGTCTTTTTGAACCTTTAGAAGCACAAAACAATTTGGTGAAGTGATTTTTAGTTTGGTGTGAACCCTTCCTTTACCAACCGTAAAAACTAATTGTTGTCCTCCTCCTGCAGATTCCTGGATTCGAAGCATAAAAATCATTACAAGATATATAATCTGTAAGTGTGTTTCAAACAACTGTTAAAAGTAGAAAAGCTGCAATCGTGTTCAGTAGAACATTAAAGAAAAACAAGTGTTTTGTTCATTGTGAATGGAAGGTATCGTCGTTGCACATAGGTCTGTTGTTAAGCTATGAGTGTTCTCTTGGTTTTGGCATTGATGCAAAGTTCTTAGCAGAAATGTTACGTTGAACTTCTAAACATATCAGTTTCTTTGTGTTGTTTAGATGTGCGGAAAGAAATTATGATACTGCCAAATTTAACTGCAGAGGTATGATACTTGGATTGCACAAATCTTCATTTACATACGCTTTTGTAAATGTTGTGTCAGCTTTTGTGTGGAAATGAAGGTCTTGATGAACTTTTTATTTTTCTGCAGTTGCACAGTATCCATTTGAGGATCACAATCCTCCTCAGCTAGAACTTATTAAACCTTTCTGTGAAGATCTGGATAAGTGGCTCAGTGAAAATGACAATCATGTGGCTGCCATACACTGCAAAGCTGGAAAGGGACGTACGGGTGTCATGATATGTGCGTACTTGTTACATCGAGGCAAATTCAAAAAAGCACAAGAGGCTCTGGACTTCTATGGTGAAGTTAGAACCAGAGACAAGAAGGTGATGTATTTTTTTTTTTTTTTTGCTTTGGGTTTATTTTTTTTATTTATTTTTAATAATATTATAATCAGATGTGTTTCAAACCTGTCAAGTTCTGGTAGATAAAAATCTGCTGACCTAAATAATTTCCCCCTAAAGATTCTTCTGTGGAGGGCACCAGTGCCCATCCACGTTTTTCAGTGGCCTTTGTTCTAGAAGTATGTTTCCCTTAGAGAATTAAAAACAAGTTTTTGTTAAAAAGTCATATGCCATGAATCAAACCAACCAGCTATGAAGTGAATCACAACCTTACAAACATATATTTGAAACAAAAAAGTATTTGAAAGTCAAAGAAAAAGGAAAAGATACAAGACAGCTAAGAACTACAATCTTGTGAAGCATAGCAAATGACCTAATGAAATTAAACTTGGAGAAATATAAAATAGATTTTAAAGATGTTGATTTATAGAAACAATATTTCAAAAAAATGTAATCGGTTTGAGAGCTTGGGAGCAAGGGAGACTTGACAATTACGTCTTTCGCAGTGCTTTATGTGTGGGTGGGTGCTATGTAGCTCTTGGCCACGGTTTTCTTATTTCGGTTCTCTGATTGGTTTCAATTTCTTGGCATTATCATGGGTCATGTAGTTTGTTTAAACCAGGAATTCTGTTAAATGATTACAAAGAAAATGTATTTAGAATAATGGGGGCTGATATCAACAAAAGCATATAACACAAATTACCAACCTTGTACATCCTTTGGAGTAAAGAGGTGGGCTTTGTACTTTAGGAACCCAGCTGCTGTACCCTTTTACAGAAGCATGATGCAAATGTCTTGTGTTGTAAAGGCAAAGGAGTTAACACGACAGGTTTTGCTGTTTCACAGGGAGTGACTATTCCCAGTCAGAGGAGATATGTTCACTATTATAGCTATCTTCTTAAGAATAAGCTGGAGTACAAACCAGTGGCCTTGCTGTTTCACAAGATGGTGTTTGAGACGGTGCCTATGTTCAGTGGAGGGACCTGCAGTAAGTGAACTCTTTATTTCTTTCTCTTTTTTTTTCTTCTTTCTGACATTTAGCCTTTGTATTGTATTTATCCACTTCTCGCTATTCAATCTCATGTGCTCAGTCGAGACATATTGGCGTTACACCTGGTATTACTTGTATCTTGCATGTGACAAGTATGGACTTCTCTAAATTCAGTGAAATGCACATGGTAAATCACACCAGAGTTAAAAACGCCCCCAGCTCTAAACCACTAAATGTGGACAATTGGGCGTTAATGTATTGCTAACATTAACATCATGAATTTCTGTAGCCGTTTTGAAACTATTTTCAAGTGTACCATGATACTTCAGAAATCATTCTAAAATTTGCTGATTTGGAGCTCAAACATTTCTCATTATCAAGGTTGAAGACAGTTGTGCTGATTATATCTAAAATGTTAAATTAAAGATAAATTATAGTGCCTTTTAAAAATATTCATGTTAAACTTTTTTTGCATTTATTTTAAAGTTTGAGTTGTACATCCTGTGTAAAGTTACCTTACCATTCATTGTCAACAGACATTAATACTAGGTGTACACAGGGTCTCTGTAACTGGATATCAATTTCCCGCTTCTCCCCCCTCACACTTCTTCATCATAACTGTGCTGCTTTGACACGCAGTGTTCATGGCTGCTCACAGCTTTCCTTTTTGCTTCAACTGCTGTGAATTCTTCTCTACAAATTCAAGCTCCTGCCTTTTTCTATGCACGCAGACGTTTAGCGTTTATCTAGATGGATATTGTACTTCCATGAGTATTATGTGCTTTAGATACTTAGTCTTGATGTCTTCAAAGAAAAGGGATGTGTAGATCTTCCAGGCCGATTGTTTACCTAGAGTCAGAGTTTGTCCAGTGGCTCTGTAGCATCCATGTCTCTCTGTCTCTGACTGTTCCTCCTCCGGGCCCTATTCTGAACACGCTCTTGGTGACACTGACCAAGCCTGCTCTACACGGTCCACAGCTTCTGGACTGGATCATTCGTAATGCTTTAGACAACCTGCTGTGTGAAATCTAAACTTTATGATCCATTATATTTTGTTTTTGAACTTGTATGTTTGTTACGTCTGTTATGTGGTGTTATTTTATTAAATTTTTTTGAGTGTACCTTACCACAGAAGGGCTTCCCAATGGTGTTATACTTACGGTTTCCTCCATAGTGTCTTTGACGGCCGTTAATATTTTAGTTCAGTCCAGTCTAGCTCTTTGTGTTGCATGAGTGTGTGTTGTAGCTCTGTTTAAACCTTTCTTCCCCTCGTAGTGCCCTCTCTTGCTCTTGCTCTGGCCAGGCCACTGGACAGTCTTTAATCTCCTTCTTTTTCTCCAAGGGGATTCTGCTGTAAAAAGCAAGAGTGAGCAGATTCCGCATGGGTTCAGAAAAACCAATTGGCATTGGGGTAACATCAGCTTTTTCTAAAATGTTTCTCATTTTCAGTTCTGTTAGCCTAGCCAGTGTTGCTCTGTAAAATGTGTTTGCCATGTACAAGTAAAAGCCCCTAGCGCCACTTTTGGGTGGACATTTGTCAGATGCCTTATCTGAGGGAGATGGGAAGCGTGGTCCAGGGTCAGCTGTTCTCAGAATAGGGCCCTTAGTGTGCCACTGTTTCTGTATCAATATTTCTGCTGTTTCTATCCTGTTGTTTTCCTTTATGCTTCTCTTCTGTTTTATGTTAACAGATATGCATAAGCTCACATTTTGTTTGCCGCACAAGGCTGGTAGAGCAATTACACATTGTTTTATTTTGCAGATCCTCAGTTTGTGGTGTACCAATTAAAAGTTAAAATCCACACCTCTAACCCAGCGCACACAAGGCGAGAGGAGAAGTACATGTACTTTGATTTTCCGCAGCCGCTGCCTGTGTGTGGTGACATCAAGGTGGAGTTCTTCCACAAGCAGAACAAGATGATGAAAAAGGTGTGTGTCAGTTACCAAATGGCCCATGGTGCTCTTACAGATCGTTATTGCTTTGCTTTATTGCTCAATAGTAGTAAATGTAATGTTGCAATGTTAGTTAAGAGTGATGAGTTAAGATTCATTTTTACTTCAGTATTTCATGCAGTTATTTTTTAGGGTTGGAATTTTGTGGTAAGAGTCAGTCATATGTCCTAAATCCTTAAAATTTATGTCATGTATCAGTGTAGATCACAATATAGTGCGTATTATGCTTGAAATGGCATATATTATACTTTATAAAAAAAACATTTTGATTTATTTAGTGATATATGTGCTGGAAGGAAATGAAAATGAGTAAATACAAATAAGCTACTTAATCTATTTATTTATTTATTTTTTTGGTTCATAAAAAATGAGTAAGTCTGGCATCAGCAATGAATTGGCTTCTAACAAGTTTGGGGCAGTATAAAACAATCTTATCATAGCATGAGTTAGAATATATTACAGTAATGATATATCATTATGTAGTTATTTTTTCTGGACGTTGAGTTTAGGGTATTATATATTACATAACCATATAGTAATTTTAAAATATTTCCCCCAATTATATATTGACTTAATTAATAATCTCAGATACAGCCTGTGGTTTATACCCATCCTATACATTAAATGATTTATGTCAGAATAGATACTATAAGGCAAATCTCAATTCCTCTAAGATGTTCTGTGTGGATTATAAGGCTCTTGTATAAAGTAACATTATGAATTTCTTCTAAAGGTGCTTTAAAATGATATTGTGAAAGCGATATACAAATAAAACTTTTTTGTTTTTTTAACAAGGATAAGATGTTTCACTTCTGGGTGAACACCTTCTTCATCCCTGGACCAGAGGAGAGCTCGGAGAAGGTTGAAAACGGAGGATTAGTGAAGGATCTGGATGGGATCCAAACCACGGAACGGGGAGAGAATGACAAGGATTATCTAATCCTGACTTTAACCAAGAACAACTTGGATAAAGCCAATAAGGATAAAGCCAACAGATACTTCTCTCCAAACTTCAAGGTGTGTTAAGCACTTTTGCTCATTGTCTACCAATTGCTGTTCATTAAGGTGTTAAACTGGTGGTAGGCTCATCCAAAGTTTTAATGTTCAAAGGCTAAAATGTGCCTTTTATTTTCCCATTAGGTGAAGCTGTACTTCACAAAACCAGTGGAGGAACCATCCAACTCGGAGGCCAGCACTTCTACATCTGTAACACCGGATGTTAGCGATAATGAACCGGACCATTACCGGTATTCGGACACAACAGACTCGGACCCTGAAAATGAACAGTATGATGAAGAACAGATTACTAAAGTTTGAAATATTTTTATGGGAAGAAAAAAGAAACCATACGTAATAGAGTTGTATAAAGGAGAAAACTTGAATATGAACTGAAAGCAAGTACTTTTTTTCCACCCTGTTTTTTTTCCTCCTTTTTCTTCTTTTTCTCCCCAAGCTGAATTAGGACACGCGTCACACAAATGCCACCAGTTGTAGGGACAAAAATGCTGACCAATTTTTCTTTTGTTCATTCACCCTGCTCCATGAAGTATCAACACTGATGTTCCGTGGAAAAAAGCATCAGTAGCAATTATGTAAATACATGTTCATGCCGTAACACGCGAAAGGAAACCCAGTCAGGATGGGAGATTGTTTGTCAGAGAAATCCAGTGGAGTTCGAAATCCGCTGCTCCATCAATCTTATAAACCTAGGCCAGTGCTTTAATCAACATTCATGCCCCCATCTCTGTCCTTCTCTAGTCTGTCCTACCTACTGTGAAACGCTTCTCATGCTGCTGGAAGGCCGCCACGTGTCAGTCGGGCTCTGCTGTGCGGTGGATACTGCGTCTCTTGCCATTTTTAGTCTGCTTTCATCATTATTACTACTACTAGAATGAAAGTGGTAATGGTTCTACTAAACTACATGACACCTTGGCAGAAAATACAACATATAGCTCCACCATGTATTATTATTATTATTATTATTATTTTTTTTTTAAAGCCAATACACATACAACACAACAGGCAAACCAGTGTTGCAATAATGTTGACCGAAGGTGTGCATGTTATTGAAATCATTTTCCATGTTGTCGAATAAATAGTATACAATGTTTTTCTAAAAAAAAAAAAAAAAAGTTTCTAAAGTCATTTACAATTTGATTGTATTTGGGAAGAAGAAATTGCCGTCACTCTTCTGTAGATGGGATATTAAGACATTCAGTGATGCTTAATTTATGTAATTTACAAGTTTCCCTTTTCAAATTGGCACTCGTCTCTCACAGAATGCTTTTGTTTCTTAAAGTCACTTCTAAAAGGGTCATGCTTTGAGCTCAAGGTAGCGTCAGTCCTAAAATTCCTTTTTTACTATGTTGTGGGATACGGATCAAGCTTGCTTTGAGGGCTCTGTGGCCACGGGTTTGATGGTGTACAGCATCTTGTGTAATGCATGTCAACATGGAGAAGCCCTTTTCTGAATGTATCAACCTTGGATGCAAGTTTTGAGTAGATTCAACAGTGTTTACATTGGTTTTTCTTTCTTCCTGGCTGTGTCAGACATCAGATTTTTGGCTCCCTATAACATGTTTGTAGCCTTATCGTGCATGATCTAATGAAATCTGGATCGCTCATCCAGCAATGGTGCTTGCTAAACTAAACTCAATGCATAGTACAGTAACTTTGGAGCAAAGAACCTCATGATGCAAGCATTCAAACAAACTGGGTGCGTTGTTCGTTTCTAACAATTTGCTGTCCCTCACTAGCTAGTCCTTTTTTTTTTTTTTTTTTTTTTTTTGTACAAAAATATTTTATGCAACATTTGATTCATTTTGTTTATGAAGGCCATAAATAATTACTTACTTAATTATACAACATTAAATTAATTAAAAAATTAAAACAAGTAAATGTGAAAAAAAAAAAAGTTTGTCCATGAATCATGTGTCAACTCTGTTACCATACCATGTTTTGCCTTTATTGGTGGAATTATCTCTCAGAAATATGTGACTTATAGGAAATTATGTCACTTTCACTCACCAATAAGGTCTGAAGTGCTGACAAGTATCTGCGCATTTAATTTAGAAACTCACACCAAGAGTTATTATGTACAACATCAACCCTGTTACCACTAAATCAAAAGGAAAACAGTATTATTGATCTCACATTAGGGTTATTTAAAGGTTTTTTAATCATGTTTTAATTAGTATCATGTGTTCTTAGCATTTATGCCAGCAAGTGAAGTGTTTGGAAAAAAAGAATTCATTAAAAATGTCAATTCTTTTACACTTGTCAGCATTGTCTCTTATTTCTTGTTGGGTTTACATGTTTTATGGGGACATTCCATAGGCGTAATGGTGTTTCTACTGTACAGACTGTATGTGGTATTGTCCTACACTAACCCTAAACCTTCCCCTTACAGGAAACGGTGTACATTTTTAGATTTTCAAAACATAACTCTGTGTGATTTATAAGCTTGCTTCCCCACAAGGTCAAAATTGACTGGTATTCCTATCTTTGTGGGGACAACTGGTCCCCATAAAGTGATAAATACCAGGTGCACACACGTGTTCATACACACACACACACAGTATATTCACACGCAAGATCTAATTTTCAGATATGGATGTGTGAAAAAGAACAAAAATAGAATCTGTATTAAACAGATAAAGCGACTGGAATCTCTGTACGCAGGAGGAAGATAAATGCGCTCTGTTTTCCCCGTCGTCATCTCGGGTTGTGGTTATTTCGTGTTTGTCTTGGCTGCTGTTGCTGGAAATCTTTCCTGGAGTCTTAATGAGGCGAGAGCCGTCAGCCGCCATAAATGAGAGTGAATTACAGCCACACAGAGAGACCCTGAACAAATCACAGGTCCCAATTAAAGCTCAGAGCATCTAGAGCTGATACAGCATCACGTTGACTTCAAATCAAGTGTTGTTTCAGCATCACTGATACTATTATAGCCTTTAATCAATATTTCAATTAGGTTTTATTTCTAATATCCACTATTATATTGTGTATTTTTCTCATTGTTATAGTTTTAATTCTTTTTTATATCGGTTTTGTTTACAAACTAATCCTTAAAAAATGTTGCCTTTGCAATGAGCTGAATTATATTTCAAAATTTGATTGTTTATTTATTGCAAGCAGCTGACGCATTTTTATATACGCGTAAAATACAGTGCGAATATCGGGGAAAAGTAGTGAAAAACGTATATTAACAAGTAGTCCACATTTATGCTAATAAAATATATGAAAGTAAAAATCACACAAAAAAGGCCATATGTATAAACAAATATTTGCAAGAAAAAAATAGTGAAATATCAACTCAATTTTGAGAACAAATTCATTTTTGTTGAGAAAAATGTCAGCATTGTGAAATTTAAAGTAAAAACAGTGAGGAAAATAAATAATCTAAAAAATTTTTAATCTAATTTTACCTTAAAAAGTTACCTTTTTATCGTGCATTCTGTATCAGAAACAAGCTTCCATCCTAGAAGTGTTTCAGTCCCAAAAGTGAAGAAACTAAACTTACCTATCTACCACTCTTAACGAATCTGAAAGCACACATTCATGATGCAACACAAAACAGGGTACAAAGCAGCGTTGAGTTTCAAAGCAGCGAAACACACACACACACACACACACACAGACTCTTTAAAAGAGCAGTGCTGCGAGTCACTTATTAGTGAAACACAGAGCTGCACTTGCTGCTGTGTGTGATCTCTGCTGCCGCTCTGAAGTGTGTGACAAACACATTTTCTGAGGGCAGATGAACCAGACGAGAAAAAAAAGAGGCACCGAGAGACCTTAAACCCTGTGAGTCCAGCGCCGATGCCCTCACATCCCCCACAATCTCACACACACCGGGGCCATTCAATCCCACACTCCTCCTACCACTAATGTTATCACATCATCAGATCATTAACATGTGACCGCCCACATTTACATGCTAACAGCTAATCAGTATTCAGCAGCTTCAACACTTTTCACACAACTCACACAAGCTAGAACAGAAACCCAGAACACAGCCAAGTTTTACAAATTAGCTTTTTTTTAGTACAGTAACAACATCTGGTAGTCGCATGAGGTGATTCTGTAAAACTAAATTACAACTGAACACTAGGAGGAGGAATGAAACGTCCGGGCAGCAGGAAACACTTGAGAGCCCAGTAAAACAAGGCGGCAGCTCAGGGTCAACCAGCAGCAAGCGCTGGAGGATCCCCCTCATTCCCTCCAATTACTGCTCAACAACACAAGAAAGAGCAGCGGAGGGGCGGCAGGCCAATTTACAGCAGCTCTGTCCATCGCCTTACGCTTATTAGTCTTCATTCTGCGCGGCTGAAAGCTCCGCTGTGTCGTTTTTACACCTCATTTGTGAGTGAATACATTTGGCAAAACAAACAGCTTGTCTGTCCTCAGTCTCAGCAGCTCTGCCGTGAACATCACCGCCCTCCACGTCTCAGAGAGTCGCTTCTGCGCCGTTTGACCTCGGACACTGACCTGAACGCTCACAATCGACAACAATGAGCGAGAGAAATCTGCTGAGAGAGGAAAGATGTGCTGGACAGAGTTCCTCAGGAGGTTTCAGCTCAGAAAGAGTTTCCTGTGAATTTGATCTCAGATGCTCCTCCTAAATTTATTTCATTTATAACTAGAAACAAATAAATAATTATTCGGGGTTAGATTTGTCAAGTTTTATTTATATATTAGAATAGTTTTGTTAATATTTTGAATTAGATTTTTCATTTGAATTAAAATATCAGTTACATATAACTATATATATATATATAAATTGTATTGTATTTATTTTTTTATTAGTATTCCTTTTTTTAGTAATTTTTTTTTAGTAATTTTATATATTTATATTTATTTCTATCTATCTGTTTTATTTAAATTCCAAAAAAAAGTGTTTTAGTTCTAGCTAACAAGTTAAAAAAGCTTAAAAAAATACGCGTCATTTTGCACTTTTTCACTGAAGTATAAAATCAAATTGTTATCGCTAAATCTCTATTTCCTGCATTTACAGTATTACACAAATAAAGAGAGAACCTTGTTATCATACTCAGATGTGTGTGTGTGTGTGTGTGTTTTGGTAGTTTGCAGCGTGGCAGTAATGGTCTGCAGCAGGCATCCGTGACCCGTTGATCCTCCGAGACCCGGAGCTGAAAGTGTCTTAATAAAGCACAAAGACAGAAGATCATTTTAAACTCTCAGCAGACCACACACACACATCCTACGCAAACACACGCAGCGCAACCCACCACCGCCCCTGAACCCAGCGCATCCTCACTGAGAGAAAACTACAATGACCTAAACACTCCAGTTCATCTCAAAATCAGAGTTATAAGGAAACAGGGGATTTTTTTTTTTTTTAATGACTTGTTTCAATGATTCAGAGTCAACTCTTTTTTTGAGAGAGAGACATTAACTTTATACAAGGTGTGCTTTCAGATTTAAAACTTTCATTCACTTTGAAAGGTCATTTTCATAATAGGGGCACTTTAAAAAAAAATGGCAATGAAGTGCTAAAAAAGTGCATCCATCCATCATAAATACTGCTCTACACAGCTCCAGGTGCTCAATAAAGGCTTGTAGTGAGTTGATGTGTCTGTGTAAGAAAAATATCAATATTTAAACATTTATAAAGCATAATCTTTGTAAAAAAAAAAGTGGTGTTTCAGCGAATGACGTGGGCGTAGCTTGAGCTCCGGAGAAAAGGGACTAACATGGAAATGCAGAGGAGAGAGCAAAACAAAACACCATTCATGATTCAGAAGTACAAAATGAAGATTTGTAAAGATTTCAATATAAGCCGAGAGGATTTCCTTTGCTGTAAATAAAACGTGGTTCTCACGAGACTAGCATGTTTTCATACGTCGCAGCCGGAAACACACTCTCTCACAGACGCGTGCAACAGAAACATATCTCTGCTCAGAAGACTGTTTGCTCTGGTTGAGATGGAGGATGAAGTGAACTCGTGTTCGCTTTCCCTCAGGCACTCAGAGATGAAGATATGAAGGATATAAAAGCGTTAATGATGCATGATCCTCATCTTGTTAATGGGACGGTTATTAAGAGTAATTATCTCTGATAGAAGAGAGATTGTTCCTGAGAGCTTGAGAAAATCTGTCCGGATGATCTCCGATGAACACCAAACACGCTGAACATTATGAATATTCCTG
>JAUMHP010000062.1:6513148-6532470 GCA_032361065.1 Enteromius trimaculatus | reverse complement strand
TTTTTTAACACACAGATTACAGTGGACCCTTATAAAGATAATTATTAATGTAGCAGATCATAAAACAGCTCAAAGAAATGAGGTGAAATATAAATCATAAATCTAAAAATAATGAACTATATATGAATTATAAAGGACTGACCCAGCATAGGATGGAATGGGGGATGATAATACTGACTAAATAATGCTTTTTATTATGGTACTACTTTCAGTGTCCCAGTTTAAGAATCTATAAGCCTCTTTTTCAAGATATCTAAAGTCAAAGTCTGACTTTAAAGATCAAAAACTCTGTTTCAGGCCAAGTAATTAAAGTTTGAAAAAGAGCGAACAGAGTTTGTATTCATTTCTTTCAATCTGATTCCAAACTTTTGAATTGTAGCGTACTGTACATTTGAGTTTTTTAGTCAAATTCTCAAACACAGACTAATGTCGTCTCACCTGTGAGTATCTCCACTTCTGACACTTTATGCTGTCAGGATGAGGTAGCTCTGGCATCACTTTTTCCAGCTCTTCCAGGATGATGGGCTGCACTGCATCCTTCTCCTCCTCCAGGTGTTGGATGCCAAAGGGCACACTAGTGTGCACCACCACAGAAGGTCCGCAGTTCTTCAAAGCTGCCAAAGACATACACGGTTCATCAAGCTCACAGGTGGCTGCTTATGAAGCCATTTACAAACATTCACAGATCCTAGATGTGTGCTAATTTAAGAAACACTGAGAAAAGTTTAAAGAAAGAAAATTTAAAATGAGGAAGAAATTAGGGTCTAGATCCCATGGAAGAAAAACAGAGAAACTTCTCAAAATTTTGCTGTGAATTACAGTATATAATTTCTTTAATAATTCAAGCTACCTCTTTCATATTCACTGTGAATGTGATATGACCAACTTTAATTGTTATTCGAAACAGGTTAGCATGAGTAGTTTTAAGTATTAGTATCCAGCTTTCTCTTCTCCAGACGATGGTTTCTCAGTGATATCATCTATGGGCACACCGAACCCCATGATCTAATGCTTTACAGGCCAAGCCCATTGCCAGAGACACGACCTATGACTGAGACCAGGCCTGATATATTAGCCTTGCACATAGTGTAGTCATTTCTCTAATGACACTGTTTTAAAACACATATTTAAAATGATTGGAGGAAATCGTGCTTTATTGGGCTCCATAAACATAGGGGTTGTGTTTGAGCAGCTGGAGTGATTTGGCCCAAAGACTCTAAGTAGGATGAAGATGCTGAAAGCCATCATTGATTAACACTTGAGGAACGAGAGCTAGGTCTGAATAAGACCACAGAGACTAGCTAAAACTTAATATTAAAGCCTCTGGCAGATTCACAGGGTAACACATTGACTTTATGAATCACCTGTGGGGAGGTGCCTTATACTTCAGTAAGATCTATGTTGTTTAGCAAAGTTTTATGGACTAACAGAGAACGACGAGCCATTTAAATCATGACCACTGGCATACATGGCAAAAACGTTGGAATAAATGAGGAAAAAGTCAAGCAAATCACATTCACATGTTATTCTCATGCCTTTAAATAATATTGGACTAATAAAGAAATTGAGTATTCCTGACAGTACAGTTGTGACTAAAATGCCTTAAGGAATAATAAATGAAGATGATTTTATAGCTAACAGCATCTACTAAACTCGACAGTAGGTATAAGTTTTAGTTTTTGAACAGAAGACCAGATAACCTGAGCAAAACTACACGGCAACATTTCCAACAGCCGGACAAGCAAACGTTTTGATAAACTAAATACAAATATGAAATACACAATAAGAACACGCTGTTTGAGGATGCAGGAAAGAGTCTGAGATATTAGCTGCAAACCTGGCATGGTTTAAGCGAGGGAAAGAGGAAGTCATTTTTTCAGTGTGTTCGCTTGCTTATGTAAGAGTTTAGAAGCATTTCAACTCAAAGAGAGTTCCACATAACTTTCACATTTCACTTTATATCAGCCAAGTGCATCAACGGAAGTCTTAACTTCACAATCATGGAGTGTTGTTTCTGTAAAAAGATCTTCTTGTATCTGAAGTGATAAGAGCTGAAATCATTGTTTTAACCAATCAAGGTTGTCTTTGGCTGACCAGTATGAATATCAGTGCTGGGCTGAAACACAGAGAGACAGTCATTTTCCGTTTGCAGAGCAGTCAGACTATATACGTGCTTGGCACAGCGCCAGGCAGAGAGGAGGGGAAAAGGAGAAGCAGAGGGTGAGAGAGAGACCTTTTTCAAAAAAAAAAAAAAAAAAAGGGTTTGAGTGTTTATTTGTAAGTGTGCATGTGCCAGAATGTGACTGTGCACAAGAGAGAGAGAGGTCATGGAGCGTGGGCAGAGGGCTGGCACTGTGCCCACTGGTTGAGTCACTTATTTCTTGGTGGGGAAAAGCTTGTCACAAAGTTCACAGGGCAAATAGGAAATTGCTTTCTTTTGCCTGACACAAGATATATGAATTACATATGAATTAAAAGTGGAGTCAGTATTTATTTTATTTTTTATCCATACAGAATGAATGGTACTTTTGATAAATATGTTTATTGTACACTCGACATCAGAAATAAAACTAACTGGGTAATCCCTACATCCCAGCATAATTTTTTTCATGTTTTCAACCACACTTACATACTGCAATTTCAAACCTGAGTGAGATTTCATAAATAAAAACATTTTGTAGGATAAAAGCTCTTTTCCTTTAATCATATAGAATATGCTTCACAAAATGTTATATAAAAGTAGACCATACATTTATGCCTAGATGTCCTTGAGAAGTCCAATCTTTTCACTGGCTATAGCTCACAAATTTGACTGATTTGGTTCTCGAGTGTAATTCAATGACTTGCAGCAGCTCGCTAGAAAAAAGGATTGCAGTGAGTCTGTTCTTCACAAATAGCTATCATATGCTTTCAAAAGATATTTGAATATAGCACACAAATTGTAGAATTTATGGCATTTTGCGTCCTCTTTTAAGCTTTAAGCAGTTCCCATAGGGACAAGCCGGCACAATTCTCTTTTTGTGTTCCACAGGTGAAAAAGTGAGTAAAAATAACAGGATTTTCATTACTGAATGAACTATTCCTCCAATTTCCTCTTTAAATTATATACGTAATGTTTTAATTAGACAATTAATCATGTCCAGAGAACATTAACGTCTGCAACGCATTAGTATTAACGACAGCGATCCCAATATGGCCAAGTACATGAAATGACAGACATTCTATATTCATAACTATAACTTGAAACATAATTTCTAGAGCAAATTCACTCTGAATAATCCTTATTCTTTGACATTTTGCTAAGAAAGTTTTAGACTCCATATGTAATCAAATTCCTATCAATTATGAACCAGTTCTGTTTTTGGGAAACCATCATCCAGCCCAGATCTAGCTCATTCCACATTTACTGAACGGCACAAATGGGTTTCTCGCCAGACGTTCAGGAACACAGTAATAGCTTATCATTAGCGGCCTGCCAAAAAGTTTTCAAAGAGAGCTTGGGGTGCTCTGTGAGATCAGACTCAGACCTACTTTACTGGAACTACAAGCAAAACACATTACAGAAATGAAAATGAAGATTAAAGCATGACGGCGTGAAGGCTGAGGAGGCTAGAAGGAGCGTGTCGGCCTAAAAGAACAGCGCAGCAGAATGCAAAATTTAACAGCTCCCCTAATTATGATGTTGCCCTCGGAAATACTGGAGTGGATGAAAGGTGACAGGTGCAGAGGCTGTTTTCACGAGACTATTTCGACCGGGCTCCTGCAGATACTCGGTCATGAACTGACACAGACTTGGTGAGGAAAAACTCACAAACAAAATCACATGCAAATTCTTCAAAAACAAAAGCTTTCTTTAGTTGCACACACAAATATCATACACTCACACACACACACAGACAAGACACACGCATCTAGAATGAATATGAGCTATGCTATCAAAAACCAGTGAATTGCCTCACAGTCTGAATTCACAGAACGCTATGTCGTTCTTAATTTGTACCTTAAGACGTACCTTATATTTAACGCCTGTTTTCCAAAACCTTCTTAGTTAAGTATACCTTCTGTAAGTCATTTGTTCGTAAGGTTGGTCTGAAGCGCTCTTAGCTATACCTTATCGCTGCTGACGTGACCACCAATACACAAAAAGCTTTTTCACATCGCAGTTTAACTACACATAGAACATTTTAATATAAAATCTGAATTAGTATGAAATTTACATTTTTACATTACTTTAAATTTTTACACATAAAATAATGAAGTTGTTATATATCCTACACCCAAGTGTTTTCATTAATAAAGTTTCCATAAACTAATGGTTGTTAGCTTTTTTAATTAACGTTAATATCCTAAGGCACATCGCTTGGCGAACCATTTGACAGAAATGGCTTGAGTCTATATAAAGAAAGACGAGAGTACACAAACTTCATAGCTATGGCAACGTTTGCAAAATCGTGCCATTTTTTACGGATCACTTCCCACTGTCTCGATGGGCAGGAACCAGACACTGCCAATTTCATGGCTATGCCATGAAGACCCCCTCTTAGCGCACAACCCCTTTTTCTCCCATTTATAAATTTCAAATAACATCAAAAAAGCATTTATTTGGAGTAAAAATTAAATAAATATAAAAAAATTTGAAAATAAAGTATTGGGTAGGGTTAGGGAGGACTTTATTTTCCCAATAAATGTGTCAACCATGGCATCTATTTAATAATGTGAATTAAAAATAAATAAATAAAAATGCACTAAATAAGTTGCATTCTGTTTTATAATGCACTTTAATACTGAGGTTGACGCTAATAATGTGATACGGCTGGTGGGTCGGCATACGTTGTGTTGAACTTTACCACACTTATGGCCGTGAGGGTGTGGGATTGCGCACTTGCTAAATTATAAACACATAAACGTATTTATTTATGCATGCACATATTTAAATGAGCCGCAATAAATGCAGTTCGTACTGTTTCTAAAATGCTTCTTTATAAAGAACATTGTTTTCTCAATACTACTAAAGAATTTGAAGTTTGGTGTTTAAAAAAACAAAGCAAACATAAAGAGAAAGTGTTAAAAGAAGATAAACCTCTGGTGAAAAATACACAAAATCTTTCAGACTAGGGTGAAGTCATCACGCACATTAACAGTGTTTTGGGACAAATATAACGTAATTGAATGGAAAACTATGTATGTGGCGCTCTGTGTGGCAGGATTTTGTAAAGCTTTCTTAGTCATAGCTGGGCGCCATGGACAGACTACGAGTAGTGCTGTCAGTGACTTTGTGAACACTTATAGAAAACAATGTATTCGAAAACAAAAACAAACCAAACCGCAATAAATAAAACACAAACAACGGTATGCTTTTAAGTCATTGCCAGACACACTGTGTAAACATTTAGTTTAGGGTGAAACAAATATTTTATTATATAATTATATTATATAATATTTTACTAGTTTATTACATAGAAAATGCATACTTTTTCCTGTACCTGTAGCACCCCAAAAATATTTAGACTGAACTATTTTTAATAGTTATGTGCATTACTTATTTATTTATTATAATTTATTCTGTGGTTCAATATTTACCACTGGAAGGTAACGAAAGTAGTTATTGTCAATATTTTCCATACAACCAGCAATTCCTTGGACTTGATCTATCATCTAGAGAAAAAAAAGCCAAAACAATCATCAAAGTGCAGTCTGAGAGCATCTCTTTGTAAATGATAAATGTGATACGGTTTTAGCCATATTTGAGACATCTAATGTTAGGAACTGCCTTTGGAACAGAATAATTGACACTTTTGAATAAGTAAGGTTGATTTAATCTGGCTAATCAGAGTGGAAAATTGACACAAAAGTAATGCAGAAAGAAGCCTTAAAATACCAGATAGGATAAGATAAGGTAACATTAGCGTACATGTGGTTTTCAATGTAGTATTTCTTACATGGCATGTCCACGCACACATTATCATTCGTGCAGACATTGGTGTAAATACACAAGAGAATTTTAGCATACTTTTAAGACACAACCCTTTCTTGACACCTCAAGGTTGACAAACTCAATTAGACAGTAATGTAACCCAAAGAAAGGACAGAAAAGGACACAACAGGAACAGGGTGGAAAGGAAGGGGAGGGTATTTGAAATGTCTTTAGGGCTGACAAAAAAAAAATAGAAACAGTGACAGAGTCTAAACTGTAATTTCTGTCAGTGTCTGAAACCGATTATGACCATGACCATGTGTAAAAAGTCAATCAGCACCAGTTGGGATTTGAAAAACATTGCAATTAAAACCAAATCAGATTTGTATGCAGTGTGAAAAATATCCTGATACATGAAACACAGAGAAAGAAACAGAAAATGCAGAGAAACATGTCAGAGCGGGAGTTGGAGATGAGAGGAGGAAAATATGAAGGCACTGACCTAAATTGCGCTTTTTATCATCTATGGCGATGAAACGAATGCAGGGATTATTGGAGACGTACTTGGCCGCCCAAGGGACGTCGATTCGTGTGTCGGCTTTGTAGAAGAGTCCAAGTGCGTAGCGGGAAGAGTAGCTGACAGCCTCCAGCATCCTCCTCTGATTCCCCCCCATCACTGCACGGAGACACAAAAACACAGAAGCACAGGATGAAGCCTCTGGGCCTTGGTTAGTTCATCTTTTTAGACAGCCGCCAGCACTGCTGCTTGTGAAGAACAGGCCTGTAGCATTCACATCGCACAGATCAAATGAGAGAAACACAACTCACAGAGCACCAGGACTGAGAACACACTTGGGTTAGTGTGACAAGAGCACGGAGATAGATGTGTGCTTAATGCTTAGGGCTATAAAACACAACCAACAAGTCCCTTCTGCAGTTGAGATTGGGGCTAAAATGGACAGTGAGTGACACTTTAATGAGAATGCGGTGGATGGACTCGCTTCAGGATGTGAGGGTCTTTTTAAGAAAAATGCTGTCCTTGTTTCCTGTCTGGAACATCTGTTATTTATTGGAAACAAGCAGTCACACTAAGGGCTGCTTTAGTTATTTAGGGCCCACAGGTACTGAGTGTAGCGCAGGTCAAAGGTCAGCCCTTGTGGAATCAAATGCATATTTCTACTCAAAGACACCCCTGTTTCCAGTAAGGAAGAAAGCGTTTTCACGGACAACCGTCAGAGAGACCTGATCAACATTAGTCTATCTGAGCCCCCCCGAAGCAACAAACAGATGTTTGGTAAAAAGCGATGAACAGAAAGCTAACTCATCATTTTCCCTTCGCACATGTGTGATTCAGTTCCAAAGGGCAGTGTCAGTGTCAACAAGCTCGGCCCCCCCCTCCGTGGCCCCAGTAAATCTGTATACTGTTTAAAGACCCTATGAAATCAGTTGGCGAGGGCAGTTTCCTTTCCTGTTTTAATGCAATTCTTAATGAAACGGGAAGTTTAGGTGGGACATATTGAAAGGCTTGCACTTTGTTAAAAAAACAAAACAAAAGCCTTTAGCAGAGATTGGAATCATACACAAAATGAATGATTCTGGATTTGATCAATTCATCAATTCTATCATTCATCAGTTCCCTAGCTATTCCATTAACAATTTAGTGCTTTTAAAAATAAATTTTTTAGAGTGAAAAAAAGGCTTCTTTAAAATTACTTGCTTTTGGCATAAATAATTTCCTATAATTTGCCATATATATTAATACTATATTTTAATATATAAATTAACCTCCACAATTAACAGGTTGATTAAATACTTATTGACTTCACTGTATATACTCATTAAATAGCAAAGATAAATAACTATAACTAACTATAAATCCATGGATAATAAAATGTATATTCAAATTGATTGTAAGCAAACAGCATACAGTATATTATTTTTATATACGGTCTGGACCCCGGACCACAAAATTGAGTTTTACACATCATTAGAAAGCTGAATAATAATCTTTCCACTGATGTATGGTTTACAAGGATATTTAGCTGAGATACAACCATTTGATAATCTTAAATCTAAGGGTGCAGAAAAAAAAAAATACTGAGAAAATCACCATTAAATTTGTCCAAATAAAGTTCCTAGCAATCCATATTATTAAGCAAAAATGAGGTTTTAGTATATGTATGGTAGGAAATGTTCTAAATATGTTTATGGAAAATTATCGTTACTTAATATCCTAATGATTTTTGGCATAAAAGAAAATTCAAACATTTTGACCAATACAATGTATTTTTGGCTATTGCTACAAATATACCCAGTGATTTAAGACTGGTTTTGTGGTCCAGGGTCACATATACTGATTTATATGTGGAAAAAAACATAAAAGTTGCACATTTTAAATATAGCACCACTTATTTTTTAGAAGCTTTAGCATGTCATCTTTGAGATGCTGTAAATAACATGAGGTACAAGCACAATAGTTCAACACATCGTCTAGCACGCTTTTAAATAGAAAACAATCATATGAAAACACCTGCTTGCTTTCTGGTTTTGTGGTTCAAACCCCCATAACATCGTCAACCGCTGCTGTAATTTTGTTGTCACAAGAAAAGCTCTGCCAACTGTTAGTTAAATTAGGAGGCAATCAACTGACACTGATGCAATATGACAATAAAGGTGAAATGGTCACATGACTGTCCCCGGACATGTCCCTTTTATCACTGTCTGTGTCATTGCAGAACATCTGGGGGAGATTAGGAGCATGTAAATGTGCCCCTTGGTACAGAGACAATCTGCTGTGGCATCTGAGCGTGGAAAGTCCAGGGATAATGCAAACCCTGTCAGCTGAATCCATAAAGAGGCTTTCTTTTTTTCCTAATGGTAATGGAATCTGGTTACAGCACACACCATTGTTAATCGGCATAAAAGATCTCGGCGCAGAAAGGGTTATCTAATACAGATATGAGAACGCTTTTTACCACATTAACCCATTTAAGTTGTCAGAAATCACTTTCACTATAGAGCTGGACAATGAGTGCAGATGCACATTAATGAATCATCCTTTTTCAAAAAGCTACGACTTCCATTTCAAGTAAAACAAGAACACCTATTTAGGGTTCTCAATGACTTCAGCTATGCCACAACTATTGAGATTTTTTTAGAGCTGCGCTTTCAAAAAAGAACAGTGGAGGATATGTATTTTCTGGCTGATACATGGTATAAATAAAGCTCTGAGTCATGGTGTAAAGCGTATACTAACCTACATTACCCCCACCCTCTTCCTGTATGCTCAGGTTGGCAGCACAATTACCTCTGAAAGGTTTGTACTGTGGGTCTTCTAGATTTCAGCTCAATCAATGTTCAGAGCTCACAAATCAGCTGAACTGAGAGAAAGATCAAAGAAAGAACCAACAAACTGCTTTCTTCCTTGGTTATTAACATAACCCTGGACTTTATAAAGACACATTATTTGATTTTTTTTTCATTTGAAATTATATTTGCATAACTATTGCAATGAAAAGTATATACAGTGGGTACGGAAAGTATTCAGACCCTCTTAAACTTTTCACTCTTCGATAAATGGCAGCCATTTCACTAGTTCCAACTTCCTCTGTGATAAAATAACTTGTTTGGCGGACTGTCCAGGGGACAGGCAGGGAGCCCAGCGGCCTCCGAGCCCTAGGGGGTTTAACCCTCTAGGAGGCTAGGGTTAACAGATGCTCGGAGCCCAGCCTGGTCCCCGTGTGCCCACTGGGGGAAGTGGAGAACCTGGCGAAACGAGAGACCCTTCGTGAGGGTCGGCATCGGTTCGGGTGGCAGAAGGGGAGGCGGAGGAAGACAAAAAAAAACCCTGCAGAAGCCGAGGATAGGGAGTGAGTGGTATTTAAGGCGGAGGAGAGGAGATTCGCGGGGTAATCAGTAATAAGGATTCTGGGAAAGATGCAACAAGTTTTTCATACCTGGATTTGGGGATCCTCTGCCATTTCTCCTTGAAGATACTCTCCAGTTCTGTCAGGTTGGATGGTAAACGTTGGTAGACCATTTTTATGTCTCTCCAGAGATGCTCAATTGGGTTCTGGCTGGGCCATTCAAGAACAGTCACAGAGTTGTTGTGAAGCCACTCTTTTGTTATTTTAACTGTGTGCTTAGGGCACACACATTGTCTTGTTGGAAGGTAAACCTTCTGCCCAGTCTGTGGTCCTGACCACTCTGGAGAAGGTTTTCATCCAGGATATCCCTGTACTTGGGATTGATCTTTCCCTCAATTGCAACCAGTCGTCCTGCTCCTGCAGCTGAAAAACATCCCCACAGTTTGATGCTGCCACCACTATGCTTAACTTTTTTGGGGACTGTGTTGGACAGGTGATTAGCAGTGCCTGGTTTTCTCCACACATACCACTTTGAATTAAGTCCAAAAAGTCCAAAATCTTGGTCTCATCAGACTAGAGAATCTTATTTCTCACCATATTGGAGTCCTTCAGGTGTTTTTTTGGCTTTCATGTGTCTTCATGTGGAGAGGTTCTGTCAGGCCATTCTGCCATAAAGCCCGACAGTGATGGTTGACTTTCTACAACTTTCTTCCATCTCCTGATTGCATCTCTGGAGCTCAGCCACAGTGACCTATGGGTTCTTCTTTACCTGTCTCACCAAGGCTCTTCTCCCCCGTTAGCCAGCTCTAGGAAGGGTTCTGGTTGTCCCAAACGTCTTCCATTCAAGGATTACGGAGCCCACTGTGCTCTTGGGAACCTTAAGTGCAGCAGAAATTTCTTGTGTGTCACAGCACAGTGTTTTTCTGTCAATATGGGGTGCTGTGTGTTCATTAATGTGGAAAAAACCCCAAATGATTTTAGCAAATGGCTGCAATATAACAAAGCGAAAAATTTAAGGGAGTCTGAATACTTTCCGTACCCACTGTATATATAAAAATAAATAAATAAGCACTAAATAATTTTTTTAAGAATACCAGTTTAGTATACCAATAATATATTTGCAGGGTATTTTTAATAAGCACATAAATATGTATATGTAGTTGTGGTATGCTTAGCACAAAATATATGCACTTCAAATGCATTTTAGTACTTTGGTTTTTGCTAGGGTTTACATTTCAGTATTTCTTTGTAATTTGTAGTATTTATTTATTTATTTATTATATAATGACTGACGATTGTAACAAACTCTCAGAGACATTCGGATCTATGTTCAGGGTTTTAATGGGATGTGTCAACAGGCAGAAAGTACAATCCATGGCAAACGGGTATGTCAGAGTAAATCCAATAGAGCAGTCACAAAGAAAGAATCATATACGATATAAACAGTACATGGTCATAGACGGGGAGGCAAACACGGAAAGAAACACTTATTTGGCAGATAAGACTTTAAGATGTTTACACTAAAGTCCACGCCTTATAAGTCAGCGAGTAAATCACTGAATGAATGAAAACACCTGAGGCGGAACTCGTCAAGGTGTGGAGGTATAAGGAGTCTGGGTGGGAACTAGAACGTGGGTGAAGGTTCCCACTGCTGTTGTTTGGAGAGGGCCACAGAGGCGCTATCGGTGACAGAGCCCCTCCCCTGTGAGCTACTCCCAAAGCGAGCCACTCCTTGGCGCCGAGGTCTTGCACGGGGCGAGTGGTCAGTTTCTGGGGATGGTTCTGGTGGAACGTGGAGGTTAGTTGTGGGTCCAGAACATCTCTGGAATTAACCCATGATCTCTCCTCGGGACCGTAACCCTTCTAGTAGACGAGATATTGAAGAATGCCACCTCGGTGCCGAGAGTCCAGGATTTGGTTAACCTGGTAGATGTCGTCTCGCTCTGGTGTTAGGAGAGGGGTCTCTGCAGAGGTGGCCTTGTTCTGGTTCCCCTCTCCTCCCGGATCAGCAGCGGGCTACTGGAGAGATACTGGAGTAATTTGTTTTATGATCTTGAAAGGACCCACGTACCTCGGAATAAGTTTTTTGCAGGGGAGGTGGAGCCAGAGATCTCTGGTAGAGAGCCAGACCCACTGGCCGACTTGGTATTGGGGCGCCTCTCTCTGAAGGCGATTAGCCTGGCAGGTGACTCTTTGGATGGCTCATTGTAGGTTGGTGTGGTGGCTTCACTTCTTTGTAGTCAAGTATCCACAGCTGGCAGGTTGGTGGGTACACGGGACCATGGGAACAACAGGGGTTGAAAGCCCAATTTGCATTGAAATGGGGTTGCATTGCCTGTGGAACGTTGATGCTGTGATTTGGTCTTGTTACATGTGACACACTCTTTGACGAAAGAGGTGATCTTTAGATTCATGGTAGGCCACCAAAATCGTTTAGACACAAGTTCTGTAGTGGCCCGGATACCTGGATGGCCTGCATTGGGGTTCTCGTGAATCAGGGTGAGTAGTCGGAGGTGGAGTGTGGCTGGAACATAGGTTCATTCAGGGGGGCACTCGAGAGATAACTTTGTGGTGACTTCCATAATGTCCCATTGTACGGGGGCGATAATCATGGAGGACGGGATTATGGAGGATAGATGGTTCTCTAGAAATGAATGATCATATTGTCGGAACAAGGCGTCTGCTTTACGGTTCTTCAACTCGGGCCTGTAGGTAATTTTGAAGGCAAATCAGGAGAAGAAAAGTGACCATCGTACTTGAGGAGCGTTGAGGCGTTTGGGAGTTCTGAGATATTCCAGGTTCTTGTGGTCAGTTAGTATCAGAAATGGGGTAGTGGATCCCTCCAACCAATGCCTCCACTCCTCCAAGGCAGCCTATATGGCCAAGAGCTCTCCAACATTGTAGTTGTGCTCAACCTGGTTGAGGTTTTGTGAGTAGAAGGCACAGGGATATAGTTTAGCCGGTTCCCTGTGATGCTGGGAAAGGATGGCCCCCAATACCTGAATTGGAGGAGTCCACCTCCAGATTGAACTGACGATCTGGGTCAGGGTGCTGTAGGATGAGCAGAAGTGAAGCGTTTCTTGAGATCCAGGAAAGCCCTTTCATAGATAGGGGTCCATGCGAGTTTGGTGGAGCCCTTGCAGGTTAGAGAGGTGAGAGGAGCGGCCACCTCACCTATAGAAGTTTGTGAACCCCAGAAATTGCGGTAGGTCTTTAATTGACTGAGGACGAGGCTACTTCATCACTGCAGACACCTTATGATCGTCCATTGTGACTCCCTCAGCGCTAATTATGTATCCCAGAAAGGAGACCGTGGACAGGTGAAATTCGCACTTGGGAAGTTTAGCATATAGTTGATGTTTGATTAGTCTCTGGAGAACTGTTCTGACGTGTTGGACAATCCAAAGGGCATCACTAAATATTCATAATGCCCAATTGTGCTGGAAAAGGCTGTCTTCTACTCATCCCCTGCCCGGATGCGAAGGAGGTTGTAGGTGCACCTTAGATCCAAGTTTGAGAAGATACGTGCTGAGCGAAGTTGTTCCAGGACTGACGGGACGAGTGGTAGGGTAATATCAAAATTTGATGGTGATCTCGATGAGGGGTCTGTAATCTATACAAGGTCGAAGAGAACCGTCCTTCTTTTTAACGAAGAAGAAGCCGGCCAAAGCCAGTGAAGGGATAAACCTTTTGTGAGCTCCTCCTCAATATACTGTTGCATACTTTGAGTCTCAGGTTGGGACAAGGGGTACACCTGGCCTCTAAGGGGCGAGACACCAGGCATGAGGTCTATGGCACAGTCAATGTCACGGTGAGGTGGCAGCTGAGTGGCTTTGGTTTTACTGAAGGCCAGGTGTAAATCCCGATAGGTCTCAGGCAGGGATTTCAGTGGTGTAGGCTCAGGTGCAGTGACTGAAGTGGAGTGATGGTTTCGTTGTGGGTACTTTAGGCAGTGTTACCATGAGATCGTGGGGTCGTGGAGAGTGAGCCAAGGGTGGCAGAGGATCACAGGGTGATTTGGTGACGTGAAATTGAATGGTTTCCGTGTGTAGAGAATGGGTGATCAGGGTGAGTCTCTCGGTGGTGTAATGAATTTTTCAGACGCCTAGAGGTTGTCCGTTAAGGGTTGCCAAAGCCATGAGGGGTGTGCATGGAATGAGGGAGAGACGATGGAGGTTAGCAAAGTCCTGGTTAATAAAATTTCCTGCTGCTCCAGAATCAACAAAAGTTTTAATCTTTATGTGTCTGTTCTCTACTACAATTAACACATCAAGGATTAGCGAGAAGGTCAAACGAATGGGGCTTACCCGGAGAGTGGTGGGACGTGGAGATCTGGCTGGGCATTGGGCGCATAGGTGGCCTGACAGACCGCAGTAGAGACACAGGTGGTTCCTTATTCTCCTCTCACATTACTCCTCGGTGAGCTAAATGAACCCGACCTGCATGGGCTCCTCGGTGGATGTGCTTGGGAACTGAGTAGGCATTGGGGAAGGTCGGAGCCCCCTGCGGGATCGGAGGAGATTTTAAAGCCATCTCCATATACTCCTCAAGCGTTTTATCCTGATCCTGACATGCAAGCCCTGAGGTCGCGACGAAACATTGTTCTCAGGAGCTTTCCCTCCACATCCAGCCTGTGCCGCCAGTGTGTGGAAAGTGAGTGCGTAGTCAGCCGCAGAGGATGAACCCTGATGGAGGTTTAAAAGTTCCTCTTCAGCCTCCTTTCCATCCTCAGAGTGATCAAAAACCTCCTTCAATTTCCTCAGAAAGTTGAAAGTTGATATGAAGGAAATTCCATGAGTTGTCCCTCCAGAGCGCTGTTGCTCAGTTTAGGCCAGTGAGCAGAGAGCAAACGAAGGAGATTTTGCTATCGTCAGTCCCAAAGCATTGCGGTTGCTATAAATGGCACAATGCAAAAAACTCGCCAAGGATCGTGGGTCTAAGGAACCCGGGTGGGAACTAGAATGCGGGCGGAGGTTCCCGCTGCTATCGTTCGGAGAGGGCCAGTTATTGGTTATTTTCTATTATTATTTTATATTGAAAATACATTTGGAACATCAAATTTTTACACCAATTATAAGAATAAAAAGGAGGGAAAACATTATTTGAAATGCTTCTGAGCAGTACACTTCAAGCAAAGCAACAGTACAAAATAATTCCTAGAGTTTTAGTCTGTGGCTTTCCTTTAATCAAGCCTCATTCTTTGAATTGTTCTTACAAGTAGGCAAGTTTGCTTTAGCTAGACTTGAAATGACAAGCTGAATTATACATCCACCTGTACAAATGATGTTCACCTGGTGGAATATTTACCCCCTTTTCCTCTCCCAGTTGTCCCCAGCCTATGGAGAGACAATGTATGTTTTTTTACTTAAGTAAGTAATAAATTATTCACTGAAATGTGCAGTTTTATGCAAGATGGATATCCTTTGTCCGCTCACTCTGATGGTTTGCTTGGTTAATGATAAGTAATGGCACTAACGTGCAATGAGAGCACTAGTGAGTACTTCAGTAAAAATTTCCTCTTAGTTTAGACCAGAGGGATTTGATTTCATTACACACATCTGTGATCTTTAGCCTCATTTACTGACACATCCTCCGGTTGAAAGACTAACAAATCCACATGAGCAGAAATCTACCCAAACAGTCAAGCTCTTTCAATATCCTGAAGAAAAAAAAAACTCTTTACAGTGCTCTGAAAGGGAGTCCTGCATAGCCTCAACGTGAGACATACCTTACACGAAAGCACATTCACTTGCACACGCACCTGATGTCCTCTTCCTCTTTAGACACTTGTCACCACTTTAGAGTCTGCTTTACATCTGTCTGGAGGTTATAAATCTCCAATCTGTGCATGCAGGGCAAAGTGGAGGGGCTTCTGACAGCTATGCTGTATGTGCAGGATCAAAGTCAGTGTTTGGAAACTATTTACTGACAGATGTGATTCTGAAACTGCACTTACAGCTATCAGGACCAAGTCAAATACTACCGATATGAAAAAAATGCATACTTGTACTTTAATGTTTACTTTAACCTTTAACTGATAACCGATATGGTACCGATGTATTGAGCACATTAATGTAATGTACTGTATGTTTTATCAAAACATTATCAAATAAAAGAGTCCAATAGAGTAAGACTTTATTTGTCAAATCTGAATTAACCAAAAGCATCTTCCAATTGTAATCTAATAATTACATTAAAAGTGTAGTTTGTAGCATTTGTGTAGTATCCTAACCAATATCTGTTCACATACAGTTCTGAAGAAAATGCAGACTCAAATCCATACAAATAAGCAAATGATTATAAAATATTTGAGGATAAAGATTTTTCAGAAATCACAACCTGAAAGTCATCAAATGTCACATGATTCTTCAGAAACTGAATGTTGAAAAAAGTTTTGGTATTCAATATTTTGTGATATTTTTCAGGCTTTTTGATAAATAGAAAGTTTATTATTTATTTTAAATCAAATTGAACAATGCAAAAGCCTTCACTGAATAAAAGCATTAATTCCTTAAAAAAATAAAATCTTACTGACCCCAAACTTTTCAACAGTAGTTTAACTAGTTAACTTGAAAAACGAAAATAAGGCAATGTTAATCACCACCTGCTTTTAAATTTCTGTCACACATATGCAGCACATTTAAAAGCTCACTCAGAAACAAAAGCCTGGATTTCCAGTTACTCCCAGTAAATACCAAAGCATCATAATCTGCCTGTAAGATAGCAGTCACCTGACTGTGAGCGTTTTGCTCGTCTAACCTGAAAAAGCAAACTGTCTGCAGCTTTATGACAGGAACCTGAGGCTAGTCATTGACACGTGTTTGGCTGTGAGAGTGACTACATTAGTATCTGTGAGCGTGTGTGCGTGCAGCACTGGGACAAGAAGGTTAACATTTTCCAGTTGGCCGCTCGGGGGCATGTGTTGAACCCTGCACTTGTGGCCCCTGGTTCTTTGATGTGGGAGTGGGTGAAACGTTCACAATACTCAACTTGTTGACAGAGGGATTCTTAATCAATACAATGAGTCTTATAATGTATGTCTGCAAAGTGACTGAAGTTACAGTTAATGACCAACTTTTAACTAAAAAATGTGCAACATATAATTTCTGGAACATGTTCAGAAAAAAAGGTGGTAGTTTTGATCTCTCATATAAATAAAACCCCCCTGCAAATAAAATGCAGAAGTTCTGTGCACCGTAGCAAAGGTCTGGTGGTCTCATGCTAAAACATGAGATGTAAGGCTTCCTTATAAAGCTTCCTCTCATAGGCACATGTGTGTTTGTGTGTGTGTGTTCGCATAAGGGGGTGGAGAATTACTGTGCTACGGGGTGATTAGAAAAGTAAGGACCCAAGGGAACCTGTAGGAGTGAATCTGGCTCAAGCCCAGGTAGTTATGCACATCTGCATTACATCTACACACAAACATACACAAACACAAAAGACAGATCTCAAATTACTCATGCACAGTAAAACTGCGGTTTCAAGAGACGAGTATTTGAACTTGAATAGGTGTTCAACCTCATCCAAATGCTTATGTTCAGTCTTTCAGAATGAATGCACTATGAGAATATACAGAAACATATTATAAATTCATACAAAAATGCATTTCTATTGGCATATATATAGGCTCTGTTCCAAAACCTAGTTAGTTTTTTTATGGAGAAAGCATTATAAAGCGTTTAAGGCACGCTACCAATTCAAGGACTGTGCCAAAATGTAGGCAGCATGATAATCCTGCCTCTAAGATACATATTTTTGCCAAATTAGCGCAAAGTTTAGCTAAATTAGCTAAAGTAGCGCCGAAGGTAATCACAAAATGCACACTAAAGGAAAAAGGATGGAGGACAGTGCAAGACGATCATGACCGCAAAATCAAAACATAAAATTAAATATAGCGCTGAAATTTTATTAAATATACTACAAAGTTTCCAATCTATCTATGATATTCTGTTTCAAAATGCTCTAGCTTTTGAATAGAGCCATTTTTTATTCCTACTTCTATCGGGAAGCCTCTATTTTGGAACACATAAATGTGCTATTTTCAAATGAGTTTGTGTGGATATAATTAGCAATAGTTAACATAGCAATGATGCTGATGAAAAGCGCTATTTGCATGTAAACATTCTGGGTTGTGATTTCATGTCATTTGCTGGGCTGGTTACACATCATGAATGCTGCTTGGCTTGAAAATATAAATCCAGAGCTATTTTGCAACAACCTCTTTGGTTCACAGGCAATCAATGAGGGGTAAAAGGGAGAAGGTGATGAATTACGATACAAGGGCATTTTCTCACAAAACAAAGTGCGTATTTTGGCTACTAATGTGTCATTTCTAAGCACACAAAGTCAGCCGGGACGTTCCAGCAGTGGCTGTGGAATACGTGTGAATGTTCCCTTAAGAAATGGGTCTTTTTTTCCTTGTCAATGATTGGTCTAATTGGAGACATCAGTGTTAGGATGGCAGGGGATGTGATTTAAACCCTTCTAGGAGCGATGACTAACCCATGGACAAGTAAAGTTAGGTCTCTTTGGTGTTCTGTGCTCGAAAAAGGATTACAAAAGGGACCATTGTGAAAAATGAAGGTCTACTCTGTATGGAAGCATATGTGTAGCAAAATTCAATTTGCAATGCAATATTCAAAATGACAATGCAATATTCAAAATGGCAATGTATTTCTTATTTTAATTTACATTTCCATTACCGCACACGTGCAAAGTTATGTAATTATGAAATTAACATAAATTATTCACAATTCCCATGTACAACAATAATCTTAATATGTACATTGCATACAAATTTTAATGCTGTATAAGTTGCAACATGAAAATATATAGCCCAAATAAATATGTATAACATGTCCAAGCAGAAATAGTAGCAAAATGATCATTTAAATGTTATTTGTCCTAAATGCATTTAAACTAACAGTTAGGACACTTACAATTGCATTTTCATCATGACGCCGCGGGATATTTGTAGCAAAATTCAATGCAGCTTTGAAAATGCATTCCGAGCTGACCACGCCCACCCTCCGTCAATCATTGCTTCAAGGCGGAAGCGCGTTAAGTTTAGATTGTTCGAAACATAGCGGTTGGAGATATGAAGTGGAGCGTGAAGAGAGAAATATGAGAGAGATAAGAAAGAAAAAATGAGAGAGAGCAACAGAGAGCGTAAAACAAAAGAGATGGTACAAGTGAGCCAAAAGGCTGCTGGGCGTCAAACTGTCACCGTTTTTTAAACTGGTCCTCGGAAGTTGATTGGATGACGCATCTCAGAACGTCATCATCTGAAATGAAGAATGAAGCACAGCGGTGCCAATAGAAACCTGAAACACACAGCTTAACACACACCCACACTTATACATAAAATATACAAACGTAACAGTAACAGTGGTGTTTTAGAAGATTTGTACACATATGTAGGTGACAGAACTAGATCGATATTGAGCGTTTCGCAGAATTGTCAGCCTTAAAGGGTCACAACACCCCCCTGTTTCAGAAGTGCTTTTTCACACCTCTGGTTTGAAAAACTTTCTGAAAAGGGG
>JAUMHP010000062.1:6489973-6513048 GCA_032361065.1 Enteromius trimaculatus | reverse complement strand
GCGCCAGCATCAGTGGTGCGCACTGATCTACACGCGAAGAAACGGGAGCCGCGAGCTCATTTCAAGCACTCGCGCGACCATGAAATGTCATCTGCGCGCGAATTCAATTCAGGTCAGCACGCATCTAAACTTTAGCTCTGGTCGCTTCGCGGGAAAACGAAAACGGGCATGTTTTGTTTTGTTACAATGAAGAAAGGCACACACACGAACCATGTCTCAGAAACAGCAAGCCAGCCAACGTAAACAAGTGACACAAGCACGGTGATTGGATTAGACAAGTCCTTTGTCATGAATAATGTTACACTGCTCATTAATAATGCATTGATAGGGCCGTCAAGCCGATGACGTAGATAGGTACTGTACAGGCCACGCAGCGAATGAGCGCTAAAAAAAAAAACGCATCTACGTCACGGGCTCAAACGTAACTTTTAAAACCGGATGCACGAAATGGTTAAAAAAAGCGCGAAAATGACCAATTTCCACTTTGTAACATTTTTAGTGACATATATTACTGTTTTAAGTAATGAACAACATGTATATATCTGTAAACAACTCAAAAACAGTGTTTTAGGGTGTTGTGACCCTTTAACATACCGCGGCCATGTGAGCCGCCACATTCTGTGCACGTCTTTTTGTGGTATTACGGTACCGATACATGAAGCGGACAAAAAGCTAACGAAGACATATCTTTCAGCAATTACGAATTGAATGTGCCCCAAAAAGGTGGAAAAACTATTAACAAGCATATTAATATTACATAATAAAAGATGGTTATTTTAGGTTAGAATAGACTATACCGTGGAGTCTTTTTCTATGTGCATTGTTAAAATTCTTTCAGAGTTACCATGAAAACATACTTTAATGCCCAAGAAGTTTTTTGTAGAATTTTATAGAAAATGAATGACCAAGTCTGTCACAATGGGACCACTGAGAGAGCCCCTGACGTGTGTTGTTTTTAAGGCTGTAGGGCATTTACCTTGACAACGCTGAGCGTGCGTGCAGTGTTCAGCTTCCAACAGTTATTGCAAATACATATTTCTTCTCATTATTATTTAATCTAAATAATTCTGCAAAACGCTCCAATATTGATCTAGTTCTGTCACCTGCATACGTGTACAAATCTTATATGTTTCGGAAGATCTAAACGTAACACCAATCCCGGCCTAGAAGCAATGACTGACGGAGGGTGGGCGTGGTCAGCTCGGAATGCATTTTCAAAAACGCATTGAATTTTGCTACAAATATCCCGTGGCTTCATGATGAAAATGCAATCGTAAGTGTCCTAATGGAAATTTTAGAAATACATAGCCATTTTGAATATTGCATTGCAAATTGAATATATAACTCTGATGCAGTGTCAGCTGTTCATCCCAAAATAAAAATTCTATCATTATTAAAAGAGTACTCCTTTTAAAATGAAAATCCTCTCATTATTTACTCTTTCTCATGCTGTCCCAGATGTATAGGACTGTTTCTTGTGTGGAACACAAACTGACATATGGGGTAAGTGTATCTTTTAAGCACACATACCCATTAAAGCGCACCATTTTTGAGTTCAGTTTATTAAAAAAAAAAAAAAAAAAAAAGTTATCCTACAGTCAGATCATTGCACACTGAGATGGGTATTCATGTGTTCACACTGTCTGTTTAAGCCTTTATTTAGGATTAAGACAATAATGTTTAGACTTTTGCATATTATAACCTAGAAATTAATGTGGGAAGTAATTACAGTTAGATCCAGTTTTAGCAACAGCTGACTAGCTGTATTTGTGCTACACTAATATATTACTTCACTGGCTTATACTTTTAAATAAAGAATATTATAAATGTACAGTTTATTGTCTGTTTCTGGTTTTATGTTGCCGTAATTTTTATTATTTTAATCTGAGCTTAAATCACAAATTCAGTGTGATATTAATAAGAGTGTGAAATTGATCTTTTCCTTCATATTTCATATAATATTTATTAATTACAATTTGTGCTGCTCCAATTAAGCTCAGTGTGCTCCCTTTAAGTTCTTGCATAGCAAACGTCTATGTACTGTAAACACAGATTTAAATATAAACTGATTGTCTGGATTGAATCATAGTCTGAAGCTAAAACAAAACAAAAAAAATCTGTCATGTTTACTTTGTGTGATTTTTGAAGCCTCAACTTTGGAGGTCTCATACACTGACATTATATGGACTCGGAGCAAAATTATTTTTTAAAAATCTTAATTTGTGTTCATTTGAAGATAGAAAGTCAATAAAAGACAGAAAGACAATATAACATCTGGGACAGCATGAGGATAAGTAAATGATGAGATAATTAAATACCCTTTAAATTTCAACCTCATGTTGTTACTGTGTGACTTTCTTTTTTTGTGTCATTATGTTACCTCCATTTAGAATCATGCAGTAAAAATAGCATTCACGAAATAACAATCAGGTTTGTTTTTCTTTGAGAATATGCAGCAACCTAAAGATTTAGCCATATGATAAATGTCATACTGAGTTGATTCAAACTTAAATACTGAATGAAACGCCACATCCAGCATGCACGGATTCAAAACAAGTTTATTTTTGAATTTGGGTGGTCATTTTTTTTCACATTGGCATTGTTTGATTGTTTGAGGCAACATTGTTGCAAGCACACCAACTCCCAAGCATTCATCATTGTTCCCTGGAAGGGCTGGCCTTTGCTGCTACCCTCTGGGACGCCACACAGCAGCAAGCATACTGGAAGGCTACACAGAGTGCACAAGAGACCTGAACCATTTCCCAATTTATGATCTCTCAGCCCTTTAAAGGTTGATTTAATATTTGCCTGAGAGGTTCTGGAAAGCTTCCCGAAAATAAAAAGGAAGAGAAAAAAATGAAATAAAACAAAACCAAACAAAAAAAGGGAGTCAAATGTTGTTTAGCTAACCTTTAATGCACTTGTTGGTGAACTGTGTCCAACAATAAGAAGTATTTATTAGTCTGGGTGAAGTGGAGGGGGGACTGACACCACTCTGATTCAAAGGGGCTTTGCACAGGAGCGAGAGGTCCATCATTAAGCATAGCTCCCAATGAACAACACTTCAACACACATTTGCTCCAGTGACATGTGATCGGGATGATGTACAACACGTTGGGTGGGAAGAGACCTGAATTGCTTTTCCAACTGCTCACGAGAGCCAGGTTATATTCGAGTCACTTGAAAAAATAAAGCCGATGAGATGTGGATGCTCAGTGCCAAGGCAAGCTGAAGCTAGCGCTGCCAAACCACCTGGATGCAAAAGCACTTTATCCCATGTATGCAATTAAAGAAGTGAAGGCCAGCAGCATTACAGATGCCTCCAAGTTGTCTGAAAACATTTAGTATCCAAACACTGATAAATCACCACTCTTATTTGCCATGTGATTTCATTAAAGGTGACTCATAAAAAGGTCTTCATGTAGGCTGGATTTACTTAAATGCTGATCCTGTGGATGAGGTTTCCCCCTTTAAGTCCTAGCCTGAAAAGAAAACCAACTTCAAATGATGGCACTTTTGGTTTTGAACGTGCCAAAGTCTGTAACACATGCTCAGTCTTTTCATAAGTCTGCCAAATGTGATTAAATGTGTAAAGAACCAAAATGTGTGTTGTAATTCATCTGCAACAAGATGTTCCTGAGAATGTTCTTCATGTATTAAAGAAGCTTATAGACACATTAGAGATAATGGCCCTCACTATAGCCCAGGTCTTCTCCTACAGCACTGGCCCAGAACACTGAGGATTCTGTTGGCCAACTACAGATCATCCATAAACCGCAGGCTTTGGCTGATGCTATAAATGAAAACTTCTCAGCTCTTTATATCCGGACTTTGAGCCCTGGCCACTAAAGAGACGGATGTGCCTCCACAGCTGCAGGCCACTGTAAAGCAGCACAGGTTTTCAGGGATGTTTGTGAATGTTTTTTGCTGGAGGGACTTTTTTCGGTTTCCCTGCAAACAGGGCAATAATGGACACTTTTGTGTAGCCAGGTAAATGAAGACGAAACCACTCTGTTGTCAGCTGAAATATCTGCTAGATAAACAAGGCGATTGCCAGCATGCCCGAGCGGTTGGTTTCATAGATAGCTCAAGTGTAATTTGGGACCAAACAGAGACATTTAGGGCAGCTACCTGAGGGCTTCGGCGTTGACGTCAAGCCACAGGTTATTTTAAGCAGTAGGTCAAAGGTGGCCTGTTTCTTTTACAGAATATTTTGCCCCAACGTGGCGAGCTGAAATCCATGTTACAGCGTAAGAGTCTGTTTTTAACTAATTGGAAGGTGCTAAAAGCCTTCATCATAAATGTGTATAGTGTGTCTGGCGCTGCAGTGGACCTTCAGTGATGTGGTATAGGAAATCAATATGTCCCATTTCTAACTTCAGACTCATACAGAGAGCAAATAAAAGCTGCTTTAGTGAGGCAACGCAATCAATTTGGTTATCTAAATTATAGTAAATTACTCCTGGAGTTCTATAACTCAGCTTTCTGGATGTAACAACATTTTTCAAACCACCTAAAATCCTTTCCAGGCTCATTGGAAAAATGTGCCTGTGGTGGCATTGCTACAATATTATATTCTGTTGCTTCTTGCATGTTTCGTGACACTTAGAACCATGTGATATTTCAGTTTTTTTTTTTTTTTTTTTTATAAATGTGCAAAAATGTCAACAATTCTGTGTTTTCCTGTCAATATGGGGTGCTGTGTGTACATTAATAAGGAAAAAATTAAATGAAAATGATTTTAGCAAATGGCAATACGCAATATTACAAAGAATGAAAAATTCAAGGGGGTCTGAATACTTTCTGTACCCATGGTATATAAGACTCAGAGATATCAGAGATATCCAAATTGCGGTAGGTTTGCTACATCAAAAAGCACAAACACATTTTGACCTGGTTACATGATGTAAACATGCACTATATGTTGATTGTTTTGAGGTCATATTAAATGAATAAGCTACCCTGTAATCATAATTTGCAGAAAAAGGGGTAAAAGTAGTTTCCATTTTACTACCATGAGTTAAATGTAATTAAAACAAACTGGGGAGTGGCATATTTTTCAAATGAGTCTGGGATGCTTAAATCAAGATTTTTTTTTTGAATAACAAAAGACTGTTTGACAAACCAGCACCTGACAACAGTCGCTAAGGAAGCATTGGTCAGCAAGTGCATTTTAAGGTGGGTCTTGTACTAACTAGGAAGTGTACTAACTTTATAAGAATGTGTTACTACGAGCTTCCTCAAATGTATGACTAATCAGTATAAAACACACATTCTTCCTGTATTGAAACGGAAAAAAATAACACTTTAATATCTCACAGGACAGGCTCTAGAACAGACGGTTCTTTTTTTGTGCAGTATAGTCGAAGTTAAATCGACATGATGAAACAGACGAAGCAGAGAACTGACATGCAAATGTGCAAGAGCAGCCATTACTCATAAAAGATCATTTCAGATTTAAGATGGCTTGGCAAGGGAACTGCTATTAGGAGCACGACTTAGCCAGAGCCTTTCCCGGCCTTGTCAAAAGAAGCTCTTTCTCTGCATCACAAATTCCTCTTAATTTAGAGAGCAATTCACTGCTCATTCATTTTCTGTTCTAATCCAAATACAGATCATGGCACTACCCAAAAATGGCATTCGCTCTTGGCACACCAGGGGTGAGATTATCTCAAGCCTCTGAAGTCAGAGTGAGCCTCTTCAGGCAGCAGAGGATTTTACACTCGCAACTCTGAGGTTTGGGCTCAGTTTCTCACACGCTTGACTATGGTATCTTCTTTTCTGGGTGTGACTCTAATTTTAGCTTTGTGCACCTTACATCTTCCTCTTTTTATGCAGAGTTTCCTGAATGAGGTTTGTTTAAAGACGCATTGAAATGCATGCAAAAAACTAAAAAACATATCTGCACAAAAATTAGTTTGATGTTTGGTTAACATCCTTAAACAAATTCTGTTATATAGAGTTGGAGTTTCACTTGAAACAAAAAATCAGTTTATTAATTAATTAAAATGGCAAATAAATCAATAATCTTTGACAAAAAAAAAATTCTAAATCCCCATGAAAATAAAATGGACAATTCTTATTTTCCTGCAATGTTTATTATGCATGATTTATCTGTGCACATTATTAATGTTTTATCATGCACTCTTGTAATCTTTTATCAAAATTACTTCCTCTGTCTCTTGCAACAACATCTATTATCTTCTCTGATGATGTTTGTCTCTGACAACCTGTCACCCACTTGAGATCACCGCAATAGCAAATGACAATGATAAAAAGATCCAATCAATTTCTGATGTACCAAATTAAATCCCGCCCTTTCTTGTTTGAGAAGCTTCACTGCAATATACATCAAAATAAAAAGATAATCACTACTTCTGTTTCATGTAATCTTTAAAATGATTTAATTAAGAGAATAGTTTACTTAAAAATGCTAACTCGCTTCTCAAAAATGCTCTCAATGCAAATGCCATACCAAACCTGTATGAAAAAACTAAAACTAGTGAAATACACCAATTTTAAATAAACTAATTTTTTAAATATACAAATACAAAGACATGTAGAAACATTCATAAAACATTATGTTTACAATGTTAATTACAATTTATAAAAAATGGTTTGCATTGGCAAGCTGCTTTTCTTATACATTTGCCCTTTTTTAAATAATTGTAACAAAAACAAACTTATGACTTAATTTCAAGACATGCATTTTTGATGCATGATGTCGACTAAGATAACGTTAAAAGTAGACATAAAGAAAGATCAGTTGAAATATACATTTTTAATTATATTTCATATTTATACATGCAGTATTTATTGCACACAATTGCGCACTACTTGACAATAATTTTAAATATGAATTAAACTAAATAAAATGGTCATTTACTTAAGAATTGTCAATTTGTTTTTCATACACTGATAAATGATTTATTTTTTTATTTTACATTCCTATTCTGACATATTAATCTAAATGAACTGCTTATTCAACAATGGTAAAATACATTTTTCTTAGCACTACCCACCATTATTTTCATTCAAAATGGACATGATCTGTCAAATCAGTTCAGATTTCTAGTGATTATCGTTGTGTTGATTACAAAGACCGTCTGCATTTGATAAATCTAATCTCGTCATTATACATGACCATCACTCTGTTCTCCTATTTGATAATGTTCAGTGCTTTGCTACAAACCGTATTTTTAAAAGCTTTATATGAATAAAAGTGATTGATTGGTTGTCGCGTCAAAAGGTGACTCACAGAACAAAGGTACCACACCAACTGTCAACAACAAACCAAGCGCTACTTTGACGGGGTTAAGCGACCCAATTATAAAGAAAGGGAGACAGAGAGAGTGATGAGAAGAAGAAAAAAAAATGCTATCCCTCTATTGTTTGGTCTCCTGAGTGCCTTTGAGAGAGCTGTGGAGAGAGGACGACTAAGTATCCATTTAGCGCACAACGCCCAGACAGTGCAGGGGAAATAAGCGTGCCTTTCTGTCAGGAGTCAGAACAAGGGATTACATCACTCCAGACTTGAAAGCAGCAGACCCAGACAGCCACTCGATGAGAGACAAAAAGAGAATCTCTAACCAAGAGGAGGATGATGTAACTTGACACATTTATTGTATTCTGAGCACGGGAGGAGCTCAAGGTAATTGCTAGCCAAAAGAAAATTTAGCCATTTATGTTTGGTGGCGGGGAACAAAAGAAGCATCGTTTTAGGTTTAACGACGCATCCTGTCATCCGGTTTATAATATCTGCTGATTAACAACTGCTCTTTAAAGGCAACTGGAAAAAAGGAAAATAACCAGCACGTTACCTATCTTGCACAGCCAGACCCCAAATCAAATAATGCAGCCCGGGAGACTGATTACCACATGAGAGAGAGAGAGAGACCGCCAAAAATAGAGCTTTAATTTCATTAGAAATGAAGAATCATGTTTCTCAACATCAGCAGAGTTTCAAGGCTGTCAGGGGATCTGGGCCGTGGAAAAGATCTGCACGAGTAACTGCCGGCCACATGGAGGTTAGCTGCAAAAATGCCCTATTTCAGCACAATGACGTAATCACTTATAGGCACAAAGGCTTGCTAAGTTCAGTGTGCTCTGACAGACCTGCGCACGGGCCGGACAGGAAGTAAAAGCACACAATAGGAAAGGGTGTGGGCACACCATCACTCATTGAGAGTAACAGAACGGGCAATTGAGTCAGTGACTTCTATATGCGGACATCAATATTGCCTTTGTCATCCTTAAATATCAAGATGCAGTTTGCATAAATGCATTTACAAGTTGCCCATAAACTGCAGTTGAGTGAGTCAGGAGTTATGATTTGCAGCTTTAATATGATATAAAGAGGTTAAAAGTGGTCAGTCGGCACTTGGAAGGGGAACGTAAACTTTGGACGAAGTGTGACTGTAAAACTGCTTGGAATCATAACAATCTACTGATCAATCAATCAATTTTTAAAAACTGTCTAAAAAGAAATATGCCCACTTTCACAGAAGAGAACGAGCAGATAGAAGAGGACTCTATTATAATTCAAAAGTGTCTGTAAAATATGATAATGTTTTTGAAAGAAGTCTCTTAATCTATGCCAAACAATTTTTTTGATGAAAAATACAATAAAAACAGTAATATTGTGAAATAGTCTAGTGTTACAATTTAAAATGATTATATTCTACTATAGTATGTTTTAAAATTACATTTTTTAAACTTTAATGGGAAATTATTAGGAGCCATTACTCCCAAAACCAGCCGTAAGGGTAGATTTTAAAAAAATACTAAGATTTACAAAAAACTTGAATAACTAATACTAAAATATTTGGCCAAGATACTATTTAGAAATCTGGAATCTGAAGGAGCTATAAAAACTACTAAATATTTAGAATTGCTCAAATGAAGCAACGCATCTTAGGTTCTGATATGTATCTAGGGTAGGAAATTTTCAAAATATATTCATGGAACATCTTAATATCCCAATGATTTTTGGCATATAACAAAAATTAAAAATTCTGACCCATACAATGTATTGTTCGCTACTGTTACAAATTTACCTGTGCCACTTATGGTGCTCAAAAAACCTTTCTTATTTCAATTCTGAAAACAGAAAAGATGTGAAAACAGTGTTTATAATGCTGTATATAATGAACAATAATATGGTTTGGGAAGCATTTACCACTGGAGAAAGAGCAGAAAATCTAAACCGTTTTTTGTAGGCATTGGGTGAACTTCCTCTTTTGAGTCTTCTCTGTCTTTAACCACAAAAGCAGAAATGGTTCTGCATAGGCTTAAGCAAGCCTGCCAAAGTGGAAGTGAATGCTGATCAGATTCTAATTTTGAAATGTACTTATTCAGCCTTACTGCGCTGCTGGAGAACAGGCCCAACCACCTGTCATAGATTACATCCTCTGATGTGCAGGAAGCGCCAGACCCATGTTAAAAAATGCACACTCCCTAGTTTGTGTAAGTACATGTGCAGGATTAAGGTGTGTGTGTGTGTGTGTGTATGTGTGTGGCGTGTTTCCTAAGCTAGAACACATCCCTGAAATGATTGTGAAGTTACTATGGCGGAAATCAGAGGTCTGAGAGCACTCAAACGTGTTATGTCACTCCAATTCAAAGGGACTGTGCCAGCGCTTGCAAAAGCTGCATTCCACTCTCTCATGTTAATTTCTGGCAGCTGGTGGAGCATGTCAGTGACAGCAGACAGTTACAACAAAAGAATTAAGGAAGAAAGTGTTGCAGAATGTGATGAAAAACATCCAAACATTAAGGAGGGAAATTTCTGGCCAAGAAGCGAGCAGAATCTGTCAGGAGGTCGGCTGCAACCGAATGCATCAGAGTTGGAAAAGCACCTCTGGTCCAGACGTATGTTCCATAACCCCAGTCAAACCGCTAACCCGAAATGTTCAGTAATATATTAGAGGAAACAAATCAGAGTCAAGTCCAGGGAGGGCTCCGATCCACATCAGGCACGCCACATCCCAGAAGCACGCATAGAGTTCATTCATCTTTCGCAAATGATACACGCTCACATTTCCTCCTCATTTCCCCTGCACATGGAAAGCCACTGGGAAAACCAAAGTCCATAGAACGAGATTGTAAAATGCATTCAGGTTAAAAGAAATATGGCTGTTCTGGATTTCATCGCTTTCTATGGCTATTCTGCTAATACTGTATAACCACAACCATATAGAGAACTGTTCAAGAACAGCCACTGAAAGTCCTGTGAAAGTGTATGCAAAATAAATGTGTCATATTTCCATTTTTCCATAACACACAAGCCAAGAATACACAAACTTCATGTGGAATATCAATCATTATGATTATGAATCACTACGCTGCTGCATTGAAGAATTTTCTACTTAATCAAAAATACAACTTACAATAAATATCTTTGCAAGTCTACGATGTAAAATATAGTCGTTGTTGTTTTTTTTATTATCTACAGATTCTTTTTCTGAGGCTGTTCTTGTTCTATCTGAGGGCGAGGATGTACACATGTTGGTTGTGAATGAAAGCATAAAAAGTAGAAGCAAAACATATTCTCTTAATTTAGTGTTAGAGTTGCTTATGTCATTCTTTTAACCTGTAAAAACTGCTTTAAAACAATGCCAGTGATTTGCTTTTGCTTTCATAATTATTTTCACACACATTAGACCTAAAATTGAGGTCAATAGACACTTCTGTGGAATCATGCTGAGATGAAGCATGAAGTGTGAGGCATCTTTTTTTTTCGTTTTGAGCATGCAGCTCCAATCTGTGAAATTATTTCCAGATTGCATCTCTTTGCAAGTGCCAATGGGCTCATACCTGCCTGCTGCCCCCAACTGTCCAGCAGCCGCCACTACAAATAGGAACACTAAAACAGTGACATCATGGCAAACAGGAAAATGAAGAAAAAATAAACACGTTCTATCTATGTGTTGGTTGGTACCATAATTTCTAAAAATATAAAGCTTTTTCTTAGCCTTTCTATACCTTTTCCTATAACTTAAAGGTTTGGGGGTTGGTAATTTAAAAAAAAAAAAAAGGTTTTGAAAAATGTCTCGTTGCATTCAATTAATGAAAAATGCAGTAATACAGCAATATTGTGAAATATATACTTTTCTAGTTTACATACATACATTTTAAATGGTAAGTTATTCATGTTGTGCTACTTTATATTTTTGTGGAAACCATGAGAATATACTTCTTTAAATAAATAACTATAATCTTACTTGCCCCAAAATATGGAATAACTGTATATGTGATCTGGGCTATGTATTTTAAAAATTACACAAATGTAATCAATCTGCTCTGGACAATCAGCTCTGTCATAAATCAGTCCCAAAGGTACTTTTTAAAATGATGAAGAAGCCAAATATATAAAAGTACACGTCTGCTAGATGACTCATTTACTTAAAATTATAAATACAAAAACAAAAAATATAGATTTCGCTAGGTCACAAAAGGTTACAAAACCTCCAACCGAATATGATAATATGTTCTATGCAAACATAGATGTTCGCAGAAAAGAAAAGAAGTCACAAATGAAAAACACAGCCCACTACAAATGAAAGATCAGAAGGGTTTAAGGAATTTCAAGAAATGGCTATAATATGTCTCCCAGGAGCAGTGTTTTTCTGAACACATGGGTTTTCTCACAGTAAAACCAGTCAAGACACAAAACTGAGTAACACTTAAAAGAATCCAAAAAGCCATGTCTTGTTGAAGTGGCTTTAAAATAACTATGATTTGACAGAAGAAGCAGTTAAATGAGAGCCTACATTGACTTTAGCCTGCCAAACAATAAATCAACATAATCTCTATGAAAAAAAAAAAAAATCTTATCTCCAACTCTGAATGGGTATTTAAGAAGAAAACTGGCCAACAATTTGTGCGTTCGTTTTTTGATTTGACATTTTTTCACATCTTATGGCCCTCTTATAGTTTCGACCCTCTTCTTCCATTCATTTATGTGGAGTCCTGTGCAACTGCACTGTGACATTAATCACATGGCCTCCATCTCCATCCAGACCACTTCAGATTAATTTTTCAGCTGCTCCAGCGCAGCTGTTTCATAGCGTATCAACGGTGTAGAGACCCATCCGCCTCTGCCCTACTTCTGCTGCTCTGTGCGTGACACCACAACCATTTAGAGTGCCGTTTTTTCACTAGCGGCTCCTCCACCATTTTCAGCTGTCTCATTCCATTTTTCATTCATCCCTTAATTTGCGATGCAGCTCTTTTTCTGAGCCTGTGACTTTTTCCTCACACCCTGCATTATTCACAGTTTCTCAGAAGCTTCAAAACCCAGAAGGCCCAGACCTGACTCTTCCATTTCCATATTTCTACCTAAGGACTTATGTTTTACCATTTCAAACACGTCATACTGAGAATACCAATTTGGACCTTAATGCTAACCTGCAGCCGTGAGGCAGCTGGAAAACAGTTTTAGATGATGACATGGGGTCTCTGAAGTCCACCGGCCCAAGGAGAGTCCAAATGGATGTAAAGGAGAGGTGAATGCAGGCATTTGAAAGCAGATCTGAGATTACTGAATGTAGCAAATTTTTTAGCCCACCTGTTATGGTAAACAACTGTGTACACATTTGGTATTGGGTTTGACCACATGCAATGTGCTAAAAATAAAACACTAGAAAAAAAACAAAAAAAACATTTGTGTAAAAACGGAAAGAACAAAATGTCAACTATAAAGAAACCGTGAATTTTGCTTCAATATTGAGTAGAATTTGAGTCATAAAATTAATTCTCACATTTAAGTTCTTTACAAAGTACAGTGTTTATTTTTGGCAAATTGCACTAAAAAAAAGGGGGATCAAAGTCCAAAAATGGGTAAAATGTATTAGGAATTTAGGATATTAAGACATATCCAAACCAACATAGGAGATGACCTTTGACCTTTAGCAAAGCTGATTGTGTGTTCTACTTCTATCTTTCATTGTCCAGCAGATCCAGGCAAGCACAAAATACTATAAGCGCCAGATTTACTATTGGCTTTCACCAGTGCAAAACCTCATTTGATGTTTAAAAAAACTACTGTCAGGATTACTAAAGATATGCAGTGAGAAATCTGCTCTGAAAAGACATTTGTATGAGTTTCCCTTTTGATCTGTAAATTTATGGGAGGGGAGTATTTAAATAAATCACACATTGTGATTTACTAAGAGCAGTCTTCAAGCAGGCAATAGACTGCACCCACCTTGGTAGATTGTGCTGGTTATTATGGAAATTAGACGCTTCTGTGTTCCCCAATGTGCGCATTGTCAGAAAATCACCTGCAGAATATTCCTCTCCTATCCACGCTTCTACAGAAATGCGCTCTCCGTTCTCTCCAAGCACCAAAAGATATAGAAATTATTTATCATTTTAAAAATTATAAAAGTTTGAAAAATTATTCTCAGTATTAAAGAGTAGCAAAGTTCACACCACAACTATAACGATAAAAGGCACAGAGAAAGAATATCGCTGGAATCACTTCCAAAACAACTTTCCAGTTGATGAACGATACAAACATTGACAGCAAATCAGATTCAATCCTGCTATCAGGAGCTTATTATTTTAAATGGCAGATAAGCATGTGCATACAATAAACAGACAATATAGTTCGCTGTTGTGTTTATAAATATCATTCTAGGTGTGAACAGGGCTCCAAGCTAATTTGCCCTGTTTAGTAAACCAGAACAGATTTGATTATGAATTGATTTGCTGTCATTTAGTTTCTGTAACTAAAAATACATCTGTCCATTGCAGTTAAGGGAATATTTCTTTATTAGGAATGTTAAATCTTTTATATTTTATTATATAAAATAACAAGGTGTGACATCATGGGAATATTTGAAACAAAGGCTGACTGCAAAACCAAAAGTCACATTGCATTTTAAGGCCAACATGTGTGTGTACAGTATATGTGTTTGCGGCAATGTGGTAATGTACTCACAAGATCCCACATCTCCTTGCAGCTGAAGTATCTGGGGTACTGGCATGGTTAAAACCACAATGTCAAACCGCTCTGGCATTCCCTCTTTGCGACACACTTCCCAGCCAGTGTCTTTCCGGTGAATGTGAGTGACATGTCGGTCGTAGAGCACCTCTGCTCCTGCTTGAGTGCGGAGGAGCACATTTGGCAATGTTGCACATAGCAAAACAAGTAAAAGGAGACAAAGAGGAAAAACAGGAAAAGAAAGAATTGCAAAGAAAGTCAGACAGAAAGGAAAGGTCAGATTATGAATCATTGAGAAGTCAAGATTTGGTTTATTGCACATGCAAATAGTTCTACGTGATCTCCAATATAAGAGCTATGGTCAAAAGAAACCCAATCCCAGAGTTAGATTCCTTTTGTGAATTAACACATCGTTCATCACAAAAGGCACAAGGTGACAGAACAATGTTGACAGCAGTTTATGATATCAATTTCAGGGCAATGGTGATAAACAGAGTGCAAATATACATAATTCACTTTTCACGTAAATCCCTTACTGTTTTACTGATCTTTAAATAACTGTTGTTTCTCAACGTTGCAGCACACATTAAAGCAGTTCCATCTGACTGCAGCTTTTTGCTCTTAGTTCCAGCACAAGCACAATATCAAAACATCCTGAACTGTTTTTAAAGACTCAGTCAGATTATTGACTAAGAGTCGTGATCTCGGAGTTCATAAATCAGCCAGCACGATCTGGCCAAATTCTTCGCTCTCTCTAGGAAATCAGACATATTTCTAGAAAGGTAACGTTTAGAAGGAACAACAGCTGGATGACTCGGGTCTTGCTGACCCAAAAATAATTTTTCTGGCAGCACATTTCTGTCATTAAACAGCTGATGAAAAACAGCTGCTTTATGAACAGCGATAAAATCGGTTATTAAATCCGTCTTGCTTCTCTGATTGTGTAAATATATAAAAAGCATTTCTGTGTGAAATTGCCCTGATGGAAAACGCTGCAGCAAATGTTATTTTTGCTATTTTAATACACGTTTTAAATAAAACTTAGACATTTTATTATTAAAAAAAACTGCCTAGTATTTCTGATGGAGAACAGTTTGCATAGCTTCAAAGCCTATTATGCTCTTCACTTATTTAATTAAAAATACAGTAAATCCATTAAAAGTAACTTAAATTAACTATTTTATATTTTAATATGATGTCATTAAATGCCTCCTGGCTGAATAAGTATTAATTTAATAATCTAAAAAAAAGTATTTCATACCAAGTATAGTTCCAATCTATTAAAATATTTACCGACAGATAACTCAAGGCCTACTGATATAAAATTTTCATTAAACTTTATTTGGAGTATTACTTGTGCACAATGCATACTTCTTATTAATAAACCTTAAATGCACGTTTATGTCACATTTAATTAGGACTGTGTAGTATTGCCCTTTTAAATGCAAACTGTTTAAAGTGTACCTCAAGTATACTTGCAATAGTTCCACTTTAGCACCTATACCAAGCATGTGTTTAATTTGAGTTCAGCACAATTAAAGTGCATTAAGTACAAAATCTGTTCTTCCAATTTAGCAGACTTTAAGTAATACCAGTTTAATATACTAAAAGTACAATTGGATGGCATTTCATTAAGTACATAAATATGAAAATATATTTGTAGTATACCGAGTATGAATTTAATGCAATTCAAATTCAGAGTATATTTATTTTTCACTGGGGTTTGAATAGTAGTGTATATCAGTATGACTTAAATCAAAAGCAGAAGAAAACAATATGAAGAAATAGTTAAACACAAATGATCTACCTGACTCTTTGAGATAGTGTTTGACAATGGAGGACACTCCACGGGGTGTCACATAGTTCACAATTTCTTCTTGCTTTAACATCATGCCTTCAACAGGAGCAACGAGAGGTTTTAAAATGTCTTGTGCTAAGAGTTCTTCATAAAAACTAAAAATACAAAAAAAACATTAGGTCACTATAGGTCACCAAATATTTATTTTCACATAGTTAAAGTGAGAAAAAAACAACAACAACAAAAACCTTTATAATTTTAAACTCATAAAATGAGACAGACACTACAACAGAAAAGATATCGTTCAGAGAAGTAGCCTACCTGCTGTGAATACGAGCATAGTACGGTGTGGCACTTATATACTGAGCACCAAGATCAACTGTGCATAAAGTATCATCTGGACTTCTGCTTGTGGACATTCTCCCCCCTATGATATAAATGCAAAAAAACTTCAACACCTATTCAAAATATCACCAGGTCAAACCAATATGACACATACGATTATGGTTTTTCATATATACTTTGATCTAGTATCAATGTAAATACATAAAACATCAGTAATTGCATGGTCTTAGGATCATTTTACATCTCATTAGCCCTTGTCAAAAATATATAGGTATGCAGTACATAGAGGCCTACGGTACAGTTGCACTGGTCAATCTAAAATTCTTTCAAGCGAGTTAAAAAAAAAAAACATAGAGCAGCTGGCTTTGTCACACTTTGTCTATGATAAACCTAATTTATCATTTATAGTCAATTTTGTATGAATAATATACAAAACCACAAATTTACTGCAGTAAAATACTTAGAAAAAAAAATGTGTAGGCCTGTATGTTGGGGATTATTCTTGCGTGTATGTTTTTTGGTTTTTTTATATGTTGCAAAACCATAATGTTTTTTTTTTCCTGAAACAAGAATCCTTAATCTTCTGTTTAACATATCCGATGTTCTCTATGTATGTTGATTAATGTTTAAATTTGAAGAAATTTCTAAATTTAGCCTGTTAAAAAAAGATGTCTTTAATACATGAATTAAACTGCTGAATATGAAATACTTTTAAACTGACTTTGAATTAACAAATCGCTCATGTTTAATTAAAAATATATTTTTTACGAATGACATGAAGGTGAAATTTATCTGATTTGTTTTTTTATGTACAAACCTTCAACATACGCTCTGTGTCAATAAAAGTCAATAAGACACATAACGCCGGAAACGTTTTAATAATGAAGCTGAAGTTACGTATATGCTGAAGTGTCTCATATATGCTTATTTTCTGCTCACCTTCCTCCTTTATAGATCAGCAGGTCATCGGTTTAAAAAACAGCTTTGAGACTTTTGACTGCCATAATGAATGAGTTTGTTGTATATAACGTTACCACCAATTCAATGAGTGAAATGCAGGAGACACACTCCAGTGTTTCACATCAGTACATAAAACAAACATTCTATGAGTGAAAAAAGATAAAATGCTAACCTGCACCCCGAGATTTGTCCCACACAACTATATTTACTTTGTTTGGCAGCTCCCTTCGCAGCAGACAGGCACATAAGCTGCCTGTAAGTCCAGCACCAACTATTAGAACTCGAGACATTTTTAGAAAAGTTAAATAAACAACTCCTTATGTAAAATAGCAACGCGATCTTGCTCGTTTGAATGTCACATGCAATTTACCACCCTGTCTCTTTAAGAATTATGAACTCTGAAAAGTTTGAGTTGGCCAACCGAAACATTCCCTTCGTTTTTCAATATGTGATTAATATGTATGCGCAACATCAAAATAATAATAATAATATAAAGTTAAATGTAAAAATGTACAGGTACATTGAAGACCGGATACGAACTCCAATGTATTTATAAATTCTTCGTTGCATTTACAGCAATTTAAAATATTTACTACTATAGCATAAAATTGTCCCAGGGACCAGTGCAATGCACACATCATCAAGAATTTAAAGTAACCTAATGACGACGTCAGTTTGACCAACATTTGAATAACAGTGGAGTACTTAAATCAGGAAGAAGGCAGCTTTTAACGTTATATGAATCACGCTTCTTCAAGAGGGCGACTGATTGATTAAAGGCGTTTAAGAACAGTGATCAGGTCATGATGTCATTGTCAGCTGATGTGAAAGCATTTTCATTGCTATCAGTGTGGTCTACTAAGGCTCCACGCTTTTGATTTCAGTAACGTTACGCTGCTATGGAGGTCTCAACCGAAGTTGGGTGAGTTTCACTAAATGAGCTTGTTTTTTCCCCAGATGCTTATAACAATATAATAAACACACTCCATTAAATTAGTTTCATTACATTAGTCTCAATCAGCTCAAAACGAGCATGTTTATTAATGTGCTGCAAGGAATTACGTTGTGGCGACTCATTGAATTAGTAATAAACGAATTTACTGTATGATGAAGTGTGTTACGAAAAGGCATGAAGCTACGTATAATCAACGTGCAGTGATTTATGCGTTTTGTTTGCACCGACTCACTTTCGTGCGTTTGTTATTACAGTATGTCAAATACAATGGCTACCTGTCATTCAAAACAAGTCTGATGTGCTACGTGAACTGCTTTCGTTTTGTGAAAACGCAGGGTTGTTCAATTAAGTATTTAAACATTGCTTTAACAACAATGTGCGTAAATACATTGGCGACAAATATATTTGATGCAATAGACTTTATTTTTGGTGGCATAAAATGTTCCAAACATATTTTTGTATTTGGTTTTTGCTCTCGTATAACTTTATCCTAATACAGTACATTAGTGATGTTCAGCAATGTTTGTTTTGCAGCTTGTTTTATCTGAACAAACAAAGCTTCAGATACACTGACCTTGTATTTTCATGCACCCTTACTCTACAGTGACGTGTTATATGTTGAGCAACACTAAACGATCTTGTTTAGAAATGTTTAGGACTGCTGAAGATTAGCAGAGATTTTTAACACTGGTTTAGTTTAGTGTGGCCCTGTATGCTAATTCTCTGTTTGTGAATGTTTGACAGAAAGATGTCATGGCTGGTGTTTTCTCTGCTTACATTTGGGCTTGTTCAGTGCGGGCGGCCTTTTGAGAACAAGGCAGGACTGGACCCTGAAGTAAATATGAACATTGTAAGTAGCCAGTAGTTACATTTAACATGTACTAAGTTGCAGTGAGTGTTCTTTATTACTGTCCAGCAAATTGTCAATGAGTAATAAAACACCTGCAAATAAATTCAGGTAAATTGGGTCACATTTGCTATTTAGCTATTGCAATGACATCCCATAAAGTCAGTCAGCAACATACATATACTGTTAATCCGCTATGGGTACAATACTGATTACTTTGTTAAAATGCAGTCACTGAATTGTAATATAGTGTGAATAATGACCTCAAGCTAAGCAGAAAAACATTTTATCCAGAGACCCAAGCTAAGAAAAAAATATGCGGTGCAGATGTTGTTATTTAAATGGCCAAAAATAAGATGAAATTCTGATAGCTTGCAATGTAGTGATTTTTATAACAGCATTACAGACATACATAAAATGTACCACGTAGACATAAATGTCTTATTCTAGCTTTAACTGACCTTATAAATGTCATGTCTTATGAAATGAACTTTAATATTATTTAAATATAATAAAATTAAATATTATTTCCAGTTCTCTGTTTTGTCACATGCTCTATAGAGAAGTGGATTCATTAGTTGGCCATCTTGAAGAAATAATAAATTTGCACTGACTTAATGCAATTGAATCATGCAGAAGTAGTGCTCAAGACCAATATAATATACTATAATAATAGTGGAGCTAATAAAAGTATACTTTCCTTGCATTTAAGGACTGATATTTGAAATTATACAATCCTTATAAATTGGGATAGTACACATTTTAGGCTTAATATTAAGAAATGTAAAAACAAAAGTATAATGTACAATAAATAAATAATTTAATCTTAAGTCTTAAGTGAGATAAGAAATGTTAAGAAAAATTAACTGCAATGTGCAATAAAGAAATAATCTCATATAAGTCTTAAGTGGTATGTCAATAAATATTTTATGTTAACAGTATACTTAGCTTTTCATAAATGTGTGAATTATGGCATTTATTTATTAATTTTTTACTAGGGTTAGATCTTGGTTCATAGGTTTTTCAAATTATATATATTTTTTTCAGTATGTGAAACAGGCAAGAGAAACATAATTCACCAGTTCAGCTATTTTTATTTTTCATAATTGACATCAGACAGCTTTATGTAACATATTTTCCCACGGACTCTGAAAGGAAATTGTACTCTAAATGACATTTGTGCACTTTCATGTGTGGTTAGATAATGGAACTAGATGTCTTGGTTTAAATAATGATATCTCATAATTATTGTTTGACAAGTTGCACAGGTCAAGTAACCATTTGCACAAATGCTGATAAGACAGTGATTTGTTGGTTTTAATACAATAACTGTTTTTTATACACACGTTTCACCTACTGTACTTGCTTTAACAAGGAGACTACTGAGCTTTCAAAATGTTAAATCTGTTGTTATTTTTATGTGACCCTGTGAAAACCATCCTAAAGTCATTTTTTCATTTACAGTTATCTACATAAAATCATCCTTCATGAGCTAAAGAACATTCTGTGATAATGTATGACCATATCAGAGATTGGAATTACACTGAAATTAATAGATGAAATCAACCCTTGAAGCTTGTTATCTCAGAATTTGATTTTGAGACTTTAGCCTGGATTTCACATACAGGGTCACATATTTGGGAAAAAAACAGAATTTTTATTTTTGGGTGCACCTTCCTTTCAAAGTCATGATGTCACAGAATAAGTTACAGATATTTGGATTGTGATGTGTACCTCAGTAAAAAGAATATTAGAAAAGAAAACATCTGGGCAGGGGCTTGGTTATGTCCATCAGTTGTTAATTGGATGGAGGCAGGTCTGAATGTGAGCTTGCAGGCAATTGAAAGTAAGTGAAAGGGTTTAACTGAATGGCTGAAGAAGTTTATACATCATGAAAAGATTTACTGGGGAAAAAAACTAAACAATAAATAAAATAATAAATAAGTGAAGTGTGTACTGTGGCCTAATTTTTAAAGCATGTAAATACCTGTTAGTTAAAGGGATAGTTTATGCGATTTATGTATGATTATGTTGTTTATGTTCAGATCAAACCAAAGAACATATACACATAAATTGTTTAAGTATGTGATACTCTCCAAAATGTCACTCTAGCGTGATGTGGGGAGACAAATTGTTAAATAAAATCATTTTTTTTGTTTCTTTGGAACAATGTGAGTAATTAATGATGGAACTTTCACTTTTGGGCAAACTATTCTAAAAAATCTAAATTCTGTCATTAATTACTCACCCATATGTCATTTCAAACCAATCGATCCAAAAAAGGAGCAAAAACACAGGTAATACAGTCGCAAAAGTAATTAAAATACATAAATAAATAAATAAATAAATAAATAAATAAAATAAATACCTTAAGTTGTGTTCCAAAGATGAAAGAAGGATGGGTTTGAAACGACATGAGGGTGAGAAATTAATGACAGAATATTCATTTTTGTGTGAACTAACCCTTTAAGTGTTGCTGCCTTGGACTGCTAAAAAGTGAGTGAGTGAGTGAATGAATGAATGATGTAGAAAGGAGCCATTACAAAATATATATATATATATATATAATTAAATGATTTGGAGCATATATATTTGTTCTTGATTCCGGGGAAAATGATATAGTTTAATGCTGCTGTGAAGTTGTCCATATTTTCAGTGGTTGTTTACATTGTGCATTTCATCAGACTTTTCTATTGCATTTTCATTCCGCAGAAGCTGACAAAATATTTCTTGTTTCCAACACACACAATTTCTGCATAAAAAGAGGACAAATACAAGAGAGAGAGGGGGGGTGGGGGGTGGGAAGCACATCCCCCAGTGCTTACTCTCCCCATAATGTATGTTGAGCCAGCAGTGGGTTTATCCTTAAGTGGCCTAAAGTAGAATGAGCAGACAGAAGACCCAGGGGGAGTGGGAAATTGCAGAGCCTTTAATTATGCATGGGGAGATTGCATGGCAGGCCTGGAACCAACAAGCTCACACAGTTTCTTTGAAGTCTCTGATTATAATTTATCTCATATCTGGAGGAGGAGGAGGAGCAGTGTGACACCATACAGCTGAAATAATTGTGCTCTTGAAAAGACAAATGACTAAACTAAGAATTTAAGCTGAACTGGTGTTTTCTATTTTCATTACATTTAAAAATACTGCCATGTTGATGACATTTTTGTAGAACTTAGCAATGAAATGCAGCTATTCTTAAAAAAGCCTTAGGCCTTAAATTTCTGCTTCAAATGGATGACATTTTACTGCTTTCATCAGAATAGAACAATGCTTGTGCTATTTTGAAGTGGTGTATTGTCTAAAGAGTAAAGGAATGTGTTTGCTCTCTTATTTAATTTCAGTTATCTTATATGGAGGTGTGTTTCTATTGATTTCTCCATGCTGTCATGCTTCTCATGGACTTTGCCCATTGCTCACCATTGTGTTTTTCTCTTGTAGAGTGAGATCATCAGACACTGGGGCTACCCAGCTGAAGAATTTGAAGTGGTCACTGAGGATGGGTACATCCTGAGCATCAACCGAATCCCACATGGGGTCAAAAACAAGGATAGACAAGGTAAAGATTTGAGCTGGTGTGCCAAAAGATTTGAATGAGCCCATTCTTGCTTGTCTTTGGCTTGGGTTAGCGAGAATTATTAAATATGGGAGCTTTTTGTCCTCACTGAAGTGGCCCTCTGAAAGAGGAAAGTCTGTAAGATGAACTCTGAAATCTCACAATCACTAGTTCACTGTGAAGCATTTACGAAACACACACTGTCACATGAACGCACTGGGTGAGATGTTCCTGAAACTTCAAATTTTAACATCCCGTGGTTTTTAATAGTCACGTAGCGATTTAAAGAGGGGAGAGAAGTGGCTTTTAGATGAGTCAGTCTCGAGCGGAGGAGGACCTCCTGTAACACATTCATAACGCAACCCACACATGATGTCTTCTTAGGGTTTTCTTCTCATGAATATCAAGATCTCATGACCTCTCATGATGATGTGAGGTTATTAGAAGATCCTGTTTTTTTATATTTAAGAGAGATATGATTTTTAAAATAGTGAAGAATCTGATGGGATATACATTCTAAAGTATAGAGCAGAAGTTTTTATAAGGCCACACAAGAGTTCATAAATATTTGGTGTATGTATGTATGTCTCTCTGTGTGTGTATTCAAGAAGAGTAAATCTTATAATAGATAGATAAATAGAAAATACACAAACACACACACACACA
>JAUMHP010000062.1:6433566-6489918 GCA_032361065.1 Enteromius trimaculatus | reverse complement strand
AAAACATAGTTAATTAACACAATTAAGTAAATATTAAGTAAATATTATCTTGAGCAACATGAATATCAAAATGAATATCTTTTCGTCCTAATTTACTTCAAAATGTTGTGATGCTTAATTAATGTGTAATACATTTGATTAGTTAACAGTTTTATTTTCAATTCATTTAGAAACAAATTATATGCAATTGAATCTATGCCATTTATAAATTGTTTTGCATGTATCAGCAAGTATTATAATAGGTGTCTATAGAATAAATCAATACCAGCTATGACATTATCAGCTGAAAAACAATGGAATGTCTGTGATGATAAATCAGGCTGAAATCGGTTCAGATGAGTGTTATTGTGGTGTTAATGTTCTCTGTCCTGTACAATAGTGCCTCTGGAATCAGTATTCAGTTTGATATTTAGCGCTCCCCATATTTCATTAATGAGCAGAGAGATCTCTAAAGCTCATGCTCTCACACTAATCTCACCAGGGACGCCACTGGAGCGGAAAACCAATTCAACAGCCATACATCAGCTTCCACTCTCCCTCGCTGTGCTAACACAATGTCTCATGTTTTTCTAAATGAGAATACATTTCCCTGACACAAATCCCTCTGCTGGAGGATTTGAGGGCCTTTGAGAAACTTTGGCCTTGTGCATCTTTGCTTTTCACTCATTGTATTAGATTAAGAGCGCTGCTGGCTGCGTTCTTGTGTTTGACCTTCAGAATAAAATTGGCTTATGCAAATGAACTTGTGGAAATCTGTTTGGTACATTTATAACCACACTTAATCAGGAAGACTGGGAATTTTGAAGACCACATTAACAAGACAAACCCTGTGAGCCATTTTTGCTTTATGGTGATCTTAAAGCTGTGTGTGCTGAGAGCTGGTAAACGTTAATAATAAATTCAGATATATGATAAATAAGTAAAGAGCCACCAAGCTGTTTGTTTTCAGTGGATTGGTGGTGCTGAGTGGTTTGACGTTGGGTGTGAAAAGCACTGAATCTCTGAGGTGGCGTACGAGATATGCAACTCATTTCCTGCTGTCCCAGTTCTCCAAGTCACACGAGACACTGTGCTGCTTGGCGCCAAATAACACCAAGGAATGACATTACTTTTTTAGCACCAAGTGAGATTTCACAAAGACAGTTTCACCTGAGAAAATACTTTTCTCCTCATCTAGTAATTTCAAAAATACTTGAAACTTAAAAATGCAATCCGTACAAACAGATGACAAGCTACAAGATACAAGTCTTCTGTAACAATGTTAGAAATGCCAGGGTGATCATTAAACAATTAAGTTTTTGTTTGTGTTAAGAAAAATTTAGATTTTTTAATTGCTTCACTTATAATTAAATGAGAAAAACTGTGAGGGTGCAACAAACAATTAAAAACAGAAAAAAATTAAGAAGACATTAAAAGAGACACTGCAGGTACACCTCATGACAGTGAAAAAAATTGTATTAAATTTCGCAAAATCATACGCAAACAACACATACAGATTAATATATGAGGTCTGACTCGTGCAACCGCTCTCCTGGGATTATTCTGCAGTTATGTAAAATTGAAAGTCTCCAGCTCCGGGGGGGTTGGAGGTAGAAGGAATGGCTGGTATGAAGTCAAACAATGCTATCAGCTCAAGGTCTGTTTGTGCTACTAAGAGGACCAGCTCACATCCTGTTTCTGACAGATATTCACGATAAAGGTCCCAAAAAAGAAAGGATGGCATTATCAGTATAAAGCTAATGCACATACTCCCTCTGCTGGCCAAAAATGTAATCTCATTTATAGTATATTTGATTTGACTCAAGTTTTTGGTCTGTTGATTTCAGAAGCCAAGCCTGTAGTGTTCCTTCAACATGGTCTTCTTGCTGCTGGAAGTAATTGGGTGACAAACCTTCCTGACACCAGCCTGGGTTTCCTGCTAGCCGATGCTGGGTTTGATGTGTGGATCGGCAACAGCCGTGGGAACACCTGGTCCAAAAAACATGTCAGCCTTGACCCTAAACAAAAAGAATACTGGCAGTTCAGGTACAAGAACAACATTTTTATGAAAGCAGTTTAGCATGTGGTTTACACTTTCTCATCAAACATCAATCTTTCAACTTTGTAAATTCAAGATAAAAGTTTGAAAAAAATGTTTTGTACATACTCTACAGTTCACTGGTCTCTTATTCTCACCAAAGCAATTTATTTAACACAAAAATACAAAATACAATCACAGCTGAAATTTTCTTTTTAAATATATTTTTTATATTTTTAATTATTTTTTCAGGGTTCTTTAAGTTCAATAGCGTTCAAAGGTTTTTCTTCTAAATCTTTTTTATATTTATTTAAGCATTTATTTCCTCTTTTTAGAAGATACTTCCTTGTACTGAAACCTAGTCACACTGATGTTTGAGATTACTATTTTTCTCGCCTTTTGGCATTTCCTTTAGGAAAAGCAGATCTACTTCTTATTTCTGGAATTCTCTGTTGAGTTAATATTACATCAGCCTGAATACTAAACTAAAATTCTTTTTCTTTCTGTGTTCGTGTGTTTGTGTGTGTGTGAACCAGTCATGATGAACTGGCTAAGAAGGATCTTCCTGCAGTGATATACTTCATTACAAAGACCACTGGCCAGGAGCAAATCTTTTATGTGGGCCATTCCCAGGGAACCACTATAGGTATCACATATTCTCTAAGCATTTTAGAGTGATTCACTATTTTGATCTGTTATTCATCAAATCACTGGTCTACAAAATATGCTCAGAGATGCGTTGTGCATCTTCTCACACTAGGCAAATGCATTATCATACGTTATTTTGTGGGAACATCTCACAGCAGCAACAGTTCTTCTATGCATGATGTGATTCCAACCCTTATGTATTTTAATATTTATATTACATTTGATATTTATATATTATTTTATATTATATATTTATTTCTTCTTGAAATGTTCATGCGTAACTTCCTATTCTTCAGCATTCATCGCTTTCTCCACAATGCCAGAATTGGCCAGCAAAATCAAGATGTTCTTTGCTCTGGCTCCGGTTGCCACAGTGGGGTTGACCAAGAGTCCCATGGCTAAATTGTCTGTTATTCCAGAGTTTCTAATTTGGGTGAGCATTTTGTTTGTGGCACAATACTATAGCTCTGTACTAACACAATACTAACCACAAAACTACCCTATTGCCAATAGTCAGCTGCCATCTAAGGATCTGCATAAGTAGCAATACTCTCGATTGATTTTTAGAGTTTGACATTACAATTTGTCTAAGCTAGCAGCATGAAGAAATAAAGTGTATTCTGAATTACACCTTTTTATTATTTTAATGGTTTAATTTGTAATGTTTTTTTGTTTGTTTTTTGAAAAACAGTAATATTGCAAAATATATTTTTGTCTTAATATATTTTACAATGTAATTTATTTGTGACTTCCAGTCAATCATGATAGTATTTTGATTTACTGCTTAAAACATTTATTATTATGTTGAATGGTTTCAAGTTTCTTAGATAAATAGAAAGCTCAGAAGAAATAATCACTTTTGATCAATGTAATGCATCCTTGCTAAATAAAAGTAATAATTTGCAGCATTTCTCATAACTTTGATCACAGAAGTTAATTCTATTATACAATGTATTCAAATAGAGAGCGGTTATTCTAAATAGTAAAACAAAAATACATTTCACAACATGCTTCTGTTGTATTTTAGATAAAATAAATGCAAGCTTAGTAAGTAGAAGAAATAATAGTTTTTAACATTAACAAAAAATTCTTATTGTTCAAAGATATTGGACTGGTAGTGTGTATATGCACTACATATATTATTTTGCTTCTGTGATGCCTTAAAATTTAGCCTCTGTTCATTTGGTTTTGCAAAAAGAACTAATATTTAAAGAGTTTTTACACATTCAAAAGTGTCATGTTATTCAAAATAGAAATTTTGTTCCAGGTACTGGTAGTGATAACATTACAGAAATCAGCAGTCAATAAAATAAGTGTTTCCCTTACAATAAAGGTCATGGAAGTGGGTTTGTTTTTTTTATATACACCTATATATCTATATCTACATTTTTTTTTTTTTTTTTTTACATTTGTAGGATCTCTTCGGAAAAAAGGACTTCTTTCCTCAGAATGAATTGATTAAGTTTTTTGCCACTGAGTTCTGCAGCAGAAAGCCATTGAGTGTGCTCTGCGGGAACGTCTTCTTTCTTCTCTGTGGTTTTGATGAGAAGAATCTGAACATGGTATAACACTCACTTTGTCAAATCATGCCTTTTAATACCAGTGAATTTGAGAATGTTCCTTCACGAGTTCCTTCATCTCTATCTTTCAGAGCCGAACACCTGTGTACACAACACACTGCCCAGCCGGAACCTCAGTCCAAAACATGGTTCATTGGGCTCAGGTAAAAGCAAACAAACAAACAAAAAAAAACCCTATAAAACTCAGAGCTTCTATGTGACTTCTATGTCTTACAAAATCTTACACAGTCTCTCTCCTTCACCTGCAATACATTGTAAAACATGTCCACATTATTTCCTCAAAATGAGTGAAAGCACAAACGCCAGCAGTTGCAGCAGTTCCTTAATCTTTCTTAGGGTAAAATATCAGTGTAAAGTGACACACCAGAGAAGCACTGAGGTGTTTCAATAGGGGTAAGCCAAAATGTCTTTGACATTTTTCTGAAGTTCTCAAATGCGCTCCTATACTGTATATAAAAATGTATTATCGTTACCACTGTTTCAAAACTTTAAAATGAATGGACAGGACTCCATTATGAACACAGCCTTTGTAGATATGGCAAAACGCTGAGTAATTCAGTAAGACTGTCGTTTACGTTGCAGCAATTACTTGTAAAGATAATAAAATGCAGGCCACACCTTACCCTGTATGCCTTAGGACTGGTTCACACAGCCCCACCAAACACCAATAACTCAAGACAGTGTAAGGATGCCTGTTTGATTTATGTTAAGAAACGCCTGCCACGACTTTACTGATCCTACAAACACCAAGATGGTCCAATTAAAGACACACAAAGACTGCTCTTTGATGCAAAAGGCACTATCAAACATCTGAACGTTCTACTTTTTTGTTTAACCTGTTCCTAAATACATTTCTTGTATTCGTTATACAGGCTGTGAAATCCAGTAAGCTTATGGCATATGATTATGGAAAAGCTGGAAATATGGCACATTATAATCAGGTAACATTGAGGATTTTACTGTTTGACTCTATTTTCATTTACACACCTATATATATTTATTCCGCTGAACACAGAACAGCCCTATGCTTAAGTTACCAACATTCTTCAAATACTGTATCCTCTTTGGTCTTTCACAGAAGAGACAAGTCATAGAGGTTTAGAAATGAAATGAGGATGACTAAATTATGACAATTTCCCTTTAAGCTATTTTCACCACAAACTATACTAACCAGGGCAAATTTTGAAATTCTGTCTCTCGTGAAGATTAATGCATCATATTTGCTGTCAATCTGAGAGGCCTTGAGCGAATTGAGCAGTGCTTGAATTGTTAAAGTCTCTTCCTGCTTCTCCACTTTCAGTCGACCACTCCCCTGTACAACGTGCGGGACATGACGGTACCCACAGCCTTGTGGTCTGGGGGGCAGGACACTCTGGCAGATCCTCAGGACGTGGCTCTACTGCTAACACAGATACCCAAATTGGTATACCACCGTGACATTAAGCACTGGGAGCACCTGGACTTCATCTGGGGTCTGGATGCCCCACAAGAGATGTACAACAAAATGATCGAAATGATGAGAGAGAATGTGTGAAGAGACATTTTGTTTGAGCAGTAGGTTTTATCAGCAGTTTTTTAAACATTCCTTGAGCTAATACTTTTGTACCTCTTCGTTTGTTCTTTCTGTAAGCAGATAAACCCATTTGTTTGAGGTGCTGGTAACCGAATCTGCAATTTACGAATGTAAATTTTATATTACAAACTGAATTAAGCCTCCAAATCATTATCCAGAGACTGAGTTTTGGACTCATGATCAGGGGGTTGCCTTTTGATGTCATTTACAAGGACATGCACTTGTTTAATGTGTTTTTTAACTTTTACTAACCACTACATCTTCACTACTGTAACATTTCGAGACCTTTCTTATGGCCTTGTCATGTAATCGACTGATTTTGCAAAACATGACTGGAAATAAATATACACTGATGGCAAAAATGTGTATATAAAAAGTGCATGTTTTGATAAAGTTTCGGGTGGAGCGCTGGACGAATTAATCCCAGCTGGAGTCACATCATCTAATCAATCACCTCGTTTACGAATACCCAATCAAATCCTTTCTACCTACTATAAATAATCCCATTTTCCCTACATCCGCATATCGCTTTTGTGCAGCTCCCCCCTCCATCACCATCTCCATGACTTCCTCACGGGGGCAGACGGAGATCGAGTGGGACGCTGAACCCTTGCCCTCGCCTAGGGATCGAACCACTAGGGTTCGGAGTCTGCCGTTCTCCCGGCTCGCTCCCCGGACATCACTCCAAATTTACTTTTATTCTCTCTACTAATGAGGAAGCGCGAACTCGTAAATTTCACTTAGTGAGAGGTTTTACATTTAAATCAATAATTTGACACGATCCAAATCCATTTGAAATCGCACATGGATAAAAAAAAAATAACTTTACACTTTAAAACAAACTGAATATAGATGCATTAAATTATCAATACACAACAAGAATATCAACAATACAAAATGAGTAATCAAAAAATACAAACTACACAAAATATGCTTAAATACATCTTTCATCTGAGAAATTAATTTCTTATACCATTAAGTCTAACAATGTGCAGTTCAAAGAGTAAATGTTTGTGACAATTGGTGAAAACCCAATCTTAAACTCAGCTGGTGAATTGTCAAGGAGCCCACTGCTGCTGCATGTGAAAGAAGTCTCTTCTCTCATGTCCTCTATTAATACTCACATTGATTTTGTTAACATTGTAACAATTTTGTGGAATTGTAGTCTCTTTGCAATATCTAGCGGGGTTTCATGATTCTGTAAAGACAGACAGAAACAACACGTCAAACTGTCCCACAATGTGATTAACAGAGTAAAGGGAAGACAAAATGATTGTTTCACATCACAGATCAACAGCAGTTTCAAATTCTGTCAGTCCCTGCAAATGTAATTTATCTTACTTTGTTCTGTACTGAAACATCTCCATTTTTCTCCAATAACAATGGAACGATCCTTTGACTTTTTCTTTGGCACGCATAATGAAGTCCAGTGTTCCCCTTCTGAACAAAGCAAAACTACACATATTATACCATGAACATCCTTTTAGCATTATCTCTTAATTTCCCACTGAAAAAACATAAAACATAATGAGCGTTACTTACATAGTCTACAGCATTTACCTCCACCTTAGAGGCCAATAGAAGCTCCATCAATTTCACATTTTTTCTTTGCTTCTCTTCCTTTTGAAAGATAAAATGTGCAATGCTGTAATATTACCTAATTAAACACATTTAGATCCATCATAAATGAAAGTCAGATTAAGTGATTGTGATCAGATCTCAACAAGTTAAGTTGTTTTTCAGAAAGTAATTCCTCTTCCAGAAATGCCATGACTGAGTGATAACCTACATACCATTATAAGATAACCAATTAACAAGATAGGCATTAATATGGCAATCATCAAGTAGTCCAGGAAGGAAAATGTTCTTCTCGTGGCATAGTGCAAACAAGTCCTTTCTTTCTAATGGAAGAACACACACACACACACACACACACACACACACACACACAAAGATGTTTAAACAAGCAAGCTGCCTGCACAAAATAAACAATCATTAATAAAATGTAACACCACAAGGTGAGTCAGTAAAACAACATGAATTAAATTGAATCGTCAAACAGGACTATATTCAATCTACTGATTTATGCAATACCTTATTTCTAATAGACACATTTGCATTGTAATCTAGAAGGTATTTGACAGTCCTGAGGTGTCCCTGTCTACAGGCGGCTATGATCGGGGTGTCTCCTGTTCCTTCATCTTGAACATTTACATTTTTGGGATTGGCTGAGATCAGTTTTTGCAACTTGTAGATGTCATCGTCATAAGCTGCCTGACACATTGGCTGTGGAAAGAAAGTATGATACAAAATATGATTAGAAATAAGCACATGAAACAATGAATTATCTTTTATCTAATACAATTAATAAGAGTAAAACAACTAAAGGAGGCAAGTAATTTTGACTTGATATCAGAGCAAAACAGGTTTGGTGACATCCCAAGCACGACATTTAGATAACACAAGCACACCCTTTCCAAATAAAAAATAAATAAAAAATTACAGCGACCCCCAGATATTATGTTTTTATTTACATAACAAGTAAAATATTTTATTTATATAAACACTGTATATAAAGGTATGCAAGTAGTACTGTATTTTTACTTTTCAACCAAGAGTAACTATATTTTACGCCTTCTAAAGTCTGAAGACCTAAAAAGGTAACACTATAATAAAAAAAAAAAAGTATTTTCTGGGACAATGTCACGACCTGTCCTGTTGCCTGTGAACCGGTGTTAAACTGTCTGAGAAGAGAACAGTTATTTGGCACTGGCACGTCACAAAAAAAGTTAAAATAATCAAGTTTTTACTCCTTACAACATTATGTTGACACAGAATTGAGTTATGAAGAACAAAAGTCATTAAGTTGTTAAGAGATTCAATTTAGCATATTACGATCAGTCGATTATCATAATTATCATCAGTTACATGATCTAACAAAGTCAGTTGTTTTCTAAAGTAAATAAATAACACGATTCAAAGGACTCACCTCTGAGTACAAGATTCCCATTTTGCTGCCTCTGTCCCTAAAGGGAAACGAAATTAAACCAGTAAATCCTTAATACGGACTCTAGATTATAAAACTAACAGCCCTTTGCTAACTTGTTTGCTTTCTTCCTTGCGGACTGTGCGTAACAAGCGCCTCAAATAAGGGTGTGGCCATGTAACAATGACGCATACGTAATGACGCAATCAGTGTCGCCCAGGTGTGTAGCGGTGGATTCCTGTCCAATAACATACTGTACACTCATTTCCTCTCAACAGAAGATTGAATAGGCTGACTAACTTGCCAGTTTAATAAAAAAGTAAATAAACGATCGTTTCAATCAATCAAATGCAGTTGACAAAGTTAAATTTTTATTTATACCAAAATCATTAGGATATTAAAACCATGTTCAATTTTGTACATTTCCTTCGGTAAATAGGCCTATATCAAAATTTAATTTTTGATTAGTAACATGTATTGCTTAATTTGGACAACTTTAAAGGTAATTTTCTCAATTTTTAGAGTTAGCCACCCCCCCCCCCAGATTTTCAAACAGTTGTATGCCTATCTCAGCCAAATATTGTCCTATCCTAACAAAGCACACATCAATAGAACGCTTATGCAATATCTAATATCTAGGCCTAGCATATTAAAATATGCAGGACAAACATTAGGTTACTATTTTAGATGGAAATAATCCCCTTCATATTCATGAGAATCTTTCCAAGAAAAAAATGCTCAAATAATTATCAGATATTGCAGTAGCCTACTGTTTGTTAAGATTTACATAATCCTACTTTTACTCAACGATTGCAAAACCTGGCTTTGGTTCACATGCAGCCTATGTTCATTATATTAAGAGATTTTCTTTGTTTTATAGATAGAATCAGTAGTCCTGCTAGGCAGATGTAATTCGGCAATTCGAAGGAGTTGTGCCCCATCTGGTGGATAAAAATATGCAAAGAGTCTAGTTATTTCTGTGGGGTAACATTTCATAAAATAAATGCAAATAATTCGAGAAGAACGTGTAGGCTACAGTGTCTTTAGAATGTGAATTATTTACTCTGTAACTGGTCAATTCTTAACAATAATGTTATGTCTTAGAATGTATATCTGTTTATGTAAGTAAACGCTTGTAAATGTCATGATATACATCTACCTTTCAGGCGTACAGTCATTCCCACCCCCTTTAGCTGATACACTGGTTGCGGCTCAAACCTAGTGAACTATACAGCGTTTGGGCACCAGAGAAGAATCCGGATGCTGACTAGATAGGCTGCTGTGGAGGTTTTGAAACACAGCCAGTAAAAGCACCGCTGCTACAGCAGCATTCATCTGACTCGCAGAGCACCGGGCGAACCATCTGACATCGCAGGGTTATTCGCTCTGAAAGACAGCAATCAGCCATTTTAGCCTTGCGCGCTTATCCATGCCAAAAGAACAAAGCTTCCATGAGGTACAAAGGCAAAAGACCGAGAGTTTTAGACAATAATAAAAAACCTGCTCTTTTATTTACGCGAGTTGTCTGTTTTCGAACTGAATTCTAGCATGTGCCACATGTGACGATTGTAGGAATGTGGAGCATGGGATCACAGCAGCTCTTCACCCACAGGTGAGGGTTTTATTGTATTTATACATTTAATTTTTGTGGTCTTAATTTAGTCCGTTTTTTTGCCTTTTATTTTGTTCGTTTGTTTGTTTTTACCTATATGTTTATATGCGAAATTGTTGCAGTCTTTTCAGGTGGGAAATGTATCACTGACCTGATCATTGCGGCTGGTTTTCTGATAAAGTAATATTATTTGTATGACCTGTATGATTATGATTATTATATCTGTGCTCTTAGCATGATATTGATTGATTGTTTGTTGGAGGAGCTTCGATTTTGAGCAGTTTAGATGTCCATCATAGAAAACACATAGTGACATATAAAAGTTTATGGTGACAGAGCAGAAGTTACAATTCGTGAATCTGAGAAAATTGGAAAGTATATAAAAAAAGTAAATTTAGTGTAATACTTCTACTCGTAGTAGTCACTGTTTAAATAATGTATTTAATTACAAATAAATACAAAGTATTGTATTAGAGTCCGAATCATGTGCTGGGCAGGAATGAGTTCTTCATAAAACTCAAACACTGTTAAATCATATATTTCAGGCATATTATAGCAGTCGTTACCTAGCTACATAGTACAAACACTTATTATGTTAATAATTTAATTGTTAGACTTTGTTTGAGACACAGTCATCGAGACTGTTTTTACATTAACATGTTTGCAGAAATGAAGTGTGGTTTGATCTACTTGGCTCTTAAAATATGTTGAAGAACTGCTCATCCCTTCTTGAAAATTCTTGTGTTTTTACTGTATAAACCCTCTTTAGACTTCAGCTGAAAACCATAATAAATGAGTGTTTGGGAGGGCTATTATTAAAACATACCAATATTGTTATCTTTAATAAACATTTTGATATTTTTGGATTATTTTTTATAAGTATCTATGATGCTTAAAATGCTTTTGCTATTACTGAGACGTGAATCCAGACAGCTGCTTGAGTCATTATGTGTACTACATAATCATTACCTGAACAGTAATATACGGCTCATATATTATATGCATATACAGTAATCTGCAAATTAACATTATGCAAGGCCTTAATGATCAGAAATTTCTCAGTGTTAAATCTATCACATCTCTGCTTTTTTATTTTAACAGTGCATCTACTTTAAGTTGCCATGGCATCGTTAATCAAAACATTTTCTTTTATGGTTGTGATACTTTCCATTTGTTAATTTGCAATTAGCTGATCTCTGCTTTCAAAGAGTAAAAGAAAATGACAGTCTAATATGTACCCAGCTTTGTGCGAAATGAAAAAGGCTCACCAAGGATTTTTTTCACAGCTGAAGATATCCATGAGTCACCATATTTTGCTGCATGGTAACAAGCTGTCATAGCAACTGTAGCACAGTTTCTGGAACGAATAACCGTGTTATTTGGACTGAGGTGGTGAATTATATTCGATAATCCCCATGGAAATGCACAGGCCACGGTAACCGTGTTAATAGATTAGGAAGAATACGCTAGGAATTCTACAGCATAGAGTTGTAGCCAAAGCTAGTGTTGGGAAACTGAAAAAAAAGACCATATCGACCCAGAGGCCTAATGCCAGATATGATGTTTCTTGCTCCTCAGTTCGGAATCGTCTTGGGAGATGACAGATGGATTCATAGGGAGGATCGAAGCCTGCCAGCCAACGTTGTAAACTCACCATGGACCAGGGCTTCAGTTTCAGCACACTGGTGAGTGGCATTGTGGGAGGAGGAGGAGGGTGGTGGAGGACAGCTGATATTACTCGGAGGTGGGTCGCAGGGACAGAATGGCTTCCTCTGACTCACTGCCATTAGTATTCCCATTGCAGCTGCTCCGTCATTCAGATCCCTCCATCCTGGAGTGGGCGAGAGGGAAGGAACGGATGCAGCCCCCTTTACACTTCACTTCCCCTCTTCGTGAATGCGTGCTCAGACATAGGCTTCTTATTCTGACCACCCAGAATCCTATTCTCTAGCAAGAGGGCAGAGACTTAAATGTGGCTCCACACCAACATTTTCAGATTTTTGTGCCTGTACTGTTTAAAAGTCAAGCAAGCTAACATGTCCAACAAGTGTAACAGCTCGGCAGTCCCTCGTTGGAGTCCATCAATGTCCTGCTGCATGTTGATAAGACGCCCACTCTTTTCAGTGACCCTAAAACAGAGCCTGTGTTTAGTCATTAGTATGAGAGCTGGAAGCGAACTCGGCGTGGGCGCTGCTGGGTGTTCCGGTTTCGCTCAAGCTGGGTGATGAACAGAGCTTATGTTGTGTTTATCGGAGGCCTGTGATGCCTTTAGGACCAAATGTTTTGTGCCTCCTGGCGTATGGGACCGATCCTAGTTCTGTGTGCCTATCTAGAGCAGTTTTTTTGGCGGAGCTAGAATGTAGCTCATCAGATTGACGCCTATCAGAAATCTAGAAAGATTTCAGCACACAAAATAGGCTAAATGATGAAAAAAGTATTTAGAATAGATGGCTAAATTGTGTAATATAACATCACTTGCGCATTAGGTCCCTGCTCTGTATTCTCATGGTTTTTGTTGCCCTTTTGTTTGCAGAAGAAGTTAGCGGCAGAGCCAGATCACACTGACGTTACTCTGCCAGCGGCCGAACGTGTGCGGGCCCTCAGCAAAATGGGCTATAATATTGAAATAAATGAAGATATCGCCCCGAGACGCTACTTCCGCTCTGGCGTGGAGATGGAGCGCATGGCAGCTGTTTATCTAGAGGAGGGCAGTCTGGAGAATGCTTTTGTCCTCTACAACAAGTTCATCACGTATGTTTTTTTATTTTATTTATTTATTTAATTTTATATCATTACATGTCCTACACTTTATAGGGTCACTCACAGGGATGCTGGCAATCAATCCTTAACTTTATTTTCTTATTTCCCTATTGTACAGTTTATTTGTTGAGAAACTCCCTAGTCACAGGGACTATCAGCAGTGCAACGTCCCTGAGAAGCAAGTGATAATGAAGGTAAGCCCCTGGCATGTTACTCATTGGAACTGATTGAGCCCTGTGGCGCTCGGCCCACTGTAAATCTGATTAGCATCATGCTCAATTACCTTGGCTAGAAGACTTGTCAGGCTCCCAGCTGCTCACATGGTGGGTTTGCCTTGTGTGGGCACATGTTCTGCTTTCGTTTCAGCATAGTGACATGAAACTCAGTTTAGTCAAAAGGTTCTTCCTAGTCACCTGAGGTATCAGTCATTGTCTAAGAGATGCATTAAAACAGCTCTGATAAAAACAGCTTTTTTTCCTTATTTTTTAAAACGAATAGCCTGAGGTTTATGTCAAAGTCATTAACCATGATTCGCTTGTTGTTATAGGTAGTTAAATGCAATTAGAAAGGAACTCCTATTCTAGAGTTTTTTATGGAACATGAGTTTTTGTTAGTTTCGGTGGTAAAAGTTTCGGTCTTTTTTTTTTTTTTTGAAGATCTGTTAAAATTTTTGTCCACTACAGTATTCTGTAACAACAGACAGTTGTCATTCCTGGGGGTCTTTAACCTAATGATCTTAATGTCTGCTGATGGTCCCTGAATGTCAAACAAAGATGAGTAATCGGTTGAAGTATGTCTATTCCGAGCTTTTAAAAAAATCATTATGTCCTTGAAAGCTTTAGCGCACATTGATCTGGTACTCGCTGTCTGTAACACAACTCCTAATGTTTGTCCCATTATCTGTTCATTATGTTCAGAAATTGCAGGAAGTAGCGTTTCCACGAAAGGACCAATTGAAGAGACTTCTCCATGAGAAATACAGCAAAGAGCACAGTGAATATCTAAAGAGTCAGGTACAATGGGCAGAGTACTTTTCATTCGATGCAGATGAAATGGCCTGTTAATCAAATTTCAGATACATTTCATTATTGTGAAAATTAGTCATGATGTGTGAATATTTTTGCAGGCTCAAGCTATGGCTGTTGACATGTGTAGTGAACGACTGCAGAAGTTGTCTATGTTGGAGGAGGAACGGCAACGTGTAGCACAGCTCAGGAAAATGCAAATCGAATCTGAGCAGTTCCGCTACTTTGAGGACCAATTACGTAGACAAGAGCTGGCCAGTCGCAGGGATGAGGCTATCCCCAAAGTGCCTGAACAAACCGACGGGTCCTGCTTATCCCAGACCCAGAGAAACCATGTGCGCCTTGACCCCAATCGTAACAAATCAGCGGCCCCTGTCCCCAAACCTGCAGCCACCTTAGCAGCTGTACAAAGTAAGTTAAACTGCATATTTTACACATTATATGTGTGTGTGCATATATATATATATATATATATATATATATATATTAGATATAATTTATATATTCTGATATAATAATAATAATTAGAATAATAATAATAATTTATGATCATGTATTTTCACTGCCATTTAAAAGTTTTTTAAAAGAATTTATTTTCATTCACCAAAGCTGCATTTATTTGAAATAAAGTACATTAAAGACAGTAATAACAAATATTATCGAAATCTTAAATGACTGGTCATAGGCTGATTTGGTGCTCAATTATACATTGTTTCAGGTTTCTTTGATGGATAGAAAGTTATACATTTTTAAAAAAATATATGATTTGTGTCTTTACTATCATATTTGATCAATTTAATAAACCATGGCTGGATAAAAATTAATTTTGAATGATAGAGTATTTATTAGGTTAGTAGTATAGGAAGTAGGGTTATGTACAGTAGCAGATTATTACAAAACAACCCCCTTTATAGCGCTAGAAAGCTTATGACCCTGAAGTGGTTTATTTTGTCGTATCTGACTTGTGTTATTAGCAGTTCTAAGTATGTTTTTATGTGTTTCTAGATCAGCGTGTCGAAGGCCTCAGGCGGGTTTTAATCCCACGAGACCTGACTTACAGGTTCCTTCTGCTGGCTGACAGTAACACAGCAAGAGGAATTGAGACGTGTGGAGTTCTCTGTGGAAAACTGGTAAGGCCTCAGCTGGAGCATACTTCCTATTTGTGGGTGGAGATTTTTTTTTTTGTTCATGAATTTGCTATTTTTTCTTAATTCTTTCCTGGAGAGAGTGTAAAAAATGTTTGAGGAGTCAGTTGTGCTTGTTTTTTGGCTAGTTATACACTGCCTTTCTCATTCGCTGTAAAACTAGGAGCTTCTGTGTTGCACAATCATTGTAAATGTTAGGTGTGGATATGGACTTCCTCATACTTTCACCACATGTGAGACTATTCATGAGCATTACACAGAATTTCAGTGTCTTATTCACCAACCACCTGCAATCCATCTTAATCTTGTCGAAATAGCCTTCCTCTCAGCGTTTTTTTATCTCGTGGAGCGTTTCCCTTTTGTACACTTTCATCAATTGCTTTACTTGTCTGTCCCAAAATCCTTTACAGCAGTGGTTCCCAGTCTTCTTTCTAGAGGACCACTATTTTACTATTAAAAAATTATTTATGACCTCCATTTAGGGTTGAGTCAAAATGCTGAATGATTTTATCAGCTCTTTTAATAATTCTTGATACTTTATTATTTGAATTTGTTTAGATTTTTTGAATGCACATTAGCTTATTTTCCATCAACCAGTAAAATGTACCGGTTTAAGTTCATGTAATTTCCCTTCCACTGCCTTGCCTTCCTTTATATTTTCACACAAAACAAAACTTCATGTGCACCTGCGTGAGACTGTTGCTAACTAACATGTTGGACAGTGATTCGTTTTTCAAACAGTTTAATAACAATTTAAATATTAAATTAATGCATTGACCGTTGGGTAACAGACTAGAGTGAGCTTGGTGACTCTGCTCAGCTACCTTAAAGAATTAATAGGTTATTTTTGTTTGACTCGTGTGATTGTGGAATGCTGTGACCTCCTGATATGTTGTGCATTAATAGACAAACCAAAATCTGTTTGTTTTCCCGTAGACGCACAATGAATTTGTGCTGACCCATGTGATCGTCCCCAAGCAGTCCGCTGGCCCTGACTACTGTGACATGGAGAACGTGGAAGAGCTGTTCAGTTATCAGGACCATCATAACCTTCTGACCTTGGGTTGGATCCATGTGGGTGTCTCTCTTTTTCAGGCTGTCACATATTTTCTAAAATTAAAGCCGTGCACCTCTTTTTTTCACACCTTTGGCAGGTGAAAATCTTGCTGGTGACTAATTGTCAGACCCACACAGAATCTAAGCCTGTAGAAAGTGACACAGATTTTTACAGTTTTTGAGCAGCCATTCTTGACATTCCATTTCCCTTGTGTTTTCATTTTCAAGGAACATTAGAAGGGATCATAGTTGGTCTGTGATCTGTAAGGACCAGGGTGGATTTCCCTGTAAAAATATATAAATAAAAAAATATATATCTACTGTAATCCTTCACTTTAAAACCACAATATTATCCTGTGAGTTTTGCGATCCATTGAATCTTAACTCCAAAATCAGTAAAAATATCCCTGGTCATTTTTAAATGAAACCTTTAATGTAAGCTAGTGGTGTATATACACTACTGTTCAAATTTTTGGGGTCAGTAAGATAAATTGTTTTATTCAGCAAATATGTAAGAAATTTATAATGTTACAGAAAATATTGCTCATTTGAACTATGACTAAAGCAATAGCTGCTTAACATTGAGCTTTGTCACCAATAACATAACATACACAAATAGACAATTGTACAGGGTGTAATAATAAATAAATAAGAAAATGGCCACCATGGTCACCACCCATCTTGAAAAGTGTCCCCCCTCACATGTGCCACAAACAGAAAGCTAATATCACCAACCATTCCCATTTTATTAAGGTGTCTCCATATAAATGTACTTTGTACTTTGAATTTATTTGATTATAAATACAATAAGTACAATAATAAAATATAAAAGATTGTTACATTTAATTATGGAAATCTTCAGACTTTTAAGTTTATATAAGAAAAGGCTACACATTCACTAAACTGTTATTCATAGTCTTCAGGTTAACTGGTGATCATTTTCCAATGTGAATTGTTTCATGGCTGCATGAGAACATGGAGCTACTAAATAATGTTAATTAATTATTATTATTATTATTATTTTTATGTTTTTGCCTCATAGACACACCCGACACAGACAGCCTTTCTCTCCAGCGTGGATCTGCACACACACAGCTCTTATCAGCTCATGCTACCTGAAGCCATCGCTATTGTTTGTGCACCTAAACACAATGAGTGAGTATAACACTTACAAAACTCCCACACCCATTGTGTTCATACACCATAAAGGGTTTTTTTTTCCCGCAGCCCCTAATTAATGCAGATTAATTTATTTTTAACAATAGTTGTTTGATTGTTTAACACTTGTTTATTCTTTAAACATCCATGAATCATTTGTTTTTTGTATTGTTAAAAAACATTAAATGAATGACTCACATTAGACTATGAATAAATGACACTAAATGTCATAGATATTGTGTTTTATCTTTTGCCCAAATGGATTTTTTTTTAATGGAGAGATTTCTGAAATATAAAATAGTAAAAAAAAACGAACATACTAGTAGAAACATACTATATATAGGTATGCTACACCTATAGATATAGATTTTCTTTTAAATGATCATTTAGATAATTTTATTTTCTTGTTATTTTGCTTCTTCAGCACGGGAGTTTTTAGACTTACCAGTGCTGGGATGGGAGAAGTGGCTGGATGCAGATTGAAAGGTTTTCACCCCCACTCTAAAGACCCTCCTCTGTTCACTGTAAGAAACCACCGTTCCTGCTGTGAATATGAAAATCAACAGCTATACGTGCCTTCTTCTGTTACAAATGATGATATCAAAATCAGAAGTGAAACAGTTTTTTTTTCTATATATATATTTACAGATTTGCAAGCACGTTGTGGTGAAGGACTCGAAAACGACAGTTCTGGACCTCAGGTGACAGAGGAAGAGAGGAAATATTTCAGTATCAGCAAACCATTGAGAATATTTATATCTTTCTTTACTTGAAGGCTTTTTTGTATTTTATTTATTTTACAAAAAGGTACTGTGAAACAGAATCCCTCAGCTACACAGTTTGCTGTGAGCAGGTTTAGTGAAGTTATTGAGATGTTACAATGGTGTTTTGTGTTTTTTAGGTCATCATGCGCTTTTTGTTCGTGGCCAGGTGTTCAAAAATGTTGCGGTCAGATTGTACCGTCTGACTGCTGTCTTTGTCCTCAAGGTGGCGCCCTTTATCAAGGCATACTATGAGGCTGCTTCAATGTGAATTGATTTCAGGACAAGAAAGTTGTGTGGGTGATTTGCCTTTTGATATCCAGCGATATCACTTGCAGTTCTCGTTCTAACACAATATACACTGAAGAAGTGAAATTTCTTTTTAAACCTAACTAAATTTTCTAGTTTTGTGTATGCTGCCAGTACAAAAATAAAACGAATTGCTATGAGAGTAATTTCTAGGCCTTACTATATTACTATAATTTTTGTGGTTGAATGGTTATATGCAGTCAAGTTTAGAAAATATCAGGCTAATGGATGTCTGTCTTTTCCAACTTAATCCTATTGACGCAATACGAAGTTGGCCAGCGAGCTGTTTTGATTTCCAACGTCTGCATTTTTTTTTCCCAATGTGGATCTGATTACATATGAAGTGACGCTTGAAAAGTATAAACAAGATTGGGATCTCTTAGACCACACCAAAGTTCAAGAATAAGCAAAGAAACCTAAGAGATATTAACAGAGGGCCTTGAATGCACCGATCTCAGGGTTACATTCCCTCATTTTAACAGCTCCATTCTTGTTTCTACTGTTTTCTGGTTTAAGAAGGAATCTTTTTGTCACCAGCGGAAGTTGAAATACAATGTATGATAAATTGTGAACTGATTCATGCAGTTCAGAGAGTGTTGGATATATCTTGTTTTTCTTGTAAAATGTGACATTGGGTCGTTTCTTCAGTGTGTTGGCTGTGTGCCAGTGGCTCCACTGAAATTGTGCTGTGCTGTTTTATGTAATCGAGAGTACAAAGAGGGTTATGTGTCTGTACAAGCACCAATTTTTTTTCCCTCAGCGCATTTATTAATAAAAGCTAAACAACCTCTGCTTTCAATCAGCATGACAATGCTTTTTTTTTTTTTTTTTTTTTTAAACTGTAACTGATTTAGAGTGGGAAACTTGTCACCTTCCCAAGCAAACTGATGAAAGCACTGTTAGAATAATGAAATAAGTAGCAAACATTTAGAGTGATTCATTATGGGTTAATGATTGCTAATACATGCTTCAACAGGATTTGCATTTGATTGCTGATGATTCATTTATCTGTATTTTTTGGGTCAAAAATGGGATCATTTCATTAAATTAACATCTTTCCAATTAAAAAAAATAATTTTGATAGAACTAAAGATGCAAAGAATATTAGTGTCTTTTAAAAGAAGTTGCACTCAAAAGCACAAACACTAGCTGATTAAATATTATTGATAAACTAGAGCTACCTTTAAAAATTGTATTCATTCACATTGGTTTTTCAGGCCTGAAATTCAAAATTAAATGTTTTTTTCCCCCATGATCATAGGAATGTTTTCATCAAAATGCACTGATTGCGAATGTATATAGAATTATGTCCACTTATGAAAATTAATTTAAAAATATATAATTTAGATAATTTGTGTTTAATAAATAGTTAATATCAATAAATATTTAATAAGTATTACTCCTGAGCTGTGTAAATTGTAAAGTGAAACACCGGTTATTATTGCAGAGCTTTATTCCTTCATGGAGTTATCATATGATATGATCCATACAGACTGCCTGAAAGCCGACATGCAGTTGTGTTACCTCGTAGCATTTTAACACAAAAGGGAGAATGAGCCCTGTTCCTCGACACCATCTCCTCACCTCTGGATTCTCACTACCTCAAGGAATCTCCCAAATCTTTCATATTGGCAGCACAATCAAGCTTTTTAACCCATTTACACACAATTAAATCGAAACATTCAAACAGATGTGGGCAGTGCAAGACAAAACAATAGAGGGAAGTAAAGGGTACGTTCACAGTTTACAGGCTATGAAGCAATAGCAGAATTAGGGAACCAGGAGGGAGTTGGAGGTGTCGTTTAGAAGCACTTGCGATGCACAATGGATGGCCCAGCCTCGTCATACTCCTGCTTGCTTATCCACATCTGCTGGAAGGTGGAGAGGGAGGCAAGGATGGAGCCGCCAATCCATACTGAGTACTTGCGCTCAGGTGGGGCGATGATCTGAGTATATAAAAATTCAAAGCAGTGGAGTTTTAGTAATGTTGTGGTTTATTACTCTAAAGCTGCTCTGAAACAATATTAGTTGTATAAAGCGCTATATTAATGGTGACTTGACTTTTATCGTTTTTATTTTAGTTTACAATTACCCTGTTTAGATGAGAAACTGCGGAAGTACTTATTAATAATCATATCAGATACACATAATCTGCCCGTGCTGACCTTGATCTTCATGGTGCTGGGGGCCAAAGCAGTAATCTCCTTCTGCATCCTGTCTGCAATGCCAGGGTACATGGTGGTACCACCGGACAGCACGTTGTTGGCGTACAGATCTTTACGTATGTCGATGTCGCATTTCATGATGCTGTTGTAAGTGGTTTCATGGATGCCGGCAGATTCCATTCCTAACAATAAGTGCAAATTAATGCATTAATACCACTGTACTCTGAATCCATCAAGTGAAAAGAGAAATGAAGAAAGAGGAACGAGATATCACCGATGAAGGATGGCTGGAAGAGCGTCTCAGGGCAGCGGAACCTCTCATTGCCAATGGTGATGACCTGTCCATCAGGAAGCTCATAACTTTTCTCCAGGGAAGAGGAAGAGGCTGCAGTGGCCATCTCATTCTCAAAATCCAGTGCCACATAGCACAACTTCTCTTTGATGTCTCTGACAATTTCTCTTTCAGCTATACAAGGCAAATGAGAATAGTAATTTGTTAAACAGAAACATGTAAATGAATCAAACTAGAAGGCTTTTTTTCCCCACAACAGCATGCATGCTTAATAAAGCAATATATTTCATATCATTATGCTTGTACTCTACATCTCCAAACTCACCAGTGGTGACGAATGAGTAGCCTCTTTCAGTTAGGATCTTCATGAGGTAGTCAGTGAGATCACGGCCAGCCAAGTCCAAACGCATGATGGCATGCGGAAGAGCATAGCCCTCATAAATGGGCACGTTGTGGGTGACACCATCACCAGAGTCAAGGACAATGCCTGTTCAACATGAATGAAGAGCTTGGTACTACACTGCAGCATATGTCAAATCTGAACTATAACTTGTTTGACAGGTGAACTGACCTGTTGTACGACCAGAAGCGTAGAGGGACAGCACCGCTTGGATAGCTACATACATGGCTGGAACATTGAAGGTCTCAAACATGATCTGCAGAGTAAGACCAGCACTGTGTTTATTCAAAAAGAAATTTAGATTTACTGAACAGTAGGTTAAAATAATACAGATTTTCTGATTAATCTTTTCTTTGACACTGCTAATAGATTGGCTGTGTATACTGTATAAATGGGTCTTTTTTATAGTATTGTCATCACTGGCTGCATACAAAAACAAACGCACAATGTGACCAGTCTAAATCGAAACAAATTATAAACAAATTAGCTGTTATTTTTAGATAATCTAAAACAGCACAACTAGCGTAGCTGTTTTCATAAACAAATGAGTTATTGTGTGAAATCTGTTGGTGATCAGTTTGATTAGACAAGTTGCCAGTATGGAACTACTGCCCTCTCGTAATAATATAATATATATATATATATATATTTCTTTTTTTTCTTTCTTTCTTTTTTTTATACTATTCACCAAGGATTAAAATAAAATTAACATTAAAATAATCAAAAGTGAAAATAAATAAACTTGATGATACAAAGATTACCTTTAAAATAAATGTTTATTTTTACCTTTTTAGCCATCAGAGGTTCATAAAAAAGTATCATCTGTTTTCAACATTTATTAATAAAACTAAATGTTCCTTGAACACCAAATCAGCATATTAAAAGTTTTTTTTTAAGAATCATGTGTCATTTTATTAAATTTTGTGTCCTTGGGAATTGCCTAGGAATCTTTTTCTAGGAAGGTCAGTAAGGTCTGTGGTTAACATTACTTGACTTTCATATTTTATACTACAACCTTAATTACACATAAATATACCTCAAACACGCATTTTGAAGCCGCCATGGGGACTTTTTCTTCTACTACCAAAGCCACAGAGGGTTTTTATTTTAACTACTCACAATCGTAGCAGTTAAATAATTACTTACGTTGAACGTTTATGATTTGACACTATGTAATTATGTTGTGCAAAATAATGTAAATCACAACTCCATAGTTTATTTTTGTTCTTTCTGCATAACTTAGCACAGACAAAGTTTTTTTTTTTCTGTTTCAAACAACATTCACCGTTTGTCTGGTGATACTACTGTAGGCGTATCTGATAACATCTCAAGGCCCTGAAGGCTTAATGGAGGTATAATGGTGTTGAAGCAAATGCTTTTCAGTTTTATATACTACAGATAATAACATTATAAGCTTTCTTAGTCAACTTGAATTCAGCTCAAACCTGGGTCATCTTTTCCCTGTTGGCTTTGGGATTGAGAGGGGCTTCTGTCAGCAGAGTGGGGTGCTCCTCAGGAGCCACACGGAGCTCATTGTAGAAAGAATGATGCCAGATCTGGTGAACATAAACACAGACATTAATGAACAAACTACAATGCAATATTAGTAAAATGTATGGGCAAATTAATCACTTTGTGTTGTATAGATAGTAAAATCCGATTCTCATAACTACAGTTTAACAAACAGATCACAATCAGAAGGTACCATGTGGGGCGAGACAGAGAGTGAATAATGCCGTCTGTTGTGTGCATGTGTTGAATGAAACACCATGTGGCATGAAATGCGGGACATTGTCACAGTGTGAGTCATTAGTGGGAATAGCTGGAGGTATTTGGAAAAACACTTTTGATGGACGTAGGTGTAGAGAATGTATGTGGCGAGACTAGATGTGATGTAGGTGTATTTGCTGTTATATGGAAATGTAGTACAGTAGTATGGAAATACCTCAGAGGATACATTTAAGCATGAAGCACAAAAAAGCATGTTCATGGAAAGATAAGATATATTTGGAGTAGTCTTTTTATATTCCCTCTTTTTTCACACTCATATTGTTTTGGTTAAATGCTTGTTGGCTTATGATAGGATCTGCTTACTTTTTCCATGTCGTCCCAGTTTGTGATGATGCCATGCTCGATAGGGTACTTGAGGGTCAGGATTCCCCTTTTGCTTTGCGCCTCATCGCCAACATAACTATCTTTCTGCCCCATTCCCACCATCACTCCCTAAGGAAAACATAAAACGGGTCATACACAAGTTACTGTACATAACAAACGACCCCCAAAAAGTGTTTTCAACTCTATCTTGAACATCTAGTACAACGCAGACAACATGGGCTGTAGTCCAACTTTCCACAAAGCGTTTGGAAGCAGATCAAGAGAAATACATAAAACGTGCAGAGCATAGTATGAATGTTAGTTGTCACTCACATCCACTGTGAATGCATATTAACCTATAGCTAACCTCAAGTAGAAGTAAAAAGACAACATTTTATGTTGTTGTTCCCTTGGCTGTGAGTGGCCGCAGTGCGTATCGCCCCCTAGTGGTGTACTCACCTGGTGTCTGGGACGACCCACTATGGAGGGGAACACTGCTCTTGGAGCATCATCCCCGGCGAAGCCTGCCTTACACAGTCCTGATCCATTGTCACACACAAGGGCAGTGCTTTCCTCGTCGTCACACATTTTCAGCTCAGATTTCCGTCCTTACTCCTACAGGAGACAATCACTACAAGAAAGTTCATTATTAATACTTTACTGTATACAAACTTCGGAGCAATTTGTCTTGAACTGTGTGAACTCTAGCATGTGTGATGTTTAACTACAGTATGGGGGGAAAATGGATCCAAGAAGGAAACTAAATCCCCTTTCAGAGACATTTTGGATCTGTATTGTCCTAAATTAGAAAAAATATTCCTAAAATAAATATAAAGACATGGTATAACAAAAATATTTAAGTTTTCTTTTAGGGAAGGAATAGTCAATAGTCATTATGATTAGATAAAAACCAATCCGTTGTGTGTGCATTTCACTGGAAATAACCGTGTACATGTGTAGGAGTTTGTGTGCACACCCACTGAGCTATGAAAAGGAATCCTACAAAGAATGTAAGGTGTACCAGGTAAGTCCATTTATAAACTGAGTCATGTTTCTTTTTACTTTTCTTTCTTTCCTTCTTTCTTTATTTTGAAAAGCATTATAAGGAAAAAACATTTTTCAACTTTGGTTGAAACTAAACTATGTGAACACACACACACACACATATATCTCCTTTAAGTCAATCCTGCAGCCCCTGCTGAGTGCACCATGGGAAAACTTCCTAATTTGGAAATGATGGGGAAGCATGTCTCTCTTTGGCCTCTCCCTCCCTCATTCTCTGTGCCTGTGTACAGTACTTTATGAAAAAAGTGAGTGGGTGAGGAAAACAGGGGATGGGTTAGTGGTCCAGAAGAACCATATTTAGTCATAAACCTCACAAATCAAAAGGGGCTTCCTCACATGTCCTAAATTTTAAGCCTTCACTGTCAACTCAGAGCCCTTAACAATCAGCATCACCAAACAATCACATTACAGATAAAAAAATAAAGATGACTTTGACATATATGTGCAAATTAGTTCCTCTTTAACATAAACACGTTCAAGTAACATCCTTTGATTGGCAAAGCTGCAAAAAGAAAATCATTAAAAAATGTAAAACCTTACGCAATAATATTTTTCTTATATTTAGATGAATCTATTCTCACAAAACATTATAAAAGCAGCTTACACCTGTGCAGAAATCATTTCTCAAAACAACAGTTTCGACATGTTTCAGGTTCCAGTGCTTAAAGCTTTATGAAACCTCATTCGAGTCTATCAGCATCAGGTATCTCTAAAGCAGGATAGACAGAAAGAGATGAAGGCCGAGAGACAAAAAGAGATGCGAGTGGTGTGAGGCAAAGATGAATGAGACTTACCCTGACAGTGCTGGGCCGGGGGGGGATTTAGCCACTTGGTGATGGTGTACTACTAACTGGCTTGTCGTGTACTTATGTAGTTCCCATCCCTGCTCACCGCACCCTCCCATATCCCAAACAAGGAGCCTGGGCTGCACTCAGATCGGTAGCCTCACTCCACTAAAGCCTTATAGGGATGACTGGGAGAAAACACTCCAATCCGGGCGGCAGCAAGGCGGCCTCCTGCCTCATCACTCAGGGCATTCCAATGGCACTTTTTCTTTTTTTCTCCTTGGAAATTTTGGGGACCTCACCATGCAGGAACATAAACACAGAGCAGGGCCCTTCTCTACTACAGACACATACAGTATCATAGACCGCACCTGAAACAGAGAAAGAATTACATGGTGCTAAGCTTACAATTTCCTAATATTATCAATGTTGAAAACAGTTGCTGTTTGGTATTTTGGAGAAAACGTGAAACACTTTTCCCCCCCAGGATTCTTATAATGAAATAATATTATATTATGCAATTTTATAATGAAAAAAAGGGGGACATTTTTTGTACCATAACTGTTATCATTGTGCATCCTTACTATTTAGAACTATTGTTTTCCTTACAAAAAAAACAGTATAGATTTGCATATAAATATTTTCAAGATTTTTATATTTTGAAGATATCTAGATATAAAAAAACAACTTTTGAGGCAAAGAAAACAGGAAGAGCATATTGCGGTAAACAATCAGTGCTAAAAAAAATCTGATGTAGAGGAAATCATTTTTTTCTCAACAAAGATGTGTCTATGACAGAATTAATCACAGAAAATGCATAAATCAAAATAAACAATTTTGTTCTGTTAAAAATTATTAATTAATTATTTATATTCTGGAAAAATCATGCTGACAAAATTTTCAGTCTGAGATTTTCTGTTTGGACCTAACCGTATTTGCCAATACACTAAAAGAAAGATGTGCAGAAACAGATTTCACTCCAAAAAAATTTATTAGTTACAAGTAACACATGGAATTCAACACAAAATTCTGTTTTATTTACAGTGTACTAAGAAATTAAATAAATGCAAGATATGATTCAGAACCAACAAATACATTTAAGCAACCAGTATAATCAACCAGCCAGTTGTCTTGCACATTTACTCATGAAATTCCAAAAATACACTCATGAAGCTCTTTAAAGATCTTTAAAGGAGTTTCCTGTCTAAGACACTAATTACTGTGACCGTTTCAGTTATTTTACTTCTTTCCAAGTTTCTAGTATCTGCCCTTGGATTACATTCTGATTCAAGCCTACAATGGAAAAACTCCATGGAATGCTTTTGATTAAATAACAGTCAGCAAATATATTCCACTGAAATGGAAAGTTCCCACAGATGCATAGAAAACATAACTAAATGACAGCTTAGAGAAAGGAAAGCAGCCTGTGATGCAACACACACCCAACTGGAAGCACCAGTTCACTTTAGGCAGGTTTGGCCAGTGTTTTTCTTTTTTGGATACATTCCTGGGAAGAGCTCATTTCAGGATTATTCTCTCAAGTAAACAAACTTGCAGAATGCGTCTGTCTCATTTTAGGCCCTTTTCTGCTAGGTTGTCCTCATTCAAGGAAAGAGCTAGCGTTTCCCTTCCCCTTCAGCAGTACGCACAGCCTTGTCGCACCAAAAAAGGAACTGTTCTGTAAATAAGAAAAGTCTTGGCAATCCACTGCACTCAGAGGCATGTAAGGGAAGAAATGACCCCTCTGAAGGTGTGGTCTGGGAAATCACACAAAACACAGTCAGCTGCAGCTACAGTGTATGTTGAGCACAAATGTTTCCATTCTTGTGTGTATGGAGGAAGACCCCTTAGATGGGGGAAAGGGGAAATGTTTGCACACCCTTTAAAAAGCAATTTCCTTAATTTCCTTTGCAGCTTCATTGCCATGTTACTTTCAAATCCCATCTCACTGCCTTGTATTCTGTTTAGGAAGTGCAGTAAGATTTAAACTCAAAGTATAGGGAATAGTATGTGAAAATGGATTTTGGCATGAAAACAATCTTTTTGACCCGTTTTTATTATATTTACTTCGTACAACTTTACCAACACTGTCTAAATAATAGCTTACTTTTTTCTTTACAATTTATATTACATACTCACAGTGGGCATTTTTCACTCTTTGATATAGTGCAGCCATTTGCTAAAATCATTTAAGTTATTTTTTTCCCTCATTAATGTACACACAGCACCCCATATTGACAGAAAACTGAAGACATTTTTGCAGATTTTTAAAAAAAGAAAAACTGAAATATCACATGGTCCAAAGTATACAGACCCTTTGCTGTGACACTCATATATTTAACTCAGGTGCTGTCCATTTCTTCTGATCAACCTTGAGATGCTTCTACACCTTCATTTGAGTCCAGCTGTGTTTGATTATACTGATTGGACTTGATTAGGAAAGCCACACACCTGTCTGTATAAGACCTTACAGCCCACAATGCATGTCATAGCAAATGAGAATCATGAGGTCAAAGGATTCGCCTGAAGACCTCAGAGACAAGGTCACTGTGATCACTGTGGCTGAGCTCCAGAGATTTAGTCCAATACAGTCCCAACAGTGAAGCATGGTGGTGGCAGCATCATGCTGTGGGGATATTTTTCAGCTGCAGGGACAGGACGACTGGTTGCAATCGAGAGAAAGATAAATACAAGTACTGGGATATCCTGGATAAAAACCTTTTCCAGAGTGCTCAGGACCTCAGACTGGGCCGAAGGTTCACCTTCCAACAAGACAATGACCCTAAGCACACAGCTAAAATAACGAAGGAGTGGCTTCACAACAACTCCATGACTTTTCTTGAATGGCCCAGCCAGAGCCCTGACTTAAACCCAATTGAGCATCTCTGTGGAGACCTAAAAATGACTGTCCACCAATGTTTACCATTCAACCTGACAGAACTGGAGAGGATCTGCAAGGAGAAATGGCAGAGCACCCCCAAATCAAGGTGTGAAAAACTCATGGCTGTAATAGATCAAAAGGGTGCTTCTACTAAATATTGAGCAAAGGGTCTGAATACTTTGGACCATATGATATTTCAGTTTTTCTTTTTTAATAAATCTGCAAAAATGTCAAAAATTTTGTGATTTTCTGTCAATATGGGGTGCTGTGTGTACATTTATGAATTTAGCAAATGGCTGCAATATAACAAAGAGTAAAACATTTAAGGGAGTCTGAATACTTTCCATACCCACTGTATGTAGACTGGGCCAATTGTGCTCTTAACTGCTTAAAATTGTAAGTATTTTTGGATCTCATTGATTTTTTTTTTTTTATCAAGACCTATGAAAGCCATAAAGATTTGAAACAACATGTAGTGTTAATTAAATGAACATATTTTTTGTTTGTATGTTTTTGGGTTATACTTTTTGTACATTTAATGCACTACGCTAAACTATTATCAGCAGCAACATGTAGAAGAGTTTGCTACTGGGCAGCAGACAAAACCTCTGCTTGTTTGGAATGTGGTTTGACCGAAAATGGCAAAGCAGCTGTGCTCTTAATGGCATCCAGCCTGTGTCTTATTGGACACCTAGCATCAACATGTATCTTCACAAGCAGCTCTGGAATGTCTTATGACATCTGCTTGCAATGCTGCGCACTATCATTGTTCCTCAATCTCACAATCCTCGTTATGCTATTTCTTATTCAAAATCCCCCCACTGATGATTCAACCCTTTAAAATTTCGAAAGTAGCATATGTAAGAGATAAAACAAGAACCTAAAGATAAGGAGGCAGAGACACAGGGACTTGTTTTTTACTTTTTTTTAATACAGTGTGTTTTGGAAGCAGGCAATAAATTGAATCCTGGTATTATATAGCAAACTGGTTGCTTCTCCAAATACATTTTATTTAAACAGATTTCAGTTACTCATAAACCACCAAATACTAATGTCCAGTCACTGCATCCATTCCTATTTTGCCCTCTTGTGGCGATTCTTTTCAGACATCTTTTTAGTGCATTAGAAACATATTTTGTTATATTTAGCCTATGACCATTCGAATTTGAAACCAGGCTAGCTGTCACATATGATTATTTAGGACCTTAATTGCATTTGAGAATGGCTTGATTTCAAAAGGGGCAACTTATTCTACTTTTAATTTAATAAAAATACTTGTGGATCTTTATCATTGTAGGGTGGTTGTGTACACACACTCCAACACACATTTCAGTCCAAACAGCTTGAAAAAGTGCATGTACCATCATATTTCAGAATTCTGAATATTTCATGTAGCCACATAATTTAATCTATTAGCTACAAATATATAATTATTAATTAATTAATTAATTATTTTTTTGAGGTTTTAACTACACTAATCAACCTTCTCTGAAAAAAGGGGCATGCTGTCACAATGGATACGTTGCCACAAGAAAATCTGCCACCGCACAGAAATATCAAACCATTATTTAAGCCAGTGAATACTGTAAATAATCAGTATACGTTTATATAATTTACAATGTGATAACTTGCCCAGACATCGAAAAAAACAGCCTTATCCTTCATGTGTTAATAGCGTAACCTGTAGCCTACCACAACAACTAGCAACTACGATATTTAAGTTTGGAAAATACAGTTCTGTATTTTTGCGTTGCAGAATTACTTGGATAAAGCTTTCTAGCTTAGGTGTCCCCTATTTATTTACCGTCACTATTCATTAATAAAAACGCACTTTTTTAAATGCCGATGTTTGTCTGACTTACACGTGAAATTGTTGTTTCCGAGTATTTCATCACGCTGTGAAATGGAAACCGTCAATAGAAAGCGAACGCGTCATGGACTTTCCCTTGAGGCTAAACATTGATGAAAGCCGCTTTTACTTCCCTGACCTGAAAGAGCAGTATCGCTGTATCACGTGAATCATCACGCTGCAAACAAACGCTGATCCTCACGGGGCGCTCCATTCATTCTTTTGTGTGAGTCTGATGGCGAACAGATGCAGCGTGGTTTGGGTTTTCCAGTCTTTCGTAAACCTGATAGCCTATAGGCTACATATTGTAGTTATTTTAAATGTATAGCATGCACACTATTTTAAATACATTTTTAAACATATAAAATAAAACCATTTGATGGAAATCTGTCATACAACTGAAATGTAGCCTATGTTTCTGAGAAAGGTTTTTGAGTGTAAGCTATATCTAATAATATCTAATAATAATATAAAAATATATTAATATCGAATAGACCTAAATGTTATGAAATGTGGTTCTTCTACCCTCCTGCTTTGAGTAGGCCTATTTAATATAATAATTAATGTTTCATTTTTAAAATTAATAAATATTACAAATTTGTCATTTGTAATAATCCTTTGACCTAGATGAGACCATGTGGTTTAACCCAGCAGGAAATGCATGATTGCGGCTGTGACATGTTTAAAGACACCACAAACTACTTGTGAAAAATATATACTAGAACAACTCATTACGAGAAATCCAACGTAACAGAATACACACAGCCTACCTAAGTTTACACCAGTACCTGAAAAAAACAATATTATGCTTGAGGGCACATTATATTTTAAATTAACCCTTTTAAAACTTTCCATTGTAAATAAACTGAGCTCTATGCGTCACACATCGGAAGGAAAATATTAGAGACACGATGGAAGACATTAGTGTATTCAGCGACCTATTCTGTGGTAATTATGTACATCTGCTTGATTTCCTCTCTGTTTGTATATGGTTTCCTTTATGTGGAGTAAAGTCTTGAAGGGTATTCCAAATCTATATTTAAATAAGCCAAAGACCATTATGACCAGTGTTGGGGAAAGTTACTTTTAAAAGTAATGCATTACAATATTGCGTTACACACTAAAAAAAGTAACTAATTGCGTTACTTAGTTACTTTATATGGAATGCATTAATGCAATAATGCATTAATTTACTTTTGCGTTACTTTTTAAATATGGGCAGAGCTTGATTGTTTGTTTTTAATATAAGAAGTTCTATTCATAGCAAATGTAAAAGCCCTTTCACACAAGTGCAATGATATTCTGAGTTTATTTTAATTCATTTAGATGAACATTAAATGTGTTTTTTGAGAGTGAGATGAGTTAATGCACTACACTGTATTCACACACTGCACACAATGCCTCTGTATTTCTGGAGACTTGTCAGTCAGTAAATAAGAAAACAAAGTGACTAGTGCTTTTTTGAAAAAGTAACTCAGTTATATTATTCTAAAATAAAAAAGTAATTCTACTTTACTAATTACTTGGAAAATGCATTACCCCCAACACTGATTACGACATTGCTGAAACTTTGTCCAGTGTCACATTTAATAATGTTTTAAGCAGACCACATGCCACTGTTTCAACTGTAAATCCCCTAATATATGTATTGGTTCATTCAAACAAATATAAATGTTTAGATAGCTCTGAAGTGGTTTACATTTTTATTTTTATTTTTCAAATCACAAAAAAATCAAGAAGCGGTGATTGGTTATTCACTTAATTTGAAAAAAAGGTACTAAGAAAATATTCCCAATGTTTTTACTGACCAACTTAATGGAATTTTGTAAAGACAGCTATAGCAGCGGTTTATGCCTGATTCTCCTTTTCCTGATGGGCCATATATTTTCAATAGCAGTCAGATCTGCTGGCCATTGAGTCACTTATGCAATGTCATCTGAGGTCATGCACATTCATCTAATGTTTCCTGCCTTGCCCTATGCACTGAGATTTCTCTGGTTTGCCTGAATCTTTTCACAGTATTTTGTATGGTAGCTGGTGAAAGACCCAAATTCTTGGGGATTTTGCACTGAGAATGTGATTTTTGGTTTGTTTGCCATTAAAAATTTGCACAAAATGATTTTGATTAATGAATAGTATAACTTGGATTTTATTGCATTTTACTAATAGTTTTTTGTAAAAAAAAAAAAAAAAAGAAAAGAAAAAAAAAAAAAAAGTTTTATTCATTAATTTATTCAGTCAGTTATTCAATTATTCCCCAAGGGAACCGCTTTATGAATTGGTAATGAAGATTAGCATGATCAGTTGTTTTTGCATATTAAACCGGGAAAAGACATTTAGCTGAAATTATAATTCTTGCCAGTAGATAATAACATGTTATGGCCAATGAACTTGATGTGATAAATTTATCTGACAGAAATGATATGGTAACTTGCAAACAATAAGCCTATAACGTACGGTTTCTGTTTCTCAGAAATAAATGTTTAACACATGACTATAACACATTTGTTTGTCCTGCCATAACTTTCCAGTGTACTGTCATCTCCATTGCCAGATCAGATTGCTCAATAACATACTTCAGCCCACCTAACATTTCTTACAGAGCTTTTATTAACTTTCAGTAAATCGGAGAGTGCCTTGAAATGACGCAAGAAAGCAGCGTGAATACGTTGAGATAAGCTTGATATCTTCTATTGCTGCCAGAATCCATGTCTCAAGAAGAACAAGTTAGTACAAGGCTGCTTTGATTTATATCAATACTACACTTTATCAACCACAAAGGTTTCTGCGTGTCACTTTATTTCTCTTTATTATTACAAATTGTGTTGTTAACATACCACAATTCTACAACTGAAATGCACAATGTGATGACTACATGTTTTCCAGTTTGTGAAAAGTTGCCAATATAATACTATAATTATAATTCGTAATAATTAACCGTTAAGCTAACTGAGTCTCGTCATAGCACACTTTTGTTGATTTTGATTGCTTTCATCATTGTCCTCATTTGTAAGTCACTGTGGATAAAAGTGTTTGCTAAATGAATAAATGTAAATGTACTACCAAGCATTTTATTTTTTCAAACTACATAAAAACCCATGTCAGACCAACAGAATTTCCTCAAATGTTGTCTAAGTCAAACATGCTTGTGTGTTCCCAGTATGTATTGCAGCATGAGTAAATTATACAGTTAAAGGATCATTGCTGTTTGCGGACCTAAAAAAGCCCCAAAATATGTTTGAAGATTGTTTTTTTAACTATTCTGTTTGGTTTTATAAACTAATTTGTAATATTGTAATATCATGTCTATTGAGAAGAGGGCAAAGCAATGAGTGACTATCTATGTCCAACACAATTCCAGTCAAAATAGGAGATTACACTGTAAGAAACTACAGAATATCCACCCACATACCTGGCAAAAAATTGATACTGTGGAGGACCAGGAATGTTGGTCTCTGAGGTCTCTTATTCACAAAACCTTTAAAATAAGCCAACAGTGATATAATAAAAATACAGTGAAAAGCACAGTCCCAGTGAAAAGTTTGAATTGTGCCTCTCCCATTGTAAAATATACAGCGATCTGATTCAGGTAATGTTTTTTGGTTAACAGTTACTACAACATTACTGTTGTAAAACCATGTTTTAAAGTATTTATATGTGTTAGATAATGAGCTAGATTAAAAAATTAGCTAGCTAGCGAATACGTGCATTAACATCATAAACATTAACCATCCTACAGTATTATGTGATTAAATGTTAATAAACTAAAGTGTATCAGCAATCATAAATCAAAGAAGCCATTTCTCAGAAACATATTTTACCTAGCTATCTGTTATGTATCACCTTACAGGTGACGAGGATTACTCAAGTGTCCTTTCTCTCAGTTCTCACCCGTCTCAGACCTTAAATACAAGCCTTTATAGACATTGTGTTTCTTGCGTAAAGAAAACATATTTAAACAACAGTATATTTATTGTTGCAAGACTTTTCTTTGGTCAGCTGCTGTGCAGGTTTTCACAATCAAACCCGCCCAATTGCTACTCAAAACTAGACCAAAACTGGCCAACACATTAAGGGGTCTAGGGGGAGAAGGGCATGTGCTCTGCACAGGTTAAGCCCTACACACATGCACAGGCACGTGCTTGTTGTGTTGTGATGCAAGAAGCTCATTTGATTGAAATATTCAGGCCTGTTGTAGAATGATTGCTTCTTCACAAACAAAATTAGTATAGTTCATATAACATATTAAGTGGCATATAAAACCATATGCATGGCTATTAAAATGATAAAATATTTCTGAATGCCAAACAAGTGCTTTAGAGAAAACAATTCAATAACAAAAGACTTACAGTACATAAATGGTGCTAAACTATATTCTGTATAAGATAAAGTGAATTCTAGTAAAAAATGTTAAGGTTAATATAAAGAGTCTGACGAGCAACATTTACAAACTATAAGCAAACTATTTACTCTCGGGTTACTCTCTCTTCCTCTCAGTTTCTTCATGTGACCACATTTTGCCTTCAGTGAATGTGAACTTGGGTAAAACATTTTCACTTATTTCTATGGGTTCAAGAGAATTAGTAACAGGCTGCTTATCAGAGACAGATTCAATTCCTCATATCTGAGATAAGGTTCAAGTACAGGTTTGTACAACCAATATTTAATTCTAATTCATTCCATTACTCTACTTGAGTGATATAAAGTGTGTGACAGCATTAAATAAAAAGGGGAAATGAGTAATAATAATAAATAAATTAATAGTAAATAGAGTTTTATAGCGACACAACTATATTTTGAGGATATTCAAACAAGCATATTTAACATACAAGTGATGCTAAGTAGTTAGAAATGTAGATTCTTTCCATATAACCAGAAAGAAAGTTATTGAGCATATGGAGAAAGTGGTCAGAGTAACAGTAGGTTAATGCTTAGCAGACTTAAGTCAGTCCATATCTTCTCTGGAAATCAGCAGTAATTGGAAAGTCTGATTCATTTTTGCCAAACTGTGTTTCAAGACTAAAAGTCTCCATAATTAAAATTACTGTACTGTAAATTCTACTGTATTAGTTTGGTTTGCTGCTTCGACCCTAATTAATACCCTATAAATAATGGAATTTTTTCTAACTGATAATCAGAAACATGACAAATAAGTTGTTTGTTTAAATGACTAATGCCTTTCACAGCTAGTTCTGGTTTTACACAGTTCAAGTTGCACTGAAGTCTAACTGCAAAAAAGCAGAAGTAAAGCTTTCCGTCTGGGTGAACTTGGTGACATCTCATGAACTCTATCATACCCTTCATTCACATTTTGTACTAAAATAATAAAAGTCTTATTGAGTCGCCTGACTCCTGCTTTGACATGTCCTATTTTTTCACCACATAAGGTTCGTTGTAGGATTGCTGGCTCAAATCTCATCTAAGTGTTATGTGTTCCCCCAAAGGTTTTAGGTTATGTGTTTATGAAAAAGCCTAGATATTTAAGAGTTGGTATGCACTGACATCTGTGACAGGTCACATAACCAGTTGCAGGGGATTATCATGGGCTTTTTTCATTACACATGTCAAGTTCACACATGTCAATCGGTATGTAGTACAAAATTTAAGTTAGACCCGGGGCTACAGGTTGATATAAAGGGCCTCATCACAGATGACAGAAATGTCTGATTACAGCCCTTGGAGCACTAACACTAGGGATCCTTATGCAAAACTGGCCTCTCTAATGATTTTTGCTCTTAGAGTTATCTATGGTAAGCATTACACCCCAGAATAAACAAAGTGAAAATATTGCCTAATATTTTAGCGCTGAATAAAGTAAGCACGCATTTATGTCAGTTAGGGTGTGTTTCAGATTTTTTCTTAGTATTTTACTGTTACATCATGTGTCTGTATTGACCTTTTTGTTTTCTCATTGACCAAAACTTTTTGATCTATAATTAAACTGGGTGTATTCTCTTGGAGTCACCCACACTATATTTATAGATTCCACTGCGGTTTGGAACCTTAAGGCGGTTCCACCTTAAACACTCATTGTTTCCCATTTTCATTTGTGGTTTTCTAGACATTAGGTTCCTCAATTTGAATTTCCTTCTATTAAAAGAGCTCCTAATCTTAAGAACAAGCAGTTTTATGATTCATTACTTTAAAGATGTAAAAGCGTTTTTTTTTAAGCTCATAATCTTATGAACAAACTGGTTCATGATTTATCACTTTAAAGAGGTAAAAGTGTTTTTTTAGCTCCTAATCTAAAGAACAAACAGGTTTATGATTTAGTCCAGTAGCCTAAATATATTGATTTAATATATTTCTAACAATATGAAAAGTTCTTACTAGCTATAAGAAACTTGGTTAGAATATGTCAACTTATTGTACTAACCCTAAGCCTACCATAACAGTCTACTCTGAGAGATACATGTAGCTGCAAATGAATGAGAATTAGTTGATATGTAGTTTAAAGGTTACTTAGTAGAAGAAGGTAAGAAGGTAAAGTTGTTAATAATAAAAAAGAAAAGAAGTAAATAAAATAGAGTGCAAGTGCAAGGGTAAAGTATTTTATTGTAAGTAAAAAGTAGATAAAACAGAAATAGAATTGAGAGTTTTAGTGTTAGAGGGTCAAGGGTCTGGGAAATGCAACACAATGTAGTTCTACTATAGACAAGTCTTCCCTGCATTCCTTGCAAAATTATTTCAGTTATTTTAAAGCATTTTAAGTATATGTACAGTAAATACAACAGTCTCACGACCAATTTGTACATACAGTTTTCATACAAGTTGAAAATTTGTGCTAATTCATACAAATTCGTACTCGTACGTTTTTGTACGATTTGTCTAAACCCCAGAGTGGGTTTAGGAGTGGGTTTAGGTGTAGGTCATTCATACAAATACATACGATTTGGTAATTCGTAACATACATATGATTTAGCAAATGTATGAATTAGCCACATTATTTGCGTTCAGACTGGGCTGGTAAATACAGAATATAATTACAAAGTAAAAATATAAAAGAAAAGAGAAAAAAACTACAAAAAAGGGAAACAGTAGACAGTATCTCTATCATGTTCATAATAATTATGAACAATTACAAATATATACAATTAAGATGTAAAATAAAGCAAACAAATACAATGGATTAACCATTTTGTATACACATTTCTTGAACATAAAGGAAAATTTACAGCTTGTTCAGTCAGTGAGAGATAATGATTATTTGTCTCACAAATTCATAATCTGAAGTGATTTGATATCTTCGTTTTGAATGCAACTTCCCCAAAAAGTGCCTCCCCTAATTTAAAATGCTTCTTTGTCACCCCTGGAACAAAACTGTAATTAACCAATCAGATTTGTAGAACCAGTTTAATTCATGTCTAATTTCCTTTAGGTGTAGTGACATGGTCAAGACTTCCTTTTTTTGGATTAAAACGTTCCAGAGGCAACAAATATATTCACCTAGGAACACATCTAACTCAGTAAAAAAATGTAGATTGGGCAATTTCAAACACAAGCCTTTGTAGTATCCCCCATACACCATCCCTCATCCTGCATCCCGATTCTTCTAAATACTTTATGGCGTAAAGCTGTAAATCTATGACGCATAAATGTTGCCATATCCAAGAAACTCAAAAGCCTTTACGGCACTCATCGCATGGATTTCATTAAGGATTTTACATGGCTCATATCCTGTCTAGTATAATGAAATAGCTTTTTAATGCTTACCAAAGAATCATTGAATGTTGTTGTGAAAGTGCTCACTAGGCATGAAATATGCACACAGTGGGCTCATACATATGGGGATAAGCATATCTTAGGATCAGTTTTCTATCATCAATTTTCATCTGACGTGTAATTTGAATACTTTATCCCGTGCATCTACATGTCTGTTTTGATATGGCTTAACACATCTTTCCAATATACTGAAAGGTATCTAATGGGTCAAGTATTTCTCAAGAATGTTTCTAGTGAAAAGCGTTTTTTGTAAAGTGACACTGAAAACAAGACTGAACATTTTACATTGGATGCCCTTTAGTTAGTAATTTAAATGTAAAATGCCTGTAGAGACTTGATTCACTGTTACTGATATGCTGCCAATAAAGCAAATGAAATATCCTTGGGCCTGAAAATGAGTAGGATATTCTTCGAGTGTGTGTTCTGCAGGCCACATTCGATTACGATGTTTTTTTGGCAGATTTATGTTTTTTGTAATGCATCATCATTACTCACAACCCTAACTCACGTCACAAGTTCCTCATTTCATAATAAGAAAGTGATGATTATTTTGTCCAAACTAAACCTTCAGAGGAAAACTAGGGATAGTTAGAGGAAAAAAGGGATTTTTTGTTTATTTGTATAACGTTATCATTTTACCCTGAATGTGCTAGGCTTCCGGTCAGCCACTTCCAGTTATTTTTTCCATAGGAAAACAGCCTTTTATGTTGCACGATATTGCAAACTTGTTTTTGTTTTAAAAAATAGATCAGATCTCTCACACATTTAGAGGAAACGGTTTACATCAGTTTTGAAAAATACACTGAATAGAATATTGGTGCCTAATGTATCACTCATTAAATGCCTGAGGCCAGGTGGTCCTGACTCTGGAAACCCCCTTGAGAATGGATATTACACAACCATTAATCATTTCTGTTGGTTCTTACTTGTCTGAGGACATATGCCCTATTTTTTTTTTTTTTTTTACTGAATATGTAATATGAACTTATACTTTTTTTTTTTTTTTTTGCAAAACATGTTATAATGCTATTTGTATAATAAACCTTGTTCTTTATTGTTATAATTGGCCATTAGTGATGGAGTGAATCAATGATGATTTAGTCCTTCAGTTATATTATTAGTAGCACATTCTAAAGGAAAACAAATAGAAACTTAAATACTTTAGCAATTTAGCATTTAATCATTAAATGACAATAGCAATATTTTATATTGGATACGGATATAACATTAGTCCCTAAGTTATAACCCATTAAATATCTAAGGCGTGTTGGACCTCTGGAAACCCCCTTTCTCATTGATATTACATACACATTATACATGTTCTACTGAATTGTACTTGTGACAATGGACAAATGCTCCATTTTTGTAGTAAAATTAAAACGGTGTTTACTATAATCTAGTATTTAATACACAATTGTTGGGTTTGTGCTTTTGTCAGACATTGTTTAGTTGAGCACCAGTGTTTTCCCCTGAGGTCTATAAGATATGTTTCCAGCCCACAACAAAACCCCAATATTCTCAAGAATTCTGCTCTGACATTTGGTGCAGTTTACATAATCAGTTATAGGGAACTATCTACCCCTCACCTATTGATCATTATCATGCAGTGGAAAGTGTGAGAAATTTTTGCTCTTTTTGCATCACTGTACAACACTGTACAGGGGTACACAACCTTTATAGAGTGAAAGAATTCCTTCCCAGCATGTTGTCTATAATAAATGTATTTTTGAACTTTGTTAGGATGTTTACATTGCAAAGTCAGTTCAATTCAATTCAAATTTATTTGTATAGCGCTTTTCATGATACATATCATTGCAAAGCAGCTTTACACCAAAGTAATGTTTTACAGTATATATATATTGTTCATGTACATATGGCATAGATGTGAGATAAAGATCAATTAGTAACGTAATCGAACAGACAAGGAACATTATAAAGTAGTAGCAGAGTTCGGTAGTGCTGTTTATTGTTCCAGGGTTGGCATCATCTGAAGTCCTCTGTGAGATTGGCATCATCTAAAGTCCTCTGTGGGGTTGGCATCATCTTTTCTTAAGTGTTCTGGATCCAGACTGGACCTTGTGAAATCCTAGTTACCACGGGATGACAATCCCAATGCAGAAACAGAACAAATAGGAACAAGATTAGCGTAGCTGCTGTGCAAACTAAGAAAATGAAGATTTGTTAAACTAGAGCTACTGTAGAAGCTAAATAATGACATCTGATCAGATATAACGGCAGGAAAAGAGAGGCCTTATTCGAATGCTTGGCTAAAATGTGTCTTTAATCTAGATTTAAACAGAGAGAGTGTGTCTGAACCCCGAACGTTATAAAGTCATTATTTGAAATCAAATATTTTAATTAGAAGGGACTGAAGGCATTTAGCTTAATTGTATCTTCTTATAATTGTTTCTTTAGGTTAAACCTAATTTTGCAGACCTTCTGTCTGACTGATCTTAGTTAGTATCAAAATTTCTTGTAAATGCACTTGGTAATGCAGCGCAGTTTCAAAATGTCTAAATGTCAAAATTTAAAAAGCCTTTATAATGCACCTCTTTGTGTCCTCAGATTGGAGCCATAACACTTGCGTAGGGGCCAGATCTCCTTTTTCAAAACTGTCTGTCTGAACTTGTACAGGAAGTTGCACAATAAGTCGTTTTGATTCAGTATCCCCTAAGGCAAGCTCAAAATCCAACCTTTTGTTCTCTGGGTATTAGGCAAGCTTCATGATTAAGGAGGATGTGTGTAGTTACATTATTTCTACTAGGAAAGGAATTTTTAGCATACTCTCACTTTTGCTGATCCTCTTTGTTCTTTTTCCTCTTTCACTTTTGTGTTTAAAATAGCTGGCTCTGTCTGTCTAATTTTTTAAGTTTCCCCTGTAGATTTTCAGTGCTTCAAGATAAGTTTTCACACACTTTCAGGTTAGTTGCGAATCAGTTTCATATTCTCTGATAACTCAGGATTTTCATCAGAACTGATTTGATCTTATTTTCAGAAAGATTTGGGTTTTATCTGCTACAAAGGATGTGTGACCTCACGTTGGAGTCCCCCATACGCCTGGAAACCACACATATAGACACAGCAGACACAGTATACAAGCACTGATCTCTTTCCTTGGGGGGTGAAGTATTCATAATTTATTGCAGAAAACTCACACAAAAATGCAATTTCAAATGATGATTTTTATAAGGCATTGCAAGAAGGCAATGCATTGTCAGTACAATATTTTAGAATATATTTGAAGTAAAAAGTATGAATTTCCTTATAATTAACAAGGAATAGGATATTCGGTTCCCACCATAAATCATCACATTTATTTAGAATAAAAAAGCTACTTTCTTTATAATTCATGTAAATTGTGTTTTCTGGTGTAATACACATTCAGTTTATTGCATGAATTTAGTGTGATATGTGTTACCATAATGATGTTTTGTATTTGTATGAGTAACCCTGTACTTTTTTGTTATTATTGGCCACCATAGATGGAGGCCATAATCTGATGAACTTTAGTCTTTCCATAATGCTATTTATAGCACATTTTACAGTAAAACAGATAGTATCAGCTCAAATATGTTAGCATATTAACATTAAATTATTTAATGATATATACAGATCCAATTTTTTGAGATTTTTTTTTTTTAAGATTACTTCACAAACCGCTAGAAGCGGCATAAAATCATATATGAAGATGGTTCTACAAGGATGACCGGAAATTGGTGCAAAAAAAATGACAGCTTATAGATGCTCAAACAAACACAGAAGTAAATACAGACTAGAAAAGATTTCACAATGTCTATGTAGTGGCCAAGGTATTTGGGATCTTTAGAAATATAAAGTCTATGAATATCTGAGTTAAGTGTGCATAGGTCTCTAAATACAATGGGGCAATGCATTCAGCAGATTTTATCAAATAATAAATATGACCTCAATCACCCATGCTTGGACTTCAATTAGGGATTGACAGGAATTATGGCAATTCTGGGAACTTTCATATGAGTGGGAAAGTCTTCATTGTCTTTTTCAGGATGTCAGTTCAAATAACACATGCGCACACTCTCTCTAGAGGCATGAGCTACAGGAACTGTGAGTTAATAATACCAAATGACAACTCACTCACTAATGATTATTATTTAAAATGGTTTTGGTTTAGTGTTTTAAGTTCCTTTTCTCACAGAGAAAGGTTTTGTAGCAAAATTCAATTAAAATCTGAACACTATAAAAAATGGAAATTAACATTTTCCAGTTTACGAAATCTTTTGAGTCTCATATTTTATATTATATTATATTAAAATAACTCTTTTCACCATTTCTCCTTTTTATTTTTTCTTTCTCTACAGCCCCAGCCAACCCCGCCCTTGCTATAACATAGTGTCCATAACATAGTGATATTTATTTATTTGTAAAGCACAATTTATAAATATTGCAGTGCATGCAATTTTGACTGTTAGTTTTGCATGGTTTCATAATGTATTTGCTAATACTGTATGTGAATATAAAAGATAACTAATGTACCCATGTAAAATGTGAGTGTCTTATGTTAGTCATATATTTTTATGTTAAGTACTTAAATTACTGAATACAAATGTAATTTAATTTGGAAAGTTAATTAATATTGAGTCATTAATATTGGGTTATTTATTATCTTTTTAGCTAACTTCCCCAAATCAGTTTTATTCTGAAACATTGTAATATAAGTCACGATATGTAGTTTTTTCTTTTCATTCTTAATATGCAAAATGAAAACACAAATAAAGAGGTATTATTTACTTCATAGCTTTATTGGCATTAGTTAGATTTGTTCTTCATATTCCAGTTTTAAAACACTCAGTATCAAAACAGGCTTAATAAATAAATACAAATATTAAGTTATGGTTAACAAATATACTTCACATAGTCCTTAGACATAGCACAGCCATATCTCTAACAATTTTTCTTAGTCACACTTAAATATAGACATTAAATAAATAAACAGGCTTAATAATTTAACATACATGAATTATAACGCAACTTAAAACAAACAAACAAAAAAAAAATAGAGTCAAAGGTATTCATTCATAGAATGGTATTGCACTTTTTACAAAAAAGAGTTAAATCAGTTCATTGTAGTTTATTCCATTTGTTCCAAGTTCATTCAGAATGCAGTGTCCCGAAGAGCTTGTCCCAGTGAGTGAAGTACGGAGCATAGTTGGACTTGAACTTCTGATGGTGGACATCATGGTGAGGAGCTCCTCCATACAGACCAAAAGGCACCAGTCTGTGTGTGGCCCATGGCAGGTCATAGCCACAGTGGTCCTCAACTGACAGCCACATGTTCAGCACATGGAAAAGCATCTCTGTCATAGGATGAACCCCCAGTAACATAGGATTCACAGCAGCGAAGAAACCCAACGACAGAGTCTCCCAAGCCCCTGAGTATTCAGTGGCCAGAGCGAAGGTGGACGTGTATTTGTGATGCACCTTATGGAAAGTGCGGTAGAGCCAAGGTACTTTGTGATGCAGAAGATGCCATACAAAGTACTGGAAGTCAAAGAGAAGCAGGCAGGCAGCAAGGTCCCAGATGACTCGCAGGAGCCCAGGTGCCATCGCTGGGTAGCTGACAGGTCTCCAGTACCAGTGCAGGACACTCAGTGGGAAGATGTACATGGCATGGTTGTAGAGGGAGAGTGCGAGGCAGCTCCACATCATCTTCCAAGACACGCTGGTTTTCTGTTGAATCTTGTATCTCCTTATCAGCGCAACCCTAGGTGATAGGGCATCCAGAACGACAAAAGGCAGGCAGAAGCTTAGGTAGACTATAATAGAGAACAGAACTGGGAAATACGGAGACCTTAGCACGGCCTCGTATTGCTGCATGCTGTCCCAGATGTACTGTAGTCCAAACATTGTCATTTCTTTTCAGTTCAGTTTCTGAATGGCAGCACATGTTCTCTGCCGCTTATAAGCACACAGACCCGCCCCTTTTTTTACATCAGGCGGCTACAAACTCTCCTTACATGGTTCTTCCTGTTGGAATTTCCAGAAACTTTTGCTCCATGCAAGATCTCAGAGGGCTAATTTCAGAAAGTTTTGTCATTTTAATCAGATATAAAAATCCTGCAATAGGCTACTATAGAGACATAAAATTGTTGTTATGAATTGTTATTATATTATGATTTTGTATTACTACAAAATCACTATAATATAAACGATGATGGAAAGACAGCGTGTTGAATCACAGTGCAAAGAGAATAACTACGCAAACGATCCAAAAGAGTGAGGTAAAATTCGGAACATGTAAACGAACTTACCATTAGGAGAGGGCACAGTTGTTTTGTTTAAATAGCAGCTCAATGAGTTAATCTAGCCCAATCCCACTTGAAATAGCTAGATATTCCAAATCCCGATTTTTAACCGGATAAAATACCTATTAATGCTAAAAAAAATATGACAATCAGTATTTAATTTACGCGTGTCACTTCCAACTTCTGTAAGAGTACCTACCTCCAGGAACAGCAACGAGACTAACAGTTTTTCCAGTTTTTATAAGGTAAACACCGCCGCCTGCTGTTTTTAAGCGGTAAGTGCTGATTGACTCGAGTTACCATATATTTGATATTGATCATAATTTTCACATTTTTATAGGAGAACTTGGAATATGCTTTTTTCATTAGGCACATTTCAAACTTCAAGTCTTGACAATAGACATTAAAGACCTTTTATTATTATTATTTCAAGATTTAGACAGATTTAGAAAATAGGATTGGTTTAAAAGGGGTTTTACACAGAACTTGCTGCTAATGTCTCTCTCATACATATTTCATAAGAAAAAAATATATATTAATCACATTTTCAAAGACTTAAACCTAAAACAATTTACATAGGACTGAAGCTAAAAACTATGGTCTAATAATAATAAAGTAAATCCTCAATTTGATTGTTTTAGTCCTTAACATGTTAGATGGTAATTTGCATATACACCGCATACACTGATACACTGCCTCCAATTAAAATTTTAGATGTTGCTCCTTTCTCATATTGTCTACTTTTTTTCTGCGTCAACATATCTGCATGACCAACATTATCTTTCTGCTGAAAATGTGGGTGCAGTGTCAAATGCATAAAAATGTTTCCTGGACAAATAAAAAAAATATACATTTATAACAAAAAATAGAAGTTGCCATGATTTTGGTAATGTACGTTTTAAAACTGACTATTTTATTATAGTTTCTATAAATTAAACTTAAACTTGGTTATTTACTTATGCAACAATGAGAAATACTGTATACAGGGTTAAGTGTGACAGGTTTTTTTATTCAAAACGGCACTGCTCCTCATAGGAGACCAACAATAAAATAAGTACATTGTATGTACATATGGATTTAAATAACATTTTGAAAAATAAAAATTTTCCATCTTAGTTTGTGACGGGATACAAGGTCACGAAGCACAGAATAAAATAAAAAGTCTTTTAATAAAGTTCCAAAACAAACAAAAAAAAAACACATTCACAGAGCAAATTCAAATCCAGAGGAGCAAGTCACAGGGTTACACGACAGGTTAGCATTTAACTAAAAAATGTTTATAGAATATCATGAATTAGGCTATTAAAAACAATTTCCACAAGAAAGAAACACAAATTCAATTTTGCACACATGTTGGTTTTTGTGATTTATGGGGACTCTCCATAGGCGTAATGGTTTTATACTGTACAAACTGTATGTGGTATTGCCCTACACTGACCCTACACCTAAACCTACCCCGGAAACTGTGTTCTTTTTTGGATTTTCAATATGTTAATATGTTTTAAGCCTTTTGAATTACGGGGACACTGAAAATGTCCTCATAAATCACCTACATATTGTAATACCCATGTCATACCCGTGTCATTATATACATTTGTGTCTTCATAAACCACATAAACCAGCACACACACACACACAGTTTTTTTTTTTAAAAAGTAAACAAACTATGCACATTTAGTTAATAGATGAAGTACACACAAATAATATAAAAACTCAGTGCCTCAGGGACATGCATCAATAATTATTTGTATTCATTGTGATGGGCATCTACCAACTTCCCTTGTATAGGCTATTTAATTAGGTTTGGGGTTTTTTGTTTGTTTGTTATTGTATTTATTTATCAAATATAAAACCCGGTGGGCATGTACATTAAAACGGACAATAATACTCATACATTATGGGTTTATGACAACTAAAAATCGAAAGTAATTTAAATTTAGATCAAAATCACGAAAGCGAAAGCTATCGCTCTGCCTTTTTGGTTTCGTTTTCGTGACATCGAATCTTTCGATACGCAGACCGAGAGGACAGAACGCATTCTAAATTCTAAAATGAGGTAGGGCTGAATAGAACCTACCATAAATTACACATTAATCAACCTTCCGTTGACTCCGCATGTGCTTACTAATCTTAAGCAAACGTGTCGAAAAAACGCCTAAATCACCCAGTATGCTATAATATACATATATACGTAGCAGTAATATTTTGTTCGTAACATCTAATCTTTAAATCTAAATTTGTTTTGCAAAACAGTGTCCAGTACTGTGGTTATTTATAAAAATATACTGCCAGTTCTACCTTGACAATTCTCAGGGGTATGTTTTTAAAAATACATAATTTCTTTTCCTCATGTCCCCAGCAACAAAGACATGGAAGCTAAGCTTGGGCAGCTGGAGTGTCTTTTTACATGGGGAGTAGAAAAATCAGGCATACGGGATTTGAACAGCTTACCAGAAAGGCTTCATGATAGAATCAGATTTTGTCCACAAAAGTATCATGCTATATATTTTAACCTTCTGGCTTTCATCAGCCACCTGGAGGGTAAAACGGAGAATGCACTTGATTACCTTCAAAAGGCTGAATTGGCATTAAGGGAAGACCAGCGAAAGAAAGCTGAGTTTCTTGTGACGTTCTCCAGTTTTGCATGGGTACACTATCACTTGCAGAGGCTTAATGATGTGGAAGATTTCTTGAACAAGATAAGAAGTATATGCAAGGACATACCAGGTTCATTAGATTACTCCTGCAGCTTGCCCTCAGTACACGGTGAGAAAGGCTGGAGCTTTCTGAGACTTGGAGGATCGTTCTATGAGCAAGCAAAAGAGAGTTTCTCTAAGGCTCTTTTGGCAGAACCAGACAACATGTTTTTTAATGTAGGCTACGCAATAGTGCTTTACAGGATCGATGGCATGAACAAAGCAGAAGATACGGGAACAGTCACTGAACAGCTAAGAAAGGCTCTCAGTCTGGAGCCCACAAACACTGAGATCATGGTACTTTTGGCTCTGAAACTTCAGAGTTCAAGGAGACAGGAAGCACAGAACCTTATAAAAGAGGCCCTCAGGTTGTCCCCTGATGTCCCACAAGTAACCAGATATGTGGCTAAATATTTCAGAAAAGAGGGCTCCATTAAGGAATCACTGTCTGTCCTCACTAAGGCAGTGGAACAGGCCCCATACTCCTCCTTCCTGCACCATCAAATCGGCCTTTGCCACAAACAGCTGCTAATTCAGATGTTTGAGGAGGGGAGGCATGGTAAACGCGTTTCTGCTGCTCAGAAATCCACAAAGGTGGCTGAATGCATCCAACACTTCTCAAAGTCTGTAGAGCTGAAGCCTAGCAATATTTATGCCAAAGTCAATTTAGCAGAGGCCTATGGGGAGAACCGGCAACTTGAAGAGGCCGAGAAGATGTTCTGCAGCCTGATAGATGACAAGGCTCTCACTGAGTCTGGTAAGCAGCACTGCCACACATCCTATGGTGCATTTCTGCTCTACAAGAAAAAGGATGAAGACCAAGCCGTCAGTCAGTTCAAGTCGGCATACATGATTCCTATCGACAGCTATGAAAGGAAACAAGCTGGCAAAAAGCTCAGACTAATCGCAGAGAGGAATCTCAACACCAAGCATAAAAACAGAGAAGCTTACGAGATTTTGGCTTTTGTATCTTCTGAAGACAAGCAGGAGACGCAAGCAAAGGAGTATCTGCGGAGAGCACAACACAGCTCACATACTGATGAGCTGTCAAAAAACTTTGCTAAGGGACTGAAGTTTTAACTTTTTTACTAGTACATTTATCAGAAAACTTGCTATAATGCTTCTAATGTGCACTTAATTGTTTACATTCATTCTTTTATCAGAAGCATTTATCCAAAGAGGCATAGAAAGTATACAATGCTTTGTTTAAGCTAGAATAGTACAAGGTGGAAATAAAATCCAAAAAAGAATAACATTTTAAAAAGTAACATTCGGGTTGTTATTGATGGTGATTTTGTATATTTTGTATAAATATATGTGTTTATATATAGATGTCTCTATATATATATATATATATATATATATAATAAAAAAAAGAAGGAAACATGATAACCAGACTCCAGATGGCTGACAATGGTTTACACAGCCTTCATTTAACTACCAAATATTATCATTTTACGCAGCCTCAAGCTCTTTGTCTATTGCTGTCTCTCTTTGCTTCTCTCTTTAGCCAAGGTTTCAGTTTTCATTCTGAGTTTAACACTCCCATCTCTAGGAGAGGTCAATAAAGCCCGAACGAGCTTCCACATCAAGTAGATTCTGAAAAATTTGTCATACAGACGTCCTAGATAAGGTAAGGGCATGGCTACAATTATTTTTATTTTACAGTGATTTTAGCAGACCTATTTAATATTTAATATATAATTAAATAAAATGTATTTCCAATTTTAAAATTACATTTTGAATAAATTACTAGAACTATTCAAGATATATTTTAGCTTGAATAAATGCATTTAAATGAAACATATATTACTAAAAGTGGCCAAAAATACATAACATAATCTGTAGCAAAATACACTGTATGAATCGAAATTATGAATTTTTCTTTTATGCCAAAAATCATTAGAATATCATGTTCAATAAAGATATATGTTGTGAATTTCCTTACAGTAAATATATCTAAACTTATTTTTTGATTTGTAATATGCATTTCTAAGAACTTTATTTAGACAACTTTAAAGGATATTGTCAAGGTTTTCTTTTTTTGCACCCTCAGATTCCAGATTTTCAAATATTTCTATCTTGGCTAAATATTGTCCTATACTAACAAACCATACATCAATAGAAGGCTTTTTTATTCAGCTTATTTCGAATGATGTATAAATCTCAGCTGTGAAATTTTTTTGTGATCCTGTATGTATATATATATATATATATATATATATATATATATAAAGTGAGAATTTTTTTTTAACTTTTACCAGATATGGATCTCGACAGAACTCTGAGAACAAAACTTCACCAGCTGGAATGCCACTTCACCTGGGCTCTCATGAAAGAAGATTTAGATCTAAATGATGTTTTCAATAGACTGGAAGAACAGATTAAGTTAAACCTTGTAAAGAAAGAAGGAATTGCCCGAACCTACAGTGCTCTGGCATATGTCCAGTTCCTTCTGGGGTTTCACGAGAAGGCACATAACAGCCTTATGACATCTGTGGAGCTACACATGGAATGCCATGGGGATGAATTTCACAAGACACTCATTGTCACTTATGGAAACCTTGCCTGGTTAAACTACCACATGACAAACAACACAGAATGTGAAAGCTATCTGAAGAGGCTTCAGGAGATAAATGAAGCCTTTCCAACTGAGTTTTCATCTGTTCCAGAGGTGCTTGGTGAGAAGGGATGGACTTTTCTTAAATTCTCATGCAAATATTACCATAGAGCCAAACAATGTTTCAGGAAAGCTTTAGATCTGGAACCTGCGGTAGGTGAATGGAATGCTGGTTATGCCATTGCTCTGTATCGCACTGAATACGAGACATTCACTATGGAGGATTCACCCACAATACAGCAATTGAGACGGGCCATTGACACAAATCCAGATGATGACGTTCTGAAAGTCTTCTTAAGCATGAGACTGATTATTTACAAGAGGTACAGAGAGGCTGAAAATTTGGTAGAGAAGGCCTTAGAAAGATCTCCAGATCACCCACATGTTATGCGATATGTTGCAAAATTCTTCAGGAATAAAGGAAGTGTGGACAGGTCAATTGATCTTTTGAAGCGAGCACTTGAAAGCTCCCCCAATTCAAGTTTCATGCATCATCAGTTAGCTCTTTGCTATAAAATGAAGAAAATCCAACTGCTGCAGGAGGGAAATCACCATGCCAAAGGGTCAAGAGTTCAACAGATTCGTGATCAATGCATCTATCATTTAGAAAAGGCCACCAGCCTGACAGTTTCCTTCATTTGTGCAATGAGTGATCTAGCACTGATGTACGGAGAAAACCATGACATGTCACGGGCTGAGGAGCTGTTTCAGGTCACTTTCAAAGCAGCTGAAGAAAAAAATGATAATCTACATGTGGTCAATTGTTGTTATGCTGAATTCCAGCTGTACAGTCACAGGTGTGAGCAGTTAGCCATTAAACACTACACTGAATGTCTGAAGATGAGCCCTGATTCAGTTGCAGGGAAGAGAAGTTTCTACAGTTTGAAGAAGATTGCAGAAAAACGGATTAAGAGAAGCTTGCTGGAAGCGGAGGCTTATGGGATACTAGGGTTCCTTCATAAGATAAAAGGAGAGAAACATGAAGCCATTGAGTGCTATGAGAAAGCACTGAGTTATGAAGACAATGATGAGTTCCTCAGTAACCTTAGTGCACTGAGGGAGTGAAGAAATCCCATATTATGTGCTAACGCTATCAGATGTACATTATGCAAAATGCATTTGAGTATTTATTCTATAACTGTATAATGGAGATTAAGTAATATGTTATGTTAAGAATAAATCGTTTCTTTAAAGATCTCTGTGAAAATAATGACTGCATGTAATGTTACGCTACACATTACCTATATAAAAGAAAATATATTAGGTACTGATAAAATAAAACTTCAAAACTCAATCCTTGTCCTTATTTAACTTGTGCCGCAGAGTGTAATTCGTGTGTAATTGATTACATTGTGAGTGGGCCACATTTCATTCTGGCACAATTACAAAGTCTGCACTGTATTGCAAGTAAATCCCTTTTATGTTGTTTTCTTCAATAGAGACATGGTACATTTCCACTTTTGTTGATTTGTCTTTATGGCACGATTTCTGCAGGTTTTTTTAATAAAAAGGCTATGCCACAAGTTTACTGCAATTGCCATTTTTTTTACAATCTTTGTAACGTAAAGTATTTTAGCATAATGGCAAGTCTCACAGCACTTCTTCAAGTACACAGAACGCATATAAAAAGCTGTCCAGTAAATACTTTATTATAATATGAACATGAAAATGTGAACTGTGCCAAAATCGATGTGATCATTTGCTCACCCTTACGTTGCCCCACTGTGAGTTTCTTTCTTCCATGAAACACAAAGAAATTTTGAAGAACGTTGATGGTCCGTAGTGTTGTAGGAAAAAATAAACCACAAAAAAAGTGGACCACAAATTATTCTGTGATTAACAGAAGGAAGAAATTCATACAAGTCTTGAACAGCTTGTGGGTGAAAATGGTGAAAATCACTTTAAACGTATTACTAAATAACTGACTCAGCTGAATCACATGGGGAAAAAAATGCTAATTTGACTTGAACACAACTATGATTTGACCAAAAAACAGGACTCTCTCTCTATATATGAAAATATTTTGGTATGCCACATGCCTTTCATCACTATGTGCAGGTAGTACTGGGATGTTATGTTTTATGTGTGAGTGGAATGCAGGATTTTTCAGCAATTTACTCTAGCAAAGTATAACTATAATTTATGCAATTTATTTTAGGATCTCATGAGTACCTCCTAGAAAGCATGTTGCTGGATTTTGTATGCCTTTTGTTTCTTGGAAACAGAAACTGGCTGGCTAGTGAGCAGGCACGATGACGCATCCTCCAGGAAATGAAACTAACGTTACACTGCATACAGAGCTAGTGAGAAAATCGCTGTCCCATCTGTATACTTGCCCAGAAGCTACAAAGTAAAAGGATGTCAGAGACGAGGTCAGTGCCTTTTCAGAATATGAACTAAAGTTTCTTCCAGTCTTGATTATCTACAAACGGTAGCCTAATGATAACGAAGGCTTGTGAAGTTTTGAAATCTGCACGGGAAGACCCGAGGAAGGATATTGTTGGAACAGAAATCTACTAGCGGTCGAGTTTCAGTTAAGTTTGTTACTGTTCAGGTTAGGTTACTTCAATCTCAGTTTCCATAATAACAGTATGCTGTAGTCTTTGGTATAGGGCATGTTTCCGAACCGATAGCTAGAGCTTTCAGCGATATTTAAATTCTGAATCGTCGCAACACGGACATGCAACAATGTAATAAAAACACATCAATATCTACATACAGTATATCGACGTAATAAAAAACGTGCCAAGGCTAGATTCACGTATTGTTAGCGCAGCACAGTGGACATTTTTATTTTCTTTAAAACTGCGGCGAAACGTGCAGAAAGCCTAAGTGCGTTCACGCCGCCGCCGCCCTGCCAACGACTCTGTGGAAAGATCAGTGGACGCTCTGACTATCAAACGCTTGGAGCCGCGAAGGAAACAAGTAGGCTATGTTGATTTTGTGGAGACTGGCCATAAGCAGGGTGTAAGTTAACCTCATTAAGTATTTTCATTGTGAAAGAAAGGCATTGATCGATGGAAAGAACATGGTTATAGTTCCATGATGGCTAACAAAATAAAATAATTGTTAATTGTTATTAATATTTAACATTAATTTGTGTGCAGTCTTCATTACAAACTGAACCTTGAACGCACGGTAAAGTAGGTACATAACGGTGTTGCACAAAAAGTGCACTCTTGTATTTTTTTGACATCAGGTTACAGTAAAAACTTCATATTAACGGAGACTTAAGTGAGGCGAAAAACAATAGAAATAGAAACTATCACCCTCCTGAGGCGACAGAAAAAAATTTGGCAAAATAATTAATGATATGGTAATGAATGTTAAATGAAAGAGTAGTACAGTACAGTATGAATTTCTTTGTTATGCCGGACAAATAGGAAGATATTCTGAAGAGAGTTTATAACCTTCCTTTGTGTTCAGCAAAACAAAAATATTCATACAGATTTGGAACTACTTAAGGGTGAGTAAATTAATTTTCATTTTTGGGTAAACTATTCCTTTAAGCCTTGTCTGTGAAACCGGGGGATAGCCTAGTCCTGAGTCCTTTATTTTTTTAACCAATTGATTTGTTTTCTTGTTAGTTCAATCCAGGAAAATGTACAATTGGATCTGGATCAGCTGGAGTGTCACTTCACTTGGGACATTAAACAGAAGGATTTAGTCTTGACAGATGTCCTTAATAGGCTTGAGGAACAGGTCAATATGGGTCTAGGGGGGGAGCTAGGAGTTGCACGAACTCACTGCTCTTTAGGATATATGAAATTTCTTCTTGGGCGCAAAGAAGAGGCCCTTACTGACCTGTTGAAATCTGAGACACTCATTAAAGAAAACCTCGGCATCAACTGTGACAAAACTCTCATCGTCACGTATGGAAATTTAGCCTGGATAAACTACCATATGAAGAACTACACTGAGAGTAAAAGTTACCTGATGAAGCTTCAGAAGATAAATGAAACATTATCAGCCGAGCCTTCCTCTGTTCCAGAGGTGCTTGGGGAGAAGGGATGGGCCTATCTCAAATTCTCTCGCAAATATTATGACAAAGCTGCAGAAGTTTTTCAAAAGGCTGTGGAGCTGGATCCAGAAAATAGCGAGTGGAACGCTGGTTATGCAAAAGCTCTGTTTCGCACTGAAACTGGTACATTTTGCACTGTGGATTCACCTGCAATCAAGCAGCTGAGACAGGTCGTTGAGATCGACCCAGATGATGATGCCTCTAGAGTTCTTCTAGGAGTTAAACTTTTGTTATGTTCCAAAGAATTAATGAATGAGTCTGAGAAACAGATAGAGAAGGCTCTGAATGGTTCTCCAGATAATCCTCATGTTTTAAGATATGTTGGGAAATACTTCAGGAATCAAGGATTGGTAGACAGGTCCATTGCACTGCTAAAAAAAGCACTTGTAACATCATCAAACTCTGGTTTCATACATCATCAGTTGGCAATGTGCTACAAGACCAAGAAAATTACTTTACAGAAACAAAAACAAGGTGTAAATAAGTCAGAGGTAAATAATGCACGAAATCAGTGCATTTACCATTTAGAACAGGCGATTTCCCTAAAAGCTTCCTTTATCATTGCCATGAGTGAGCTTGCACTTCTATACGGAGAGAAACGTGATCTGGCCAAGGCAGAGAAACTGTTTAAAACCACATTTAAAACAGCTAGAGAGAAAAATGATAGTGTTTCTACAGTACATTACTTCTATGCTGAGTTCCAGCAGTATTCTGTGAGAAGTGAGGATTTAGCAATCATGCACTATAAGCAGTGCTTGGAAATGAGTCCACATAGTAGTGAGGGGGACAGAAGCGCAAAGAAACTGAGGAACATTGCCCAGAAATATCTCAGAGATGATGCAGAAGATTGGAAAGGTAATGAAATACTGGGATTCATTTATCAAATAAACGGGGAAATGTTTGGGGACACCAAGAGCTTTGCAGCCACTTCAGGCAATGAAGAGGATGATGAATGCCTCAGTAATCTTTGTGAGATTAATTTTAAAATATAAACTTTCTACCAAGGCTAATGCCTTATTAATTGTTAATGGAAAAATCATGGGTCTTATGCACCATGAAAATTTGTGCATCAATTTGTTACTCGGTTTATCTAAAGGTCTAAAATGTATGTCTAATGTTAGTGGTTACAAATGAGGAAGTCTTTGCAGCTATTGCATAATCATGCCCAAACTGTGCGCATGATGTTTTTCCATATATTCCCACTTTTCCTACATGTAGTTTTCTCTTTTACACACACTCGCCTGTGTGACCATGTAACGGTTTGGCGGTTGAGTATGGCATTTTTAAAACGATTGTCTTTTAATATGGTTTTACATGGCAGGCTACTGGGCCTTTTTTCGTACAGTACATTTGATAATATGTGAAGATACAGCTATATTGTGGATAGTGAAGAGGAAGACTTAATGTTAAAATGTTATATTTTAAATGTTACTTTTTAACTTACTGTTTTTGATTTATTCAAATGATAGTCTATTTATAGTCTTAATTATATATTTTAGATCTTTTTAAGTTTTTCTCTTTTTTGAGCAAAAATAAATAATAGAGATTTTTTTAATAAAACAAATATAAAAACTCAAACTAATGCAGCAATATATTATTTTTGTGCTTCTTTTTATTCATTTGCAGGCATAATTCATCTTTAGGAAAATGTACTTGAGGTAATATGACTTCTGATCATATTTCTGATTATACATCACTCATATCTTTTGGTGTATTTAAGTTTCTCTGCCTCTGAACAAGTTGCTTATGTATAAGATCATTATGCTGTTACAAGTTACATTTTATTGTTCTTTTATTGGTTTTGGGTGTAAATTAAGTGCAGTTAGTTGCATTACTATTACTATATTACTTTGACTAATTGAAATATAAACAAATAAATAAGTGTTTTGCATCGGTTGTTAAAGCCTCTGGAAATTCTTTTATCAGTAACTTTGATGTAAAAAAAAAACTTAATACTCTTGAACAAAAAATATGAAAATTTCCTATAAATATATGTATGTATGGGAAAGGAAAGGACGTGACATGTGGCCAGGTATGGTTTCCCATGCTAGGATTTTGTGCTCTGCATTTAACCCATCCAAGTATATAACGGTGCCTTGTTCAAGGGTCTCTCCTCAGTCGTGGTATTGAAGGTTGAGAGAGCGCTGGTTATTCACTTCCCCCACCCACAATCCCTGCAGGACCTGGGAGTTGGACGGATAAATAAAACCGTTTAGATTACAGTTTAGCTAAATTAGTAATTCTAAACCTTTAGTTGAGAATGATAACATCAAATTCTAAAGGTTTTAGGTAATCCCATGCATTTGTATAGGCCTAAATACAGTACACACAGTTCTAGAGTTTAATAGGAAAGAAGGGGAGTTGGGCGGGGAGGTTTTTTTAAGCTTATGAGGGTTTGCATGGCATGTAGGATGAAGGCTGGGTCGGAACGGATGTAGTTCCTGTAGACTTAGGAGGTCCAGCGGCCAAGAGTTTGCATTTGATCAGGTGGCAGGCCTCTTTCAGCTGCGGAGGTGGCTGCTCCAATCCGAAAAGAGTAGGAAGAGAATCTTTCCGAGTTAATACCTGAAAAGAGAAGCACAGCTTTTAAGTGTTTTTGAAACTGAAACCTAGAAGCTGGGCAGTTGGTTTCGTCAATGAAAAGGAGATTGGATGGGGAGGTGGCGAAGGTTTTCCTGTATAATAGGAAAGCTTGTAATGTCTGGAAGGGTTGGATAGGGGATTGAAGGTTAAATATATAGATTTATACTATGGGGCTGTTGAATGCTTGAATTTGATTGGCTGACGAACGTTCTGAGGTGTGCAATTATTTTCAGGGAAACGCACGGCGAACGTAGTTCCAGGCAGCTCT